>OZ024746.1:7197101-7439601 GCA_964016885.1 Eledone cirrhosa
ATTATTTCGTTGTTGGCAATGACGTAGATGATGTTTTTAAAATGGTAGGCGGGGTGTCAGTTTGTTTACCTAGGTTTTACCAACTGTTTTTATTACTCTTTTATCATTTGAAAGATTTTCTTTTATCTAGATTACTGTTTTATATGTGTGAATGTGTTTAGATTTTCTCAAATGTTTGCTACCCCGCTCCCTCCCCCGATCTCTCTTTCTCTCTCTCTTTCTCTCTTTCTCTCTCTCTCTCTCTCTCTCCATGATGACCCTGTGGTAAACAGGCGAAACTCCAGAGTAACATGACTCACTGCTTAGCCATAATAAAATGCGTATGTGTAAATATATATATATATATATATATATATAATGTGTGTGTGTATATATACATACAAACACAAGGCAATGTCCCGGCAGGGTCAGTCTAACTGAAATGAGTAAAAAAAAATACACGCCTGCACATGCACACACATATGTGTGTGTGTCTATTATTGATTATATATATATATATATATGTGAGCAGAGCATAAATTTAATGAATGCCAAGAGATATTTTCGTTTTTTTTTTATTTCGATCTCTGTTATAAACGGTATTCGCATTCGTTTGAAAGCTACGTCTTGAAAGCTGCTTTATTATATAACTACGAATGCGAATACCGTTTATAACAGAGATCGAAATTAAAAAAAACGAAAATATCTCTTGGCATTATATATATATATATATATATATATATATATATTTATATATATATATATATATATATATATATATAAATTAAAAATAACCAGGATTAAATTACATTAAATTATATTTGATTTACGAACGTTTCTATCAATACAGTAAGAACATATATTTCTACTGTATTGATTTCTTCAGAATCTATTAAACATTTATTTAACAACCATATCCGAACCCAAAACGTAAACTATACACACACACACACACACATATGTATATGTATACGTATGTGCATATGTATACGTACGTATGTATATATAGTGTGCTTGTGTATATAATTATGTATATATGACATCCACTCAGTAGTTATAATATATTCATGATGCTATATACCTCATATATGCACCAGAAATATATCGAATCAATGAGGACATCTGAACCTAGTCGTTCGCTCTGCTAGAAATAGCTGCCAAATTCCACCCAAACTGCCCACCTCTCACCCTTTTAAAGGGAACATGTTGGATAGTGTTGTTGTCGTTCCCTTCCACATGGGGTGGGAGACGTGATGGTCACTGTTGGCATGCTTTTTATCATAGGTTTGTCTGACAATGTCTATGGCTGGAGCTAAATAACAGCTGGGAATATTACTCTATTACGTGTTCCAGCCGACAGGATGAGGCCATGCTGGGGCATCGCCATTATACAGCTTTTATTATTTAAATTTTTTTCTCATATATGGATTATTTATATATAGTATAGTATAATACTTAGTTGTAAAAGCTGGGTGTATATTAGCAACTAAAACATGATTGCGTATATTGATTTGTATATGAGGAATTGTAAGAATATATAAGCTGTTATTTACCCCCTCCACATACTCAATCGTATGGCCGAAGGCATTCCTGTCGTGACCATTCCATCTTTTTAGACATAGTTCATCCAACAGGACATTATACAATGTGTCCTTACTTTTTAAAAAAATGTAGAACGGTTGAGTGTGTGGTTTGAGGTAGATTTGCTTGTGTTTAGCATGTCAAATGAACACAGAGGTCTCCTCGTATGAGGAGAAGCATGAATACCACAGCTCCGCTTTATTTCCCTATAACGCTGAAACGTCGTTCGTATTATTAAAAGAAAAAAAACTATTTATCAGAACAGAACTATATAACGATTGCAGTGAAAAATATAGATTTTAATATAAACCCTACATTTACAAGACTGAACAAGATTTCACAGGCACGCTCTCTCACCTACGACTGACCCGTCCATGGCTTACATACTGTAACACCGAACTGAATTAGTAAAGTTAGTTTAATATAGGACATGGAGTTAGAGCTCTGATTGCACACACCCGTGCAAACAATTATTTAAAAACCGCCTACATATACACACACACACACACACGTACACACAGACGTACACACAGACACACACACACACACGTACACACACACACACGTACACACAGACACATATATATATTGTGGCTCTGCTTCATCACTGATTTGGTCTATATGGACTCGTCTAAACCAAACAGGGAAAGCGGATGTTAAAACGATGATGATGATAACACACACACACATCACGTACATATTCGGACTAACGGAGAGCCTCGACGCTAGAAATAGCAGCTAAGTCTTCTATTCATACCACACCTTCCGCCTTAGGAAATGAGGACACATTGAATAATACATTCCTAGATATAGTGTGGTGGTTTGTAAACGCAGGAAAAGTCCCGATTAGAAAGCTTAGATCATAGGTTTTCTTTATCAGTGACTTGGGTTTCAACAACAATAACCACCTACACACATGGATACAAACATGTACACACACACACACACATATATATATACACATGGATACAGACATGTACACACAGGATGTGGACATTTTCTTACAAACAATCAAAAATGCTAACACATACACATGAAAATGAATTTGCTCATGCTTGTATGTATATACACACACACACACACACATACACATATATATGTTTATATATATATACACACACACACAGATAAATACGTGAGTATTACGAAAGAAGAGTGGGGGAGTTGTTTTTCTACAAAGTGGCAATGTTAGCGACTGCTGTGCTTTTGACGTGTCGACAGCTGACTGAAATGGAACATCTCAGACAGGAAGTGAGAGTGAAAATTGTTTTACTGAGTGGCCACCAGGGGTCAGCTAACTCAGTTTCCTCAAAATATATATAGAAATACTGTTTTATGGACAGGGTTAGGGTAGTAAATTTGCCTTTCATACATTCGAGGTCGATAAAAAGTACCCTCAAGTACTAGGGTCGATTCTTCCTCTAAATCTCTTCTTCACTTCTATTTCTCTCTATCCTTCTCTGTAATCAGTCCTGGAGAAGAGATGCCCTCAGCCAGGTTTTTAAAAGATGTCCTAGTAATGCCATATCTCAGTCAATAAGGCATCCCTATCACTCCCTCAAGAATTATGGGCCAAAACAGTAAATTTAATGCAGATCAGCTTTGATTAAATAGATGATCGTGACGATCATCCATCTTTGTGTATATCTAAAACAGGAGAAAATGTGTGTGTGTTAAGTATTTCTATAGAAAAGGTAAAGGAAAGAAGTGCTCTAAAGCCGTCGAGGTTAACTTTGCCTTTCATCCTTACGGGGTCGATAAAATAAAGTACCAGTAATACACTGATTAATTGCTGGCCTTGTGCCAAAAGTAGAAACAATTATTTCATCTGATGAACGGGCTGGACGTTTCTGTAAGGATCGTCTAGTTTCTTGAAACCTTTGGTAATGGAATAATTATATTGTGTTGTTTATATGTAATTATATATATATTAAAGCAGTAGGACTATTTAAGAGATTAGCTGCTATTTCTAGCAAATCTAGCTATCATGTACGTGTGCCGTTGCTTAAGCAGGTTAGATAGGACTTATATTTTTTAAATGTATATATAGCTGTACTTACATTAAATTTTGCAAAACTATTATAAATATAATTATATAACTATTAATTGTGGTGTTTAAATGAAATGACAATTTTTTCTCACTCAAAATTGTTGATCTCCACCGTTTATCACACGCACGCACACGCACACACACACACACACACACACACACACACACACACACACACACATCGACGCATTGGCAGTGTTATTTTTTATGGTGCAGAATAAATAAACCTAAAGATCTCAGCTGCCAACATGACGTGTAAATTAAATTAAACTTAACATGATTTTTTTTTGTGTGTGCCTCTTCTTTTTCTAGTGTAAGACCAGAAAAAAGAGGTAGGAAAAATCGATAGTCATTGAGGAGGTCACAGACTAGTGTGATGGAAGAATAAAGATAAAGTGAAAGTTATATAGTGTGTGTGTTCAATTGGCAAAATGACCATCCCCAAATATAACAATATTGGTTTCAACACACAATTTCAAATCAAGATTATATATATATATATATATATATATATATATATATATATGTGTGTGTTTGTGTGTGTGTGAAAAGTTAGTGATGAGTAGTTGGTGCAGTTGATCTGTCTGCCTACACAGACATTGTATCTAAAGTCAGCTGTTTATGACTATCCAGCGTAGTGTGGTTAAACAGTTTCATAACCAAGTGATTCTGGCTTTAGTCACATGTTTTCTAGCCTAGGCAAGTGTTTTCTGCTAGAGCCTCAGGTTGATCAATACCTTCACCATTTAATGTCCATTTGAGCATGAGTTAGATGAGTTTTCCTGTTGTGTCAGGAAAATAAGTACTGGGGTTGATTGACTAAATAATGTTGGTGCCCCAGCAAACTGAAGTCGACTGAAACTAATAAAATGTGAAGTGTTGGCTGAAATCTAGATTGTACTGAAACAAAACTACACTGGTAGACATGTATAAAGTAGTAAAAACTACACTGGTAGAGACATGTATAAAGTAGTAAAAACTACACTGGTAGAGACATGTATAAAGTAGTGAAAGTGAATGGTATCTGTAGGAGAGGGAGACGTTGGGAAACAGTGATAAGGAATGATCTGAAGGACATGACAAAGATCTCTAGTAAGACACAGCCATGAAAACATGGCATTAAAATAATAGGGTGGAATGTAATATTGTATCACCATTATGATCCTGTGATGTCTCTCATCATATCACTCTCTCTCCTAGTCACTCTACAATGTCATCTGTGTAACAAGAGATGACATTAAATCTACTTGCATTCAACTCTTCCATCAATCTTTGTCACTCTACTTTTCCTCCACCATGACACCATGGAATGGCATCAGATCTGTCTTTACAATACCCCCTACCATCACACTTCTTTATTGTTAGTTCTCTCCTCAATTACATCTACCACCCATTCATCTTATCCCCCCCCATCACTCACCTCTCACCATCACTCACCTCTCACCATCACTCACCTCTCACCATCACCCTCCTCTCACCATCATCATATAAATGTTTATTGCTCTGCTTCACTCCATCACATTACTTCACTGTCATGCCTCACTCCAGTGTTGTTACCATTCTTTAGATACAACTAGAGAATCATTTCTAAATCCTCTTCCAGTACCAACTATCTCACATATGCTATTAACAACTGTATATACAACAGCAATAAGTGTTTTAAGGCTGTTTCCTGCTAAAGCAAGGGTTTGTCCCATTAGTTTATTAAAGTGCTTTCCTGCTAAAGCATACACCCTTCAGTTTCACCAACAACCTCCTAATTATTAGCACACCACACTCAATTCCCATAACTTCTTCCATGCTCGTCTCATAAGACTTATTGTCTTTGTATATCTCTCTCACATTTACCTACAACCACGGTCTCCCTTATTTTACTATCTTGTCCCAATCATTCTGTTATGTTTATCATACTCTCCCCTCCCCAGATTTTCTCCTCAGTGGCTGGTGCTGGAACAAATAGCACAGAGAACTTTCTGGAAGGTTGGTATTATGAAAGATAAAACAGTTGTAGAAACCACGCCAAAAACAGAAGACTTGTGTAAGATAAGAGAACACTTATCCTGAATAAGAATTAGGTTGGAACATGACTTGTCTAAGGCAGAAACTCTCTACTTGTCATTTTTATTGTGATGCTTAATATCCTGAGATGAGATTCCATCTCTTTCTCCAATGTTCTGCTTCTTCTTGGATGACAATGGCAGTTTCATGCTTTACACAACAATCAGCTTTCATATGAATCACATGTCTACACCAACACTTTCTCTCCTCTTGCATAACTACATCTCATTCCTTTGATACACAGTTGTGCTCTGTCATTTATCTTCCCTGACATTACACATCTAGCAGAGCATGTTCCCCTCTCTCCAACTTTAATATTCAAGGCACATGTTTTATTGCTATGCAATATCGCACTTCGTACTTAAGTATTATTGCTATGCAATATCGCACTTCGTACTCAAGTATTATATGATCTGCCCTTTACTCTTGAGAGAATTTGTTTGTTGCCAGCACAAGTGCACCCTGAACTTTTTCCACCCCATGCTAATTAGGTCATCTATATATGGAAACCTTTCGGCTATTTTAAAGAATTTATTTCATGGGTTCTCTAACTGCTAATTACACTTACCTCTTTTGTGTACCTGCTTGTGATTCCACTACAATGTGTGCGCAGTCATACCTTAAATTGGGTACACTTCCTACCTGTGGGTTTTCTACATAAAGAGCAAGGCTATTTCTCTGGGAGTAATTTTGTATTCTTTCTTGTTAACTGACATTTCATCTTTGTTAAATTTACTTTTCACTTAAGTTCCTGCAACTGGTGCAGCCATGCTTTGGGGTGCCATCTCAACGTTTGACTGTGTATGTGTCCATCATGGCATTTCAGTGGGTCTTAGAAATACTTGACATTGCCCATGTCCTCTCCAAGTGTCCAATCTTTCACTGAGTTTAGCCTACTGGCAGATATGCTTTTAAAACTACATAATTCTAGACTTTGCTTCTATTTTTTGAACTTAGCTCCCTCCTCTTGTGTGGTTCTCTAACAACTAAACTTTGATGGACACCTACATCATCATCATCATAATTTCCCGGCTAGCAAAGGTTGGGCAGATCTACATAGACCATGTCAGTACTGAAGTGGAGCTGCTGATCTCCCTAACAGGCCAGGTATGTGTTTCGGATATGTGCAGTTTCACACTGCATTGAGTGCTCAGGAGAGGTCATGCCTTTGACATACCTGAGGGTCCTCCCAACCCTTTGTTTGGTAAGATCTCAACGGCTGGATGCCCTTCCTATCACCAACCACTTTACAGTGTATACTGGGTGTGTTTATCATGTAAATCACCAATAATAGGGAGGCTGTCGTGTTTTTGTTAAATTCCTTACTGAACTCATTACTTATTCTCATTTTGCTGACAACATCCATATACATGGTTTTTATGACCCTCACAAATGGATAAAAGTATATAGTCTGTATGTATGTGTGTGTATATATACATTCACATTTATATGCACCTAATGCACCTCAAATTGGTCGCTCAGCCTATTAGAAAGTGCAGTCAAATAACTTCCGATTCATGCCCTCATGTCTTAGAAAAAGACAAGCTGAATAATGTAGTTATCACTTCCATGCCCATTGAAAACAAGATGTTATGGTAACAACTGGAATAACTTACATTTGAGGTCTGTCTCAGTAGGACCAACCTTGACCTTAACACTTAGCTGTCTGAATAGGACTAACCTTGGCCTTAAAACAACACCCATCTGAATGTTGATTTAATTCTGCTCAAATTGCTGACTCTAGTCACAGTTTTGACGATGTTTCTTATATTTACTCTTAAGTGATACCTAAATTATTAAAATGGAAATATGCTTGTATGTGCATGCACATTATGTGTGTGTGTGTATGTATGTATGTATGTATGTATATATATATATATATAACAAAGGAATTGTAGTCCAGAAATAGCCGTCGAAACGGCTTGAGCTCTGCCGTCGGGGTCATACTTTTTCCTATATATATATATAATTGTTTCTACTTTTGGCACAAGGCCAGCAATTACCCAGTGCATTACTGGTACTTTATTTTATCAACCCCATAAGGATGAAAGGCAAAGTAAACCTCGGCGGGATTTGAACTCAGAATGGCAAGGACCGTAACTCTTATAATATATATATAATATTGTTTAAGCTGAGGGTGGTAGATTGGCAGTATCAGTAGGGTATTGGACAACATGCTTTGCAGCAGGGTTACGTCTCTTTATGTTCTGATTCTAATTCTCGCCAAGATAAGCTTTACCTTCCATCTTTACGGGGTGGTTAAAATAAAGTACCAGTCACACCAGAGGTGTTTTGAACAGTGGAAAGATTGCTGGGCTAAGTGTGCAGAGGTACAAGGTGTGTACTTTGAAGGGTTTAACATTTGAGCTCCATCAAAGATGGTTACCTTTTCAACAGACCACCTGCAGTATATCTTTTTTTTTTTGTTACTTGTTCTAGCCTATGGGCTGTGGCCATGCTATGGCAACACCATCATTGCTACAGTTTCTATAACCATCTGTCTTTGGTTGGCCATTGATGTATGAGGGAGTTGATACCATCCTCTCATTTGCTTTTCTTGAAGCGATGTAGGTTCTTCAGTGATCTTAGCAGAATGATGGGATTCTTCTACATTCACCCCATGTAGATCTCAGGGGTTTGGTACTTGAACTCAAAGCTATTGTAGTTTCAGGTTCTTACTTAAGATGTGGAGGGTGGGACCTTTGCCACTATACAGTGAATCCCTGATCAGGGTATTTTTCAATGCCAAAGTTTGGTGCTAGCTCTACCAGGATCTTCCATATGTATATCACTGCATATCTCTCCTGTTTTCATTCTAGAGAGTAGAGTCTTGATATTTTGTTTCAGCGTCTCCCAGTAGCTCATCTCTTTCATTGAAATAATCTTCTTTGTAGCAGCATCATTAAATTGCTTCACGTTTCAGAGTTAGTTTGACAGTGGAGTGACCATAATTGAGAGCAATAGTCTCAATTGAGGACAAATGTCTCCCCACAGAATCAACATGGTTTCTTGGTATGTTGTCCTGAATGACTTCAAAATCCATCTGGCCAGTCATCTGCATGTTGCTGTCATATTGGTAGTGTGTGCATGAAATGACACATAATTGCTCATATCGATCCCCAGTGATTTTAGCATGGATATTACAATTGACCCAGAGTATCTTTGTTGCAGTGTTTATTAAGGAGTTGATAGAGGTACCACTCTCTAGAGAAAATGTAAAATTGATGATAGATTAATTTTATTTATAATTATCTATAACTGCTATACAACATTTACAAGTTCTAATTTAGTACATAAAAAGAACATTTTCATACAGGCCTGTTTTTTTGTTTTTTTTATATTCTAGTTTACTGTCAAAAATGTCTTACAGCATTTTGTGTGTGTGTATTTTGTTTAGAATGGGTACACCGTATCCTTGTGTGTCGCAAGGAGTAAGTGATAGGGTTGGTGTCAGGAAGAGTTTCTGGCTCAAAAAGTTCCATCTAGCCTATGCCGGCATGGAAAGTCGACGTAAAAACGATGATATATGTATGTATGTGTGTGTGTGTGTGTGTGTGAATCTAATACCTTTCGTAACTTGTATTCCTGTGTTGTTGTTTGACGATGGTATTTGAAGACAGATTTATGGTTTAAAAAAACGCTTATATAATAACAGAAAAAAAAACTGTATTCTTATAAAAATAACATAAAGCTAAATTATCAATTTAATAATTTAATTCAATAAAACCACCATAAGCATCAATAAATGCCTCTACACGGGGTTGGAATCATTCACAAGCTCGGATTAAGTGGTCCTTGTTCATATCGAACATGACTCATGGCGGCTTTCAAAGAATCTTTGGTGCTATGGGGGTGTTCATTGACATTTTTCTCAACGATGCTCCATACATAGTAGTCCAGTGGATTGACATCTGGAGAATTAGGAGGCCCAATGTTGGGGGGTGATGATGTGATCATGCAAATTGTTGGCCATCCATTCTTGTCATTTGAGCCTTGTGTGATGGTGCAGAATCTTGTTGAAAGACATAAGGCCTTCCATTGCATACACTGTTGATCCAAGGCTTAACAACTTTATCCAGAACCTCAATATACACAGCAGCATTCACCCTAAGGCCTTGTGGAAAAAAGTGAGGAGGCATCACATGTCCTTCATTGCTAACAACACCCAAAACCATAACACTTGCAGGAAATTTTGTGCATTACTCTTGGAACCTCAGAAGGGTGTACACATAGCCACCTGTCATTTCTTCTGTTAGTTTTCTGGTCCTGGTCAAAGTTTTTCTCATCTGAGACAAACCAAATCGCACCATCTTCTGATGGATTTTTAAGTTTGTTTAAAAGTCTTTTGGATCTGATTAAACAGTTTTCTTTTGTTTTTTCTGACATGAATTGACCTTTCCTCATCACGTAAGATTTGTATCTGATGTCTTCATGCACAACATTTCTGATTGTTTTTCTGACACACCAAAATTTTTTGCAATTGACCTCATTGATTTTCCTAGATTGTCATCAATGTTTTGCTTAATTTCCTGAATAAATCCAGGTGTCCTGATAGAATCAGAGCGTTTAGAATGTTTTTGATACAGGTAATACGCTTCCATCTTCTTTCTCTAACTCACACCGAATCTTGTGGACAAAAGATCTTGCAACTTTCAGAAAACGAGAAATTTCTAAATCCCCATGCTAAGCCGTCAAAGCCACAATCACAGCATGCCTTTTCATTTCATTAGTAAGCATAGTTATTTTCATTGTTATTTTCTGAAATAGAAGTTCAATAAAAATTAATCAAATAAAATAATGACTAAAAATGCATGTGTCCTTAAATCTTAAATACCGCCTGCACCGTGTGTGTGTGTGCGTGCGCGTGTATGCTTACATATATATATATATATATATACACACACACACATGCATTCAGTTGGAGCTAACTAGGGGGAGACTACTCGTACAATATCGCTGGGTTTACGAAAAAAAAAAAAAAGCCACATTTTCTTCAAATCCCATCAGGCCGCTTGTTAAAAAAAAGGGGGAGATCTCGATCCATTATACTTGCAGAAAGACAAAAAGATGGGGCTGGTAACGTTTATGAACTCCTTTTATCGTAGTAATAATTAATAATCAAATAAAATCGGAGATTGGTAAGAGACTTAGCGAATGACGAAGCTAAAATATTGTCTCTCTTCTTGTTTCTCGCAGTCATGTTGTTTAAGTGTACAAATGCCACGTGTAATATCTTGTTGCTCAGCCTGATATAGAATAAATGTTTGGCAGAACTAGAGTTCAATGATCCCATCTCTTCTATAATTTTATTAACAATGAATATTTTTGCAGACATATGTTTTCAAATGTGGAGATATCGATAAACAAAAAATGTTCATTTTTAATTTTTAATATTAGGGGCCTGGCTTTAAACCGTGTTTATTAAGGATAGGAACACACTTTCAGTATTGTGTGTGTGTATCATCACAGTTTAACGTCCATTTTTTTCCACGCTAGCATGGGTTAGACGAGTTGTCCTGTTGTGGGTGGGCAATGCCAGGTCAGGTGACCTTGTCTTGCTCAACATATATATGTGTGCGTGTGTACGTAGGTGTGTATATATATATATGTATATAACTTAAATACTTCAAGTATATGGCTGTCTCATCAAAAAGAATATACATATATATATATATTCTTTTTAATGAGACAGCCATATATTTGAAGTATTTAAGTTATATTTTTATGTAAAAGAGGAGAGTCAGCCAATATTATTTTCGGCGGTGTCTGTTAATGTTTGGGGATTTTTATTTTTACTATCTGTATTTGTAGGAAACTAAAATATAAACTCTGGAATATTTTTTATCGTGTCATCCAAATTTCCTATTCCCAATACATGAGTGTTTTTTTTTATAGGAAGGTCGTCATTATATATATATAACTATGGACGGTGAATTAGTTTTTATTTTTCAATTTCAACAAAATCATTTACAACTTTCCAAGACGTATCTCTGCAAAATTTGATTTATAAAATATGCATTGAGAAAGTTATAGGAAAACAAAGATTATATATATATATATATATATATCATCTCATCATCATCTTCGTTTAACGTCCATTTTCCACGCTAACATGGGTTAGACGGGAGTTGTCCCACTTGAGGCAAGATTGGTCGGATGACCGTGTCTCGCTCATATAGGACTATCTGGCAGGTTTTCTACGGCTGGATGCCCTTCCTAACACCAACCACATTTACAGTGTGGAACTGGAAAGTTTTTACCGTGTTACCTACACGGCCACATTACAGCGTCGACTGTGTGTTTTTTGTCGTGACACCTACACGATCTCGATCTCATTATCTCGTGCTGTTGGTGGGAGTGGGAGGATAGGGTAGGGGTAGTGGATCGGCGTGTATATTTGGTTAAGAGGCGCCTCCTGACTGTAGGTTTCGCTTTGTACATAGGCAAGGCGGGTCTTCTGTATTACTGCGTAGCGTCAAAGATCTCGGTCCAGTGACATTGTCTTAGAGAGATGTGTGTAAGGTCGGAATTTATCAGATCGTCCCAGGTTTTTCTGCGTCTACCTACGTCGTAACTACCATCAATTTTGATCGTCCTGCACTTTTTTATGCAGCTGTCGTCTTTCATGCGCATCACGTGACCATACCAACGTAGTCTTCTCTCAAGTAAACAGCATCTGATCCCTCTTATTCCTAATTTCTCACTTAGTTCATTTATGCTTTGCCGTTCACGTATATTACTATTCCACACCCAACGGAGCATGCATGCTTCGTTCCTTACCAGCCTGCGCAGGTCCTCTGCACGTAATGCCCATGTCTCACTGCCATGTAACATTGGTGTTCGTATACAGGCATCATACAATCTGCCTTTCATTTTTAGAGAGAAACCTTTTGTGGACAACAGCGGTATAAGCTCTCTGAACTTATTCCATCCCGTCCTGACTCTGGCTACTGTACTTTCAGAACACCCTCCACCACTGCTGATTTTGTCACCCAGGTAACGGAAAGTGTCTACTATTTCTATAGAACCATCTGGGCAATAGAAGAAGCTAGTATCCTGTGGACACTTGCTACTTATTGCACCTGAGCATTGGCCACATATAAAGTCTACGTTCTTAGATAGTTTACCTGTGATCCCGCTACATCTTTTATGTACCCATACTTTGCATTTGGGACATAAAATGGAATTTCTGCCTACTCCTTTCTTACACACTGAGCATGGCCATTTCCCTGAAGGCACCTGTGCTCTATTTTCCATTCTACAAACTAGAACTTTAGTCTATTCTAGGCCATGTTTCGAATTTCTTCTCTAGTTCAGCCATTGATTCAGCTAATAGCGTTTTTTCATCTGCGCATGGGCAACCGGTCTTGAACTCCTCTGTTATAGCCTGAAGGGCAATAATAAATAAGAGGGGGATAAGGACAGAGCCTTGATGAACGCCAACTTTTACACTAAATTCTTCACAATATTCATTGTTAATTCTAACCTTACTGACTGTTTCATTATACATAGCTTGTATGGCTCTCACAAGCCATTCATCTACAGCTAGTTTTCTAAGAGCCCACCAGATAATGGAGCGGGGGACTCTGTCAAAAGCTTTCTCCAGGTCTACAAAAGCTAAGTAGAGGGGTTTACTTTTAGCTAGGTACTTCTCCTGTAGTTGTCGTACAAGGAAAAGAGCGTCTGTGGTACTTTTACCTGACACAAACCCAAACTGTATTTTATCTAGATCAATTCGCTCTCTGATTAGTTGTGCTATAACTCTTTCTGTGACCTTCGTGACCTGGTCAACTAACTTAATGCCTCTATAGTTTCCCCTATCTAGAGCATCCCCTTTACCCTTGTAGCAGTTAATGATGATGCTGCTACGCCAGTCTTTCGGTATGACCCCATTTTGTAGTGTATTCTAACGTACATATAGTCTTAAAACAAATTATTTGATTAAAAATTACAGAAGCTATATTTCTAATTTAGCCGATTAAAACTGAAAAAAAAAAAAAAATTAAATATAGTGTGTATGGAGAGGGGGGGACATGACCCTGAAACAATACTTCTATAGTAGGAATAACCTACTCTCGGGTCCCAAATAATAGAGGGGGGGATAAGCGGATGTGGGTGATCCTGGGTAGAGCGATGGTGAGAATAGTTACTAAGGAGCTAGGTTTGTGGGAAGGGAAGACAACTGTGATATAAATGTATGACAAGTGTGATGGGATTTCAAATTGAGATATGAAGGCAAACCTAAATAAAATGGGGGGGGGGGGGGTTTACAATGATGTGTGTGTGTGTGTATATAAATAAATAATACAACCGGCTGCTGAAAATGTATTTAGAGCGTTATTCCAATATAAGAAATGTTATTCTACCGAAAGTTTTATTCAATATTTAGTTTATTGAAGAAGAAAAACAAATTCCAACTTATAAACAGCAAATGGGTTTAAATTTAATTATTTGTAATTAGAAATATAAAATAAATAATTGTTTCTACTTTTTGGCACAAGGCCAGCAAATAACCAGTACATTACTGGTACTTTATTTTATCGACCCAGTAAGGATGAAAGGCAAAGTTAACCTCGGCGGGATTTGAATTCAGAATGGCAAGGGCCGTAACTCTATGCGTCAAAGCATGACGTCCGACCCTCTACCGACACTGCCAATTCACCGAAATAAATAATAATGTTGAGTTATTCAGTTTTTATGGTAAGACAGGTTTATTTGTTGTGAAAATAAAACTTGTGCTCCAAGATGTTTCATTCATGTTATAAAACAACCTGTTGATGGTAATTATCGGACTTAAGTCATAATTACAACTCACTACATATACATGCACTCACACACACTCGCGCATTGTTTTTGATACATTTTAAATAAACTTTATTTTTTTCTTTTTAATGATTTTAATCTTGTGATTTAGTTAGGGTTTTATTTCTTTAAAATTAATTTAATTTCTGAGGTGTCTTATGTTTTGCTTTTTTTTTAATATAAAATCTCTAAAATAATATATGAAAACAATTTTAAAAATTACATTACAAATTGTTTAATCTCAATTATTGTTATTATTATTTGGCCAATAAAGAAATCATTATGTGGATTGGCAGTATCGGTAGAGGGTCAGACACCATGCTTTGACGCATAGAGTTACGGCCCTTTCCATTCTGAGTTCAAATCCCGCCGAGGTCAACTTTGCCTTTCATCCTTACGGGGTCGATAAAATAAAGTACCAGTAATGTACTGGGTGATTGCTGGCCTTGTGCCAAAAGTAGAAACAATTATTATTAATAATGGGAAGGAAAGCAACAATTAGTGTTTCTTCTCGTTAATATTATTATATAAAAAGACTTAACGTAGGTGACCTTGTACTACTATTTCTGTAGGTTGACGGAGCTACATGTTTCGGACAGAAGGAAATACAACTTGGCTTGGCTACTTAACACTACTACTGGCTATCAACACGACTCTATAGTTAACACTACTACTGGCTATCAACACGACTCTATAGTTAACACTACTACTGGCTATCAACACGACTCTATAGTTAACACTACTACTGGCTATCAACACGACTCTATAGTTAACACTACTACTGGCTATCAACACGACTCTATAGTTAAAACTACTACTGGCTATCAACACGACTCTATAGTTAACACTACTACTGGCTATCAACACGACTCTATAGTTAACACTACTACTGGCTATCAACACGACTCTATAGTTAACACTACTACTGGCTATCAACACGACTCTATAGTTAACACTACTACTGGCTATCAACACGACTCTATAGTTAACACTACTACTGGCTATCAACACGACTCTATAGTTAAAACTACTACTGGCTATCAACACGACTCTATAGTTAACACTACTACTGGCTATCAACACGACTCTATAGTTAAAACTACTACTGGCTATCAACACGACTCTATAGTTAACACTACTACTGGCTATCAACCCGACTAGTTACAGCATTGTCTGGCTTAGATCACCGAGTTTTACTATTACGACTTGTACGTCGGGAGGGGGGGGGGTCCCCTTTGATTTTTCTTTAAAACCAGAATTAGTCGTTTAGTTTACATATTGAGACCCCCAACCCATGGGATTTCTAGTAATGTAGTTTTTTTTAATAAGAGTGCGGTGGTGTCTGAAAAATGATAGGAGACCTGAGAGTACAGCAATGACTAGATGACATTGACCTAGTTTTACGAAACGTCAGTCTCGTCATTCTCCTCTTCTTCCTGTCGCCAATGTCTAGTTATTCTCTTACTCTCAAACGTTGATCACCGACTTTTACTACTTGTACCTCAATCAGTAATAAAAAGGACGAATTGTTAAGTCTTCATTACATTTGAAGTATGATGTGCATTTCGCAATTGATCAGCTCAAGATTTGATCTGTATCGACTGGGCCGACTCCGGAATCAAAAGTTTGTCGGTCTTCTAATATAGTAATGACGTTACAATCCCTAAACTATATATATATATATATATATATATATATATATTAGTACAGCATTAACGAAGCTCTAGTTTGCGGCTAACGAATGCAAAATCGGTATGTAGCTTTAGCACTCGAATGGGAATAGTACCCCAGAGTAATAACACTACGTTTAGACAGCTTAGCAAATCAAATATAGCGATCGGCAGTCCAGCCGCATTATCACAGCAACGAAAATACAGGACTCGGGAAAAGATTTTAGACTGACCTGGACAGAACGCTGGGACTGAATGGAATATATAATGCATATCGTATAGCACACGATATACATCACATACAGCACAGAACATCAGCGCTAGGTTTCTGCGAATCCAAGATCGACAAATTCCGCTTGCAGGGGTCTGCAAGTTAATGGTTTTTGGCGACAGAACAAAGGATTTACTTCTTCAGCAAGTATTGTGTTCTTTAGCCTCTGCAGTTATGTTCTAGCAGTGAATTTCGCTATAGACACGTGGTTTTCTCCAAGGGAGGTAACCCCCGCTTTGGCGGTGAATTCAAATTTGAGACAAAGGAATGAAATTCCATTAGACAAACCGAATTAAGCACTCAACCAGAAGTTATCAAACAAACATAAACAATTAATCAATCAATGATGTGGGAGGAGGGAGGCCTGTAGTGTGGTGGGGGAGGCATGTAGTATGTTGTGGGAGGGGGGGAGGAGGCCTTGGGATGACAGTTGTATGTTTTATAATGTTCAGATGTTGGATCAATCAATATTCTTTACTGCTTGTCAAACTCCTTCACTTATCATTAGTTGAACCAAGATGATCTCTCTCTCTCTCTCTCCACATATCTTATCTATTAATTACAAATCACTATTTACTTTGTCTTTTTTTTCTTTTTTCTTTTTTTTTTTTCTTTCTTGCTTTGTTATTATTTAACATGTATGGGCTTTACTTGTCCCCTGAACATTTTTAGGGGTTTGATGTCATTGTAAAAGACCACTATTATTCATTTTACTTTTCATCCTTTTCAGTGAGTAGAGGCAGACCACTATTATTCATTTTACTTTTCATCCTTTTCAGTGAGTAGAGGCTGTAGTTATTAAAATAAGTACCAGTCATATACTGTGACTTTGTTCTTGTTCCTATGTTAGAAGTAATTATTATTAACTCTGCACAATATCTGAAATAATTATTCCAAATATTTCCTTTTGGTAACCCTGTCCACTCTGTAAGGTGGTTGTACTGGTTCCACTTCAAAAAAGCACCCAGTCCACCCTGTAAAGTGATAGTTGTGGTGCTATTAAAATGTTCCCAGTCTATATTGTAATGTAGTTGGCATTAGGAAAGGCATCCAGCCATAGAAAACCAAGCCAAAAAGGATGTATGACCACGATGTGGCCACCTCATATGACTAGCTTCAACATGACAGCCTGTCTAATCCATAGAAAATAGATGTTAAACGGTGATAATAATTGTTTCTACTTTTGGCACAAGGCCAGCAAAACATCTCAGTGTATTACTGGTACTTTATTTTATCGACCCCGTAAGGATGAAAGGCAAAGTTAACCTTGGCGGTGATAATAATGATGAATGAAGGCGTTTTTAGGTTAGGGTTCATCACAATCCACAATCAGATTCTGTTAACAACACTTATGTTTTGTTTGTTGCAGTTTAATGAAATATTTTTTGGTTGTTTGTGTCTGTTGTAAAAGTTCAACAGTAACTATTGTACTATATCAGTTGATAGGGAAACTGTGATGTCTTTTATCTATTTCTACCTTGATCCTAACAATGATAACTTAAATAGTTCCAAATTTCATTTGTTATCTTATATCATTATTATGTAAGGAATAGTTAATAATGTAAGGAGTGAGGTAGATTGTTACTGTTGAGGTTTATAATCTGTTGTCTCAAAATATAACGTGTAAGGAGTGAGGTATTACCAACTGAAGAATCACAAGTTCAAATCTGGTAGAAGTAAAATAATTATAAAACGTGGCTTAGTTTTTAGGGTGTTCAGCTGGTAGTCATAAGGCTGAGAGTTTCTGGACTGGGTGGCACATGGAGTCTTTGAGCAAGATTTTATTTCACACTGCTCCAGTTCACTCAGCTGTCAAAAAGAAAAACAAGTTAGTTATATATGTAATTCAAGGGGCCAACCTTGTCAGACAATGCATCATGCCGAATCTCCCTGAGAACTATATTAATAGTGCTCTTGTGAGTGTAACTCAAGAGGCCAACCTTGTCATACATTGCATTATACCGAATCTCCCTGAGAACTATATAAGGGTGCACTTGTCAGTGTAACTCAAGAGGCCAACCTTGTCATACATTATGTTGGATCTCCCTGAGAACTATATTGAGTGCTCTTGTCAGTGTGATGCTCAGCCACTTACACATTAACAAGCAGCCAGTTCCATTGATGGAATAAACTGCAGCACTCGTTGGAAACGGCAGAGATCCAACAACATGAATAATTCCAAAAATAAGCATCATGAGACTTTTTAATGACTCATGTCTTTAAATGGAGGAGATAAATATTTTCCTGGATTTCATTCTACTTCATCACAGCATCTGTTGAAGAGGTTCTCTCTCCCTCTCTCTGTATTTGCTAATGTCTCCCATGGTTTTCTCTACAATACTTTTCTGACCATATACTTCTAACACCTGCTTCTGTTTTAATTTTCAAAGTAATCAAGAATGATAATTTTATAATTCTCAAAGGACAAATACTTAATTACTGAAAACTTATCAAGCATGTAAGGAAATTCTAGTAAAACATTTTAGTAAATCTCTCAAAATTCTTCGTTAATTAATTAAAATAGAGTATTAGAAATACGGGCATGAAAGGGTTATAAGACTTGTCAATCTTCTAGGGACATTGAAATGAATAGGGACCCTTGGAAATGAAAATGTTTGGAATTACTGATATGGAGGAAGTGTTTAGTGTCTTTGCTCCAAACAAGTCTCACACACAGCTCTTCAGCCAAGAAATTAATACTCTATCCATTCAACCATTATGTAGAAACTCTAGAGTGTTATCTAGTTTAACTTTCACACCTTACAATATTTCCAACCAATGAAAATACCTAACTCTTAAATGTTATAAACAGTTTTGTTCTCGTGTAAAGCTGTGTTATTGATCTGATAAAGTTTCTGTGGTCATTCAACCTTGAAGGAAGGTTGAAAGTTTGTATGTTTTATCTGCAATGTATAAATAATATGGGAGATAATATTGACTTTTGAAGGCTTGTCAAGATCTCAATTTCATTGTTGTGTGAACATATCTTCCCAGTAGATTTGCCATCCTACCAATCCTGTTTCAACCCACCTCTTATGTGTCTACTTTTCTTTCTGATATCTTTACCCAATCTTCCCCTATTACATATGTAGGTGCAGTCGTGGCTTTATGTCATATATTTACCACATAATCTCAAATATAAGCTGACCTTCCTTTTTTATGCTTGAGAAATAAGTTAAAATCCAAACCCCATTTATAAACCAAGGCAGCTAATGAACACATTGTTTAGATGGCATATATAAACCGACTTTCTATTTTACCATTGATTTTATTTGTTTGTGACATATTCCTCGGGTTATATTCCAGTATACATGGTAATACTGTGAATGTGGTAAATCTAGTGGTCACTAGAGTGTCCATATTAAATGCCTTGCTATATTTGTTCTGGGCTCAGTCTATGTAAGTTAACCATTTCAATAAATACCAAACCACCTGAAACTGCCCATGGGTCTATGATGCAAGGTAGTTTAATTTAAAATATTTATATCTATCTAAAAATCTTCCATCCACATGAACAACATGCAGCACTGTCTGGTCAAGGTCCCCACAGTCACATGTTGGGTTGTCCTGGCATGTGTTGTGTGGATCTGATTAAGGGACACCCATTACTTTCTAGAAAGGTCAAAGCTGGCTAGTTTAGATGTGGGGTCCTGGATGAGGTCTTGGTTGACAAATTTAGACTCATTCCATGATCTTCACCACTCTTCATTTAGATCAAAGTTATTGTCTTGATTCCCAGAATGGTTTGCATGATTTCAAGTGCATGTTGGGAAGGTTTTCCAGGTCTATATGGATGGGAAGGTCGGGTTTGGACTTGGTAAGAAGTGTTGTTTCATGGATCATCTCCTGGCACTACATGTGAGAAGGGGCTATATGAGAAAGGGTAGGCAGCCACTGTATAGGTGTAGATTTCAGTCTGCCAGTTACTATTCTTATTGCTGAGTTAAGTGTCAACTTGCTTGGTGTGGCAGCTCCCTACCCAGACCAGTGAATAGTATTCTGCAACTGAGTATGCAAGTGCTAAAATGGTGAAGAATGGTTGAAAATAATTGTTTCTACTTTAGGCACAAGGCCAGCAATTTCCCAGTACTTTATTTTATCGTCCCCTTAAGGATGAAAGGCAAAGTCAACCTCGGCGGGATTTGAACTCAGATCGTTAAGGGACGTAACTATGCTGGAAAGCATGGCATCCGACCCTCTACCGATACTGCCATGAAAATAATAAAGAATGAGTTGTGCCTGTGTGGGAGGGAAGAAGGGGCTTGAGAGAAAAAGAGTGAAGTTAGAGGTGGAGAGAGAATAGGTAGAAGGGGAGGATTAGAATGGGGTGATAATGAAGGGGAGGATTATTGATTAGTTAAGGTTGGAGGTGTTTGGCCAGGTCATTGACTGGTAAAACACAGCTTGTCAACAGTATAATCCACACACAATCAATAGTCCACCTGCTGGCTACAGAATGGTTATAGACAAGCTCACACATACATAGGAATAGTAGGTACAGGCACACACAGTGGACAGTTCCCCCACCTCACCCCTGGATACAAAAGGATGAGATGGCTGTGGCTTGGATGTTTTTGACCATAGGTCAGCTCAATCTTAGTTGATGTAGAAACAACCAGTTATTTGACCATAGGTCAGCTCAATCTTAGTTGTAGAAACAACCAGTTATTTGACCATAGGTCAGCTCAATGTCAGTTATAGAAACTAGTTATTTGACCATAGGTCAGCTCAATCTTAATTGTAGAAACAACCAGTTAGTAATCTGTAGTCCAGACCTAGTATGTTATATTAAAATTGAATGATGAACTACTTTTCTTTAGATAAAAAATTTTTCATTTCTAATATTTAAATTTAAAAAAAATCCTACTGAACACAATTTTTTTTTTTTTAACAGAAAAGGAAATGGCCCCTCTTTATTTCAGTTTAATTAACACATCAATGTTGAAAGTTTACATGCCATGGGATATAATGTCATTTGATGTAAGATAAAAGAATAATTTCAAGATCTTCATTACTAATGATAGCTATTTCCATCTGGCTTTGAATGTACAGATGTCGTGTTACACCACCTGACAATTCCTATTGAGTGGGTGTGTTGTCTAAATGTATTGAGTGTGTGTGGCTTAGTGGTAAGGGTCAGTGGACTTAATGCTGTGGGTTTGATTCTTGGGCTGGGTTCTGTGTTGTTCTAAGCAAAACATTTTATTTCATGTTGCTCCAGTATACTCAGCTGAAAATGAATACCAGCTGTAGCTGGGGATTTAACTCTGTGATTGACTGGCATCCTGTCCATAGGGAGTCTTGTACTCTGTCACTTCATGCCTGGGAAACTGGAATAGGCACTGGCCTAATGAGCCACTGGGTTCGAAACACTTGTTTACTTGTGGTCAGATCATTGTGAAGATTATTATTGCGATATAGTAATTTGTGCTAAAAAATTATATTGTATATGTATGGTTATTTGACTTAGTTTAACCCTTTAGTTACCAACCCAGCCAAAACCAGCTCTGGTTCTATGAAATAAAACTACCTATCTTAACCCTTTAGTTACCAACCCAGCCAAAACCAGCTCTGGTTCTATGAAATAAAACTACCTATCTTAACCCTTTAGTTACCAACCCAGCCAAAACCAGCTCTGGTTCTATGAGATAAAACTACCTATCTTAACCCTTTAGCTACCAACCCAGCCAAAACCAGCTCTGGTTCTATGAAATAAAACTACCTATCTTAACCCTTTAGTTACCAACCCAGCCAAAACCAGCTCTGGTTCTATGAAATAAAACTACCTATCTTAACCCTTTAGTTACCAACCCAGCCAAAACCAGCTCTGGTTCTATGAGATAAAACTACCTATCTTAACCCTTTAGCTACCAACCCAGCCAAAACCAGCTCTGGTTCTATGAAATAAAACTACTTATCTTAACCCTTTAGTTACCAACCCGGCCAAAACCAGCTCTGGTTCTATGAAATAAAACTACTTATCTTAACCCTTTAGTTACCAACCCGGCCAAAACCAGCTCTGGTTCTATGAAATAAAACTACTTATCTTAACCCTTTAGTTACCAACCCGGCCAAAACCAGCTCTGGTTCTATGAAATAAAACTACCTATCTTAACCCTTTAGCTACCAACCCAGCCAAAACCAGCTCTGGTTCTATGAAATAAAACTACTTATCTTAACCCTTTAGTTACCAACCCGGCCAAAACCAGCTCTGGTTCTATGAAATAAAACTACTTATCTTAACCCTTTAGTTACCAACCCGGCCAAAACCAGCTCTGGTTCTATGAAATAAAACAACTCATTTTAAAGGTTTCCAATTTAAATTAAAATATTCCAACATAATTTTATATAAGAACCTTACATTAAGTTACTACCTTAGTAATGAAATAATTAATAATTTCACTAAATCCCTCAAAATTCTTCATTAATTAATTGAAATAGTATATTTCATCAGAAATTCAGTCATGAAAGGATTGATGTCCATTTTCCCACTCTTGCATGGGTTAGACGGGTTGTCATGTTATGAGACAAGTCGGGTCCAGAGACCATGTCTTACTCAAAATCTGTATTTTGGCTTGGTTTCTACGGTTGGATGTCCTTCTTAACACCAACCATGTTACAGTGTGGGCTTGGTGCTCTTTTGTCATGTCGCCACTAAAAATTATGTTGTGTAAGCATGATTGTTTATTAACCATGATCATTGTGACTTTTCCATGTTAGCATGGGTTGGACAGGACTTTTGAGGCGATGTTTTATAGCGAACCTTCTTGACTCCGTTTTAGTTGCTTCTTACCTATTCTAAACCAGATACACAGTTTATTATATTAATAAATTAAAATAGCCATATCATCATCATCTTCGTTTAACGTCCATCTTCCATGCTAGCATGGGTTAGACGGGATTGTCCCACTTGAGGCAAGATTGGTCTGGTGACCGTGTCTCGCTCATATAGGACTATCTAGCAGGTTTTCTACGGCTGGATGCCCTTCCTAACACCAACCACATTTACAGTGTGGAACTGGGAACTTTTTACCGTGTTACCTACACGGCCACATTACAGCATGGACTGTGTGTGTTTTTTGTCGTGACACCTACACGATCTCGATCTCATTATCTCGTGCTGTTGGTGGGAGTGGGAGGATAGGGTAGGGGTAGTGGATCGGGGTGTATATTTGGTTAAGAGGTGCCTACTGACTGTAGGTTTCGCTTTGTACATAGGCAAGGCGGGTCTTCTGTATTACTGTGTACCGCCAAAGATCTCGGTCCAGTGACATTGTCTTAGAGAGATGTGTGTAAGGTCGGAATTTATCAGATCGTCTCAGGTTTTTCTGGATCTACCTACTCCATAACTACCATCAATTTTGATCGCCCTGCACTTTTTTATACAGCTGTCGTCTTTCATGCGCATCACGTGGCCATACCAATGTAGTCTTCTCTCAAGTAAACAGCATCTGATCCCTCTTATTCCTAATTTCTCACTTAGTTCATTTATGCTTTGCCGTTCACGTATATTACTATTACACATCCAACGGAGCATGCATGCTTCGTTCCTTTCCAGTCTGCGCAGGTCCTCTGCACGCAATGCCCATGTCTCACTGCCATGTAGCATTGCTGTTCGTATACAGGCGTCATACAATCTGCCTTTCATTTTTAGAGAGAAATCTTTTGTGGCCAACAATGGTATAAGCTCTCTGAACTTATTCCATCCCGTTCTGACTCTGGCTACTGTACTTTCAGAACACCTGCCACCATTGCTGATTTCATCACCCAGGTAACGGAAGGTGTCCACTATTTCTATAGAACCATCTGGGCAATAGGAGCTAGTATCCTGTGGGCACTTGCTACTTATTGCACCTGAGTATCGGCCACATATAAAGTCTACGTTCTTAGATAGTTTACCTGTGATCCCACTACATCTTTTATGTACCCATAATTTGCATTTGGGACATAAAATGGAATTTCTGCCTACTCCTTTCCTACACACTGAGCATGGCCATTTCCCTGAGGGCACCTGTGCCCTATTTTCCTTTCTACAAACTAGAATTTTAGTCTTAGACACGTTAACTTTAAGGCTTTTTAATTCTAGGCCATGCTTCCATGTTTCGAATTTCTTCTCTAGTTCAGCTATAGATTCATCTATGAGAATTAGATCATCTGCGTATAGGAGTTCCCGTGGGCAGCCGGTCTTGAACTCCTCTGTTATAGCCTGAAGGGCAATAATAAATAGGAGGAGGCTAAGGACAAAGCCTTGATGAACACCAACTTTTACACAAAATCTTCACAATATTTATTGTTAATTCTAACCTTACTGACTGTTTCTTTATACATAGCTTGTATAGCTCTCACAAGCCATTCATCTACAGCTAGTTTTCTAAGAGCCCACCAGATAATGGAGCGGTGGACTCTGTCAAAAGCTTTCTCCAGGTCTACAAAAGCTAAGTAGAGGGGGTTTACTTTTAGCTAGGTACTTCTCCTGTAGTTGTCGTACAAGGAAAAGAGCGTCTGTGGTACTTTTACCTGACACAAACCCAAACTGCATTTTATCTAGATCAATTCGCTCTCTGATTAGTTGTGCTATAACTCTTTCTGTGACCTTCATGACCTGGTCAACTAACTTAATGTCTCTATAGTTTCCCCTATCTAGAGCATCTCCTTTACCCTTGTAGCAGTTAATAATGATGCTGCTACACCAGTCTTTTGGTATGACCCCATTCTGTATTACTTGGTTAACTATACGGGTGACCATAGTATGTCCCACCATTCCAGATGCCTTCAACATCTCAGCAACTATCTCAGCTGCCTTGCCTGTCTTCATATCTTTGATTGCCTTACACCACTGGTCCTTCTATTGGATCGATTTGGGGTAGACTATCTTTTTCCCATTTATTCTCCTCATTTAATAGTCTCTCGTAGTGACACTTCCAAGCTATCTTCTTATCAGTATCAGTGAGGGCAAGTACACCGTTATCATTACGGACACACTTCTCCCCAACAATATCACGGTTTTCCTTGACACATTGTCTAGCAATCCTGAACACCTCACGTTTTTGGTCCTCACATTGTAGAACCTGCTTGAACTTTCTATCTACTGCTTCCCTTTTTGCAAGGTAGACTTGTCTCCTAGCTTCTCTCCTGGCCACTTGATAGTGCTTTCTACTTCGCCCAGCCTGTTTTTTGGCCTTGATTGTCTCCTCCACCTCACTGTTCCACCACCAAGTTACTCTCCTCCTGCCAATAGGTTTGCTCCAGCCACAGATTTCATCTGTTGCTTTCAGCAGGTTCACTTTCAAGAATTGCCACTGTTTCTCTATATTGCATGTCTAATTGCTCTTCCTTATTGTCAAAGGCATCAAGTAATAAGCTTTTAAATTTGACACTGGCTATGGGGTCCTTCAACTTCCATATTCTTCTCCTCAAGGTAGGCCTCCTCTGTTGTCGAGTACGTCTATTCCTGACTATGAGGTCACTAACTACTAGGCTATGTTGGGAGGGGCATTCTTCACGGGGGAGGGATTTAGTGTTTACAACAGACACTTTGTCCCGTCTTCTAGTAAGGATATAATCTATCTGGCTGGCGTGTTCCTCTGATCTATAGGTGATCAAGTGGTTTTCTCGACAGATAGTTAGGTTATTAGCGTCACAGAATTCCAGGATTCTGAAGCCCTCCTCATTTCTATTTCCAACCCCATAGCCTCCATGGATTCCATCATAGCCATCACTATGTTGTCCAACGTGACCATTTAGATCGCCAGCAATAATTAAGTAGTCGCTGTTGGTTATTTGGGAGGTAGTGTGCATTAGCATCTCATAGAATCTGTCCTTTATAACGTCAGGTAGACCAGAATGCGGTGCATAAGTGGATATTATTGTCACAGTAGTTCTATTTAGAACTAGTCTAATTTTAATTATTCTGTCATTCACTCTATTTACGTCAATTACTTTATCTACCCATTTTTCAGCTAACATAATTCCTACACCACCCAGTCCGTTGTCATTTCCCACCCAGAAAAGTTTATAGCATCATTTTTTACCCATGATGAATCTGGCAGACCCACCTCTCCACCTAGTCTCTTGAATACAACAAACTTCAACTTCTTTACGTTCAAGCATTCAAGCATCTCTACAACCTCATATGTCGCAAACATTTCCAAACACAAAATAATTTTATATCTTTATTTATCAATTATCGTTAATATTCTATGTCATTGATAAATTATTTAGCAACCATTTTTGAAAGGAAAATATTGGGAAAACAGTGACAAAATCCATGAAATTCAGAAGTGTATTGTGGAAATAAACATCAGAAGTTTTCTTCATTACATTTTGGAGTTCCATACTTCCTTCAAAACACCTGTAAATATTAATACAACTTTGATAAGTTGAGATCTTTTCATTGAAGGGTGTGGTGCAAAATCAGGTCATACAGGATGTTAAACAAAGGCTATATGGCACAGAAGTACCTAGGGCATTGCTCTTTGTGTTTGTCTCATTAGAATCAGTGTTGTAGAACGTTACAGGCTTACCTGGACATTATTATAAATATCCAGCAAATAATCATGAAATTTGTCACCCAAACAGTGTTCCATTTCACCCAAATACAGCTGTTACCCAAACAGTGACCTTCTTCCAAATAAACTACAGATATTTGAAGCTATATAACACATTAGCTAAGAAGGCCATAGTTTAATATATCATTGTTAACCTTTTAAATAGGTGTTTACTGGTTTAAGTCATTAAACCTGCAGCTATTTTAACCCTTTAGTATTTACATTACTCTATATATACTATTGTATTTTCACAGTAAAGGCTTTACCTTACATAATTATCTCACATAAAATCGAATCTCAGATTTTGGTGTTATTTATTTTGAGAACAATACCTTAATGTAGGTGTGAGCAGCCAGTTACAGCCGGTTTGAACAGAAAGAAGTGAGAGTTCTGGCCGGATACAACTGGTTTGAATGCTAAAGGGTTAATGTTCAAACCGACCAGAATTCTCTACCTCTTTCTGTTGAAACTGGCTGTAACTGGTCGCTCAAACTGATGTTAAGGTATTGTTCTCAAAATAAATACTTTCAAAATCTCCTAGATTCGATATTATGTGAGTAAAAGCCTTTACCATGAAAATATAATAGTAAATATAGAGTAATGTAAATGCTAAAGGGTTAAGGTAGCACTTTCAAAGGTTTTATTTGATGATAGCAGTTTTATAGTATTTTTCTTTGATACTTTATTTTGACTCCAGACAGACAAAAGTTGACTGGGTAGAAAGGGATATATCTGACTCCCATAAGGTATTTTTATTTAATACACCAATTTTGCCATGCCCCACCAAAATCTATTTATATACACACATAGAGTAAGATGTGTAAACACACCTATACTAACAGTTGTAATTGAGTCAGCTGATACAGCTTTAGTTCTTTTATATTTGACCTCTGATTCATCATCATCATCATCATCATCATCATCATCATACAGCCGCTTTTCTCTGCTTGCAATATTCATAACATATTTTATTAGATCAATCAGTATGTTTTACTCAGAGCTAACAGCTAGTAAATATTAATACTATTTTGTACAATGTTTTATAGCCATTTTGTGTGAAGGTGGGGAGGGCAGCTGAACCACCACTTTGACTTAGGTGTAGAGTCTGTCACCCTTCCATGCTTTCTTTTGTTGCTTAATAATCTTTACCCTTTCTTTCCTTTTCCTCTCTTTTGTTGTTTTATCTACTTCTCATCAACATTGGACTATTTTCTGTTCCATTATGTATGTTGTTTTAAAGTGGTTCCAGTTTCTTTTGTGTGAGAAACTGTCTAAAACTACAATATATATTATGGATTAGGATAAGTCCCTACTAGGGTTATGGACCCTTTGGCTTTATGACTTCAAAAGACTAGGTTAATTTTTGGCTTGTGTGAAGGGGGGAAGGAGTGAGTGCATGGCTAGCAACCTTACCTCTATTAATCCAAATTGCTAGAGTCGACAAATAGATATCTGATACTCCAAAGGGAGATAAAGGAACAGACAGTTGATCTTTCTGGTATTAAACCACCTGAAATTACCCTTGATTCTATCATACAAAGCAATATATTTTAAAGTGTTTATATTTATATAAAACCTTCCATCATAATTGTTTGCAGTAATCCTTGTTGAAAATGTTCCAAACAACATTAATAATGAGAAAGTTAGTTATATTACTAAACCTTTCTAAATTTTTGGGTATTTTCAAAATTATTTCAAAATTGTAGGCATTGACTTTCAATAGAAATATGGTAATGAAAGAGTTAAATATATTTTAAGTGTGTGTAATTTGTGACAAAAAACGTGGAAGAGTTGAAATCAATTGATTATAATTTTCGTAAGTATGTCATATATTTAAGTTGTTAGTCTACTAGTAAGTTAGTATGTGTTTAGTGTGTGATGTATCATTGATTTTAATCACTGACCCACATTTTTAATATATTGCACTTTTTCAAACATTATCTCTGCTAACTCAGCGACATGTTAAACTATTGTCAGTGCTACACAATTAGTTTTTTTTTAAAAGAATCTAACTTGTTTATGAGAAATGAAAAATTTGAGATATTTAATGGACATATTACTATTTTTTTTTTCAACAAGAGAACCTCTATGTTGTTATTTGACTTTTGGAAATCACAATCAAACCGCACTCATACGCACCTTCAAAATGCAAGGATACATTGGATAATGTAGTCTTAGGTGTACTGTGTCTGAGAACAAAAGATGGAGTGGTCATGTCTGGAATATATTCAACCGTAGCCTTGTTCCATCAGGGTCAACAAAGTGCTTAACAATAATGACATTACTATTTTCTTGAAATTTGTTTATCCTAAATATTTTAAAGTACCACACCCACTTGTAGTAATTGGACAAACAGCTGTGTAAACATTTCATCCAAAAATGTGCAAAGAAACATCAGCCTACCCAATTTAACATCATTTAACCCTTTCATGACCATATTTCTAATGAAATGCACTTTTTTAATTAAGAATTTTGAGGGATTTACTAAAAGTATTATTTCATTAGTAAGTAACTTAATGTAAGGTTCTTATATAAAATTATGTCGGAAGATTTTAATTTAAATTGGAAACCTTTAAAATGGGTTATTTTATGAAATAAAACCCGAGCTGATTTTGGCTGGGCTGGTAACTAAAGGGTTAAGAAAATTTTTTTTTTTTTAAATTTATCATTGTGACGATGATGATAATGGTGATGATCAATGGCTGCTGGCATGGCGAAGTGATTAAAAATGTCACTTCCTAATCAAGTGTTCTGGGTTCAGCCCTACTATACAGCGCTGGCATTAAGGTCTTCTATCACAGCTATAAAGGTCAATCCAAGTTAGCAAGTTAGCTTGTTTTTTTGTGAAATTGAGCAGATGTAAACTGTGCAGAAGCCTATTAGACAGTGTAGGGGATTTAATCTGTTGGTTTAACACTGTCACCTAGATCTTGGCTGCTTCCGTCTTTTGCAAGTATTTTGCTGAGGTCTCTGGTTTATTCTTCCTAACTAGTCTTGGAGACTTTACAAGATCAGAGAACTGATAGTCATCCTCACCAAGCTATAAACAAATATAGTAATAACTAGCAGAATGGCCCGGCGTTGCTCGGGATTCTAAACGTAGATTGGCATATTTATCCCTCCTTTCTGAAACAGTTTCGTCGTACCAATTGATGCAGAAGTTCTAATAAAAAGTCACCTTGGGTGAATAGGCAAATAATTTTCCATTAAGATTTTCAAAAGCATGTAATTGCATTCCCTTTCTTTTTTGTTCCCTTTCTGCTGTCGAGCCTCATGAAATAAATACGTTTGTTTATATTTAGTTATTGTGTATGCAAAAATATCTGTACACGAATATATAATTATATATCGAAAACAGAGAATGTCTGTCTGACTCCCTAAAACTCGAGAACCACCCAACCGATTGTTTTCAAGCTGTACACATGTAATACTTATGGTGTACTTATGCCCTAGGGACCGCATTAGGTGATTTAGCGATCTCTCTCTATAATTCTTAGTCTGTCTTAATCTGTTATATATATATATATATATATATATATATATATATAATTATATATTTGTGTACAGATATTTTTGCATATACAATAACAAAATATAAACAGACGTATTTATTTCACGAGGCTTGATAAGGATAAATATATATCAAATATATAAGAACCCTAGAGCAAATCCCGAGCAACGCCGGGCCATTCTGCTAGTATATATTAAAATAACAGATTAAAGTTTAAGCGAAGAATCGCTGCTTTCATCCTTAACGGGATCTTCTGAAACTAAAAAAAAATCAATCTGTGAACGCGGAAGTAAATATTTCGAAAAACGTTACACACACTATATATATACACACACACACACACACACCACACACCACACACCACACACCACACACCACACACCACACACCACACACCACACACCACACACCACACACCACACACTATATATATATATATATATATACACACACACACACAGCGTCATAGTGTCGTAATGCAGACAGATATTATAAGGGCGCAACATTATAGCTATGTATCTATCTAAAAAGACAGTTTAAGAATTATAGAGAGAGATCGCTAAACGGCATCTAATGCGGTCCCTTGGGCATTGAAAATTTGAAATATTTTTTGCTCAAAACACTCACACGACCATAAGTATTACAGGTGTAAAGTTTGAAAAATATCGGTTGGGTGGTTCTCGAGATTTAGGTAGTCAGACAGACATTCTTTGTTTTAGATATATAGACTAGCAGAATGGCCCAGCGTTGCTCGGGATTTGCTCTAGGGTTCTTATATATTTGATATATATTTATCCTTATCGAGCCTTGGGAAATATATACATTTGTTTATATTTTATTGTGTATGCAAAAATATCTATACACGAATATATAATTATATATATATATAACAGTACAGAGAAGTACGGAATACCTTGGCATCGGGATGTTGTCTACATTTTGTGGTTTAAAAAAAAAATTTGGCATAGATTACCAGGGTTTTTTTCCATGCCAAGAAAATCAATACTTTATTGCGAAATAAATACTTTTTTTTATATTTTGTTATTGTGTATGCAAAAATATCTGACAAGACCTGCTGGAAGGAGTGTTTGAAGACTCTGTCCCCCACAACCCTCTCAGGAATATGTGGGTAAAGATGATGATAAAATAAAATAAATTCCACACTGACTTTAAAAAAGACCCTTTAGACTAACAGATTTACTGTTCTCAGATCTGGGACAGTGGTACAACTGCACACATAAATATTCTAGATTGTAATGTAAACAAAATAGAAATCCTTTCTCACCAACATGCTTCAACTACTGGACCACAAATGTGGTGTGTCTTCTTTTTCTATTATTACAATGACCTTTTCTACTTCTCTGAACTGGATGAAATGTTTAGACAAGAAATTATGGCAACAACTCTCAAGTGTCGAATAATCTCCACCCCAGCACCGTTTATTTATTTTTCATATTTTTTCCAACCCCACCTCCCCGTTCTTATTCCATCCCACTTACCCCTGCTTATTAAATTTTACTAATCTATCTCTTGTGAAATTTTATTTTAAGAGGCAACATTCCTGTCACAATTTTCTTGAGACATTAAAAAACATTATACATGACAAAGCAGAACATTACAAGAAATCCCATATAAAATAAATAGGATGGGTTGAGGTGTCAATATGTAAACTAAATGACTAATTTTGATTTTTAAAAAAATCAATGGAGACAACTTAGAAAAATTCTCGATTTTTTTTTTTTTTTTTTTTTTTTTTTTTCCCCACCACCACCATCCCTATTATTTGGGACTATATATACTCACATATGTCACACTTCCATTTTACATTAGGCTATTTGATTTGAAGTGAGGTTTTTTAAAGATCCATTAAATAAGTTACATGCTGAGTTTTAGGTTGTGTTTTCCTAGAAAAATTGTACGACATATACATGAGTTTATTTTAGTTTATACTAGCAGAATAACCTGGCGTTGCTTGGGATTCTAAACATAGATTGGCATGTTTATCCCTCTTTTCTGAAACAGTACAGAGAAATATGGAATACCTCGGCCGCGGGTCTACATTTTGTGCTTATAAAAAAAAATTGGCGTAGATTACCACAGTTTTTTTCGGTGCGAAGAAAATCAATACTTTATCACAAAATAAATACTTTTGTTTATATTTTGTTATTGTGTATGCAAAAATATCTGTACACGGATATATATATCTTAAAATAACAGATTAAAGTTTAAGCAAAGAATCGCTGCTTTCACCCTTAACGGGATCTTCTGAAACTAAAAAAATCAATCTGTGAACACAGACGTAAATATTTCGAAAAACGTTACACACTATATATATATATATATATATATTAGCGTCATAATGTTGTAATGCAGACAGCCAGACACAGACAGATATTATAAGGGCGCAACGTTATATCTATGTATCTATCTAAAAAGAAAGAGTAAGAATTATAGAGAGACATCGCTAAATCGCCTAATGCGGTCCCTAGGGCATTGAAAATCTGAAATATTTTTTTCTCAAAACACTCAGGGCCATAAGTATTTCATGTGTAAATTTTTGAAAACAATCAGTTGGGTGATTCTCGAGTTTTAGTGAGCAGACAGACAGACAGACATTGTTTTATATATATATATATATATATATATATATATATATACACACACACACACAAATACATGGCATGGCATATACACAAGTTTATTTTAGTTTATATATATATATATATACACACACATACATATGTCATGACATATAGATGAGTGTATTTTAGTTTTTTCCTCATAGTTTTGATTTTTTAAAAAGTAGTCTCATACACTTTGTCATTTAACATTAAAAAGGACACTCTCCTCTCAAGTAGATTATTTCTTGTCTAGGGTGAGTTGCTGAATATTTTCCATAAAATGGAGCAGGTTACGGTGGGAGGAAACAACAATAGACAGGCTCAATGACCAACATTTTATAATATAGACCACCAATCTGCTGAGCCCTTTAATATTAGATTTCATTATATTTGTGTGTGTGATTTTAATTTGTTGTTGAATGAAATAATGGATAATTTGCTACCCCAGCCAGAGTCGTATGTAACCTTGATCAAGTTATTCTCCAGCAATAAAGACATGAAGCTCTTGATTGTTAGATGTGCAGTGTGAAAAAATCTATATCCCAACAGTACAAGTTCGCAGTTCTCTTCTTCTTTATTGATATAATTACAGCAGTGTCAACTCTTTCTGAGTACTATCATCTTTATATAACAAACTATTCTTTACAGTAAACAATATTGCTACTGTCTTCTTGTACTCTTGGATCTCTAATAATTGTCCCCATTCCTTATTAAATTTTATTCATCTATCTTTGGCAAAATTTTATTTTAAGTGCTCGCATTCCTGCAACAATTAATCTTCTTTGTACATTAACCCTTTAGCATTTACATTACTCTATATTTACTATTGTATTTTCACAGTAAAGGCTTTACTCACATAATTATCTCACATAATATTGAATCTATGAGATTTTGATATTATTTATTTTGAGAATACCTTAACATCAGTTACAGCCGGTTTGAGCAGAAAGGGTTGAGAGAATTCTGGCTGGATATGGTTGGTTTAAATGCTAAAGGGTTAAAAAATCATTATACATGACAAAAAAAGTACATTACTAGAAATCCCATATGTTATAAAATAAATAGGATGGGTTGGGGTCTCTATGTAAACTAAATGACTAATTCTGGTTTTAAAAAAAAATCAATGGAGACAACCTAGAAAAATTACTAGTTTTCTAACCCCCCCCCCCCACACACACACACACAAAAAAAAGTTTATTTGGGACCCAAAAGTATGTTAGATAATATTGAAGAAAAACAACTTAAAATTATATTGTCTAAAAATATTGGATCCTGCTGTTTTAAAATGGGCACTATTGATCTCCACCCCCACCCCAGCCTGACTCCATGTCACAAGTGAAAGTATTCCTATCCCACCCCAGCCTGACTCCATGTCACAGTGAAAGTATTCCTACCCCACCCCAGCCTGACCCCATGTCACAGTGAAAGTATTCCTAAACAACAAATGTGAAGTCTCTTGTTACTCTATTGTAATTGTTGTCTACTGTATTACAGCTGTTTAAATAAACCTTGATCAGATTTATGATCAAACACATTGCAGCTGTAACCAGCTTCTTCTCACTATATAGGTCCCAAATAATAGGGCTATTTGGAAAATTGATTTTTTTTTTTTTTTTTTTTTTTTTTTTTTTTAAACCAGAATTAGTTTAGTTTACATATTGGGATCCCCAACCCATCCTATTTATTTTATAATGTATAGGATTTCTAGTAATGCTCTTTCTTTTTGGTGTGTAATGTTTTTAATGTACAGTAATTGCAGTGCAGGCTGATCAATCAATCAACCAATAATGCTGTAATCAGACAGAAGCACTCAACGTCATGAATGCCACAAGGTATTACATGAAGGGTAACAGACAGAATATTAAGAAAAGGAAAACATAGTATCATATATTCAACATCATTTATTCCATTACCTGTGATGCACATTTTAAAGGTACAGAAAGGTCGTTATTCAACAATCATTCAATACATTGTCAGAAGCTAAATTTTTTTTTTCTTTAGGTCAGTAGAGTGTAATTCAAGGGAGATTTGACTGTTATTTCTAGCAATTGAGCAGTCGCGTAGCAAATCTCCTGTTGCCTCATTATTTGTTTTCTAGTTTATTCTATGTTCCAACCAAAAGGCTGGCCTATTTTTTTTTTTTTTTTTCATTTTTTCTCACCTCTCACCATATTGCAGTTTTGGTGGTCTTATTCATGCCAGTCACCATTCTGGTACTTTCTCAAACCTGTGACGATTAGACTTTTTTTAGAGGTGGCCTTTACTTGCCTCATCATAGCTACAGGTGTCACCCATCGCTCCATCTCTCCCTAATAATTTACTTTGGTTTGCCCAGAAGATATTTTTAAAACTCAAAATTATTGTTTCTTTTTCTTCAGATGGTGATACAATTCAGTGATAAATGTGCTGATTGTGAGCATGTCTGTGGTGTCAAGCAGCGGGAATTGGAACCTTTTATCCAAAAGTTCAACATTTTGACTAATGAAGAAAAGCGGGTTGCAATGATGGTGACAAGTAAAGGAATACTCCATCTATTATCACAAACAGTTCCTTGCGTCGGATGTCGGCGAAGGTAAGTGTTACATTCTTGTCTTTACAAGGAGGGAATCACTAACTGTATATACTCGAATATAAGCACACCCCCAACTTTATGTCTGACAAAAGGGAAAAAATCCAAACCGCATTTATAAGCCAGCTAATCAACACATTGTTTAGATGATGTATATAAGCCTCTCCTCCAGTTTACCATCAGGTTTTTTTTTTGGGGGGGGGGGGTCGACTTATATTTGAGTATATAAGTGAAAATGAGTTTTGTTATTTAGAGTATGTACCTGCCATATATCAGGGGTTGATTTGATTGACTATTCCTCTCTCCCCAAATGTGGCCTTCTGGTTATATTATAAATGATGACTGTGTGTGTTGGAGCTCTTTTGTCACACTAAGGGCATGCCAATCTCACCAGTGCTGTGGCCATGATTGGATGCATCCAGTACATTCTGTAAAGTGGGTTGGTGTTAGGAAGGGTATCCAGCTGTAGAAGTCATACTAAAGAAAAGTACTGATTGAGTATTGCTGAAAAGCATTGCTACAAAAGAAATTTTACATTTACAATAATAGTTCTTAGCTAAGATATAGTATTTGTCAATCTGTAGAGGGCTTTTACCATGATATTGTACTCTGTAGTCTTGTGGTCACAAAGAAATCTAGGTGTAGATGAATGGCTTGTAGAAGCTATGCCAGCTATGTACAGAGATGCAGTCAACAAGGTGAAAATTTGTGTTCAGTGAGAGAAAGGCAGAACTTGGACAAGTTAAAGGAAAAGCTGGATTTAAGAATTTGGGGTGGTGTGGAGGAGAAGACTGCATTGGTTTGGATATGTGATGTACATGGATGATGACCAATTAACTATGTGGAATCAGCATTGCCAAAAGAATGATTCTATAAAGATCATCATCACCACCACCACCACCATTTTATATCTATTTTCCACTCCTGGTTGTCATGCTCTGAGGTCAGATGACTGTGTCTTGCTCATATGTTCCATCTTGGTATGGTTTCTATGGCTGGATGCTCTTCCTAACACTAACCACCTAGCAAGGTGGACTTTTTGTTTTCTTTTTCCTTTTGTGGCACCAGCACTACCACTTTACAGTGTTGACTGGTTGCATTTATTGTGGCACCAGCACTACCACATTTCAACACTAAGGCACTTGTATCTTTGGCTGGGTTGGGAGGACAGTGATAGGGAGTGAAGGTGGGAATGAGACCAAGGTTTAGGCTGCCTGTTACAAACCCTTGGACAAAGGGATAGCCTATGAGTGAGCCTAGCTTTTCATGCTGGCATGGTTCAGCCTGAATCAGATGGGCAAATTTGGGGTTAAATTTGGCAGTGTAAGTTATTGTTCAGTCCCAGATCAACTTTAATGAAATAGATGTATGATGAGACATTCCAGCTATGACAATTCCATCTTATTTTTAGATATTATATAGAGGACAATGTTATTTAGTTTGTACTCTTTTAAGGGAGTAGTGGTTTGAGGGAGATTTGGCTGTTGTTTCCAGCAAGTCAAGTAAGCATATAGAGGCTTCCTTGTTGGCTTTCCCTAGTTGTTTCAGTGAAGGTGGTTGCTGACAGTTCAATTGCTTATTAATGCTCTGAAGATAAACCATTAGATTATTTAATGGACAAACTAAATTTATCTTACTATGAAGTATAAATGACTTAAGGTTAATTGCTGAACATTGAAGTGTATTAACAGTAAAAAGCAGGTTATTGTTCAGTTGACTTGTTTCTCTTTAAAAGTTGTCTTCTCCCACTCCAAGCTATTTTGCATGGCTTAAAATGATCACACTTCTCTAAGCATGGTTTCACTTCAATTTCAGTTGGATCAACTATTATTGTAAGGTTTAAAAATAGATCTCCCCCCTCCTCTTTCTAAAAGGAAAAAAAAAAATAGAAATTTAAAACTAACTTGTCTTTCCTGATACTAACCCTTGATTATTTTTTAAAAAGGTGATGTACTACTGATCTTTGTATATCACACTGGTGAGCTATGGTCCATTTGTTTCTGCAAGATATAAACAAATGGCATTGTTAGTTGTGTCAAATACAAAGTGAAGACATTGTTTTTGGCACAACTAAAGACATACATAAACATTAAACGTAGACACAGATATATATATATATATATACATGCATATTTTGCTTAAGTTCCTGTTTTGGTTTCTATGGATGTTCTTCCTATCATCAGCCATTTATAGAGTGTACTGGGTGCAATTTATCATGGCTCCAACACCAGAGAGGTTGTCATATCCTTGATTTTGTTTGGCATGGTTTCTGTAGCTGGATGCCCTTCCTAACAGTAACTACTTTGGCCCTACTTCAGTATTGACTTGGTCTATGTAGACCTATCCAACCTGTCTAGCAGGGAAAGAGACATTAAATGATCGTTTCTGTGTATATGTGGGCTTCTATACAGTTTCTGTCAACCAAATTTCAGTCAAAAGGCATTGGTTAACCCAAGAGTATAGTAAACACTTGTGTCCCCTAGTTGGATTGAACCTGAAACCATATGGTTGCAAAGGGAACTTCTTAACTGCATATCTGTATCTTTAAATATATTCATAAATATATCAAGTTTTATAAATTTACTAAATGTAATCATATTTAGTTTTACAGTGAATAGATTTGGTCGGCGAAAACTGTAGTAAAACATAGAGTACTAAAGTATCAGTTATGAGAAAGCTGGAGAGGAGATGCCCTAGAAATGTCATATGTTGGTATGGTACCCCTACAGCTCTCTCAGGAGTTACGGGATACAAGGATGATTACAAGTTGAGGAAACCTTTACATAGATGTATTACCTGCTAGAAATAGCCAAGTTTTACTTGTATGATTGTCTACTGTCTTAAAAGGAAGAAACACATTGAACAGCAAAATCCTAGATAACCAATGCATGAAAAAAATGACGTGATTGTCACAGCTGGTGTGTCTTTCATTATAGGTCTGCTTAACCGAGTCTTACCTGGGGTTAAATGTGGATAAATACTTGCTAATTTTTAAACAGTTGATGACCTAACTTTTCTTTATTTCAGTGTGGAGCGGCTATTTAACCAGCTTGTCCAATTCCAACACCCTGCTCTGGAGCCACTTATTATCACGAGTGAGGGTGTGTTGTCCGTTAAATCTGAGTACCTCTGTGATCCTAAAGCTCTGTATATTTTATTTTACATTCATGGGTAAGTATTATCTATTTTTATTCCCCTAATTTCAGATAGGTAACCAGCTCATATCTGGAATTGTATTCATGAAATAAAATATTTATTTTGTAAGGATGGTAGTTTTATTTTATAGAACCAGATCTGGTTTTGGCCAGGTTGGTAACTAACGGGTTAAAATGTGTGGTTTTATTTCATAGAACCAGGGCTGGTTTTGGCCAGGTTGGTAACTAACGGGTTAAAATGGGTGGTTTTATTTTATAGAACCAGATCTGGTTTTGGCCAGGTTGGTAACTAACGGGTTAAAATGGGTGGTTTTATTTTATAGAACCAGATCTGGTTTTGGCCAGGTTGGTAACTAAAGGGTTAAAATGTGTGGTTTTATTTCATAGAACCAGGGCTGGTTTTGGCCAGGTTGGTAACTAACGGGTTAAAATGGGTGGTTTTATTTCATAGAACCAGGGCTGGTTTTGGCCAGGTTGGTAACTAACGGGTTAAAATGTGTGGTTTTATTTCATAGAACCAGGGCTGGTTTTGGCCAGGTTGGTAACTAACGGGTTAAAATGGGTGGTTTTATTTCATAGAACCAGGGCTGGTTTTGGCCAGGTTGGTAACTAACGGGTTAAAATGTGTGGTTTTATTTCATAGAACCAGGGCTGGTTTTGGCCAGGTTGGTAACTAACGGGTTAAAATGGGTGGTTTTATTTCATAGAACCAGGGCTGGTTTTGGCCAGGTTGGTAACTAACGGGTTAAAATGGGTGGTTTTATTTCATAGAACCAGGGCTAGTTTTGGCCAGGTTGGTAACTAAAGGGTTAAAATGGGTGGTTTTATTTCATAGAACCAGGGCTGGTTTTGGCCAGGTTGGTAACTAAAGGGTTAAAATGGGTGGTTTTATTTCATAGAACCAGGGCTGGTTTTGGCCAGGTTGGTAACTAAAGGGTTAAAATGGGTGGTTTTATTTCATAGAACCAGGGCTGGTTTTGGCCAGGTTGGTAACTAAAGGGTTAAAATGGGTGGTTTTATTTCATAGAACCTGGGCTGGTTTTGGCCAGGTTGGTAACAAATGGGTTAAAAATATAGTATGAAAATGTTTTTGTTTTTTATGAAAGTAGTTATTTATGTAAGATATTTTCTGTGATAAATTCAGAAAATAACATTGCTACAAAGTTATTGGTCTAGAATATTCTCCGTAAATAATATTTCTGATGAACTATCTTAATATATCCTTGTTTTTAAATATATTATTCTATTCATGTAAATAGCTAGTTTCAGACTAGAGAGCAAAAGAAGTCAGTCACATGGTTTATCTGCCATACTATCATATTTGTTGTTAAATCTACTTGGCTATCAGGCAGGACTGTTAAACTGCTGCTTGCTACATATTAAGCTAGTAAGTATATTGATTGGGAGATGGGCACAGGAACAAAAACAAAATAAAGCATCAAACAATTTACAGTCATCACCATGTTTCTTATAAAAAAACACTGCCTGTAATATTTAAATAGTTTTGAAAATAATAAAAGATTTAGTAATACAACTGTTTCCCTATTAAGTTAGTGTTTGAAGCATATAACTTAATAATGGTTTCTACTTTTGGCACAAGGCCAGCAATTACCCAGTGCATTACTGGTACTTTATTTTATCGATGCCGTAAGGATGAAAGGCAAAGTTAACCTCGACAGAATGGTTCATCATCATTGTTTAACATCCACTTTCCCTGCTAACAATGGTTGGAGGGGTCTACGTAGACCAAGTCAGTACTGAAGCGGGGGGCCACTGACGTCATAGACTAAGGTCTGTATCCCGTTTATGTATGGTTGTTATTAAGTGCAGAGGTGAATTGTCGTGCCTTGCATGGAATTATAATGAAAGCTTTTCAGATAAACATTATAAAACAGTTTTGTATCATAGAACCAGGGATAATTTCAGGAGATTTAGTATTAAAAGGGTTATTTTGCTGAGGTGCTTTTAGTAGCTAGCGTCCACTCTGTTGCAAGCATTTAGATCAGGTCGTTGGTCTAAGGATAAGCCTGGAGTTGGGGTCTCTCCTTTTCCTCCTTCTACTCTTGTTTTCAAGGGGTACACGGACATGGATAGGGAAGTTTGTTCTTTCATGACAGCATTTCTAATAAAATACATTCTATTTTAATTAATGAACAATTTTGAGGGATTTACTAAAATTATTATTTCATTACTAAGCTAGTAACTTAATGTAAAGTTCTTATATAAAATTATATTGAAAGATTTGAATTTAAATTGGAATCCTTTAAAATTTTATTTCACCAATTTTAAAGGGCTCTTATTTAAATTGAAATCTTCTAATATAATTTGACAAAACTTTTTATGATACAAATACCATATTTATAATAAAATAATCAATAATTTTAATAAATTGCTCTAAATTCTTAATAAATTAATTCCAATATATTGTATTTCATTAGCAATAGTTATGAAAGAGTTAAACACATGCACTAGAACAGATTATTCTTACTGTTTTAGCCTCAATAATGTTATAATATTTTTAAGGTTTCAGGCAGTTTTCTAGCAAAAGGATTAAACAGGGTTAGGGTGCTAATTTTCTTTTTCCTGGTGTGTCTTTAATATTGAAAAGTAAATCTTATTACAAGTATGAGTTGAACATGACACCTTAAAGTGTCATGTACAGCTTACTATTGTAATTTAGAAAAGGAGGTATTTTTGTGAGCTATGAGAAGTTAGTTTTGACATTTCAGGTAGAACACCATCATCATAATCATCCTTTTCTGTCTGCTTTCCACACTGGGGTTGGATAGGTCATCATGGTCTGAAATTAGACAAGTGTACTGGCTGTGTTTTATCATGGCACTAAGTCTACTGGGTGTATTTTATAGTGGCACCACCACTCGAGAAGTTACTGTATGCTTGGCCAGACTGAAGAGTTCTCTCAAGCCCTATGTCTCCGTTTCATTGCCAGACACTACAACCCCTGGTCTCTCACCACATTTACTTTGTGTTGTGGTGCTTCTACTGGTGGATTATGGCATAACTTCTACTGGTATTATGGCATAACTCACTTCTCATGCCAGACTTATAAAAAAAAAAATTTATTAGCTTTTTTTTAAAAATCTTCTGAAGCAATCCTTTGCTAGTTTGCTGTGACTCAAGATTTTTATTTATTTATAGTTTCTCATATAAACCAGAACAGACCCCTCCCCCTCACCTGACTTGATTTTCATTGTGCCTGTAAAATGAAAAAAAATGTCTTTGTTGTTTCTTTCCATTGTTACAAGTAAAACTGTATTCTAATTGTGTATTGTTCATCATCACCAGCACCATCATTGTTTTTATGTCATTTCTATGTTGGTATGGGTTCTAAATAAAATGTCTGTCTCAAGCCCAGAGGCTTGTCAGGCTGGAATTTATCCTGATTTCTGTGGTGTTAAACGACAGAGTATAAGACTTGACCCTGGTCAGGACACAAGCCTATCGCAGGGTTAAAGTCTATCTCCAGCTTGCAAGCTCATCAGGCCAGTATTTATCCCAGTTTCTGTGGCGTTAAGAGACTGGGAGTACAAGACAGACTTCTCCCTGGACAATACACCAGTCCATAGCAGGGTTAAACCCCCAGCTATTGCGGCTACTCATTTTCAGCTGGGTATACTGGAGCAACATGAAATGAAGTGTTTTGCTCAAGAATGCATCATTCAACCCAGTCCAGAAATTGAACCCATGACATTATTATCTTAAATCTAACACCCTTACCACTAGGCCACGTGTCTCTGCATGGGTTGAATGGGATTTTTGTGACAGTTTAAAAAAAAATTTTTTTTAAATTATTACTGGATGCCTTTCCTGATGCCAACCCTTTGCCTTTTATGACACTACAAGGGGATCTGGTGTAGCTATTCAAGTCTGTGACTTACAATGGGAAGTTTTCAAATCAATGTGTCTAAAAAGCTGCAGTAAGCCTTGTAAACAGGGTTATTGTCCTAATAACTGAAGAGACTATTCCTACCAGTGCTTGTTCTTGAGACGGAACTCTTAATCGGCATAGCTACAAATAGGTTACATATAGAAGTACAGCTGGCAACTCTATGTGAGTAGTTTGTTGCTACTCTGTTATAATTTAAGGGTTTTGCTGGGTTGAAAAAAGAGTAGTAGAGAAAGGGAGGGGGTTGTTAGCTATCTCCTCTTTTGGGGGCAACAAAACTAACCATCCCATTGATGGGTTTCAGAACCCTTGCTTAGGTGAGCTTGATCAATTTATTTATACTTTATCTTATCTGCATGAAATAATGAACTGACTAGCCAGATTAGTGTTTTTGATGTCTGACAATGTTGTTGGTTACTTCTGCACTAGCATGCGTGTGGACACACTCACACTGCAAATGATGGAGCCCTGAGATAATAATGAAATTATTGTGTAGAGTGCTCAGGTGCACTACAATGGTGGTTGGTCAAGCTGCTAGAAATAGCAGGCAAGATGTGGGAAGTAGGGTGCATGGGATGATGCAATCCTAGATAATGCTGAAGGAAAGACGGGATAACAGCTAGAACATTTGATTAGTGGTAGTGATGGTGGTGTTGGTTATGGTGGTAGTGGTGGTGGTGTTGGTTATGGTGGTAGTGATGGTGGTGTTGGTTATGGTGGTGGTGTTGGTTATGGTGGTAGTGATGGTGGTGTTGGTTATGGTGGTAGTGGTGGTGGTGTTGGTTATGGTGGTAGTGATGGTGGTGTTGGTTATGGTGGTAGTAATGGTGGTTATGGTGGTGTGGTGGTGGTTATGGTGGTGTGGTGTTGGTTATGGTGGTGTGGTGTTGGTGGTGGTGTTGGAAATGATTGTGTTGATAGTAGTGGTTATGGTGGTAGTGTTGATGGTTATGGTGTCGTTTGTGTTGATAGTAGTGATGTTGTGATTTGGGGGGGGGGGGTCAAGAGTCAAACCACGTACAAGTCTTAGTTTCTTAATATACAGAAGCTGCTTGCACAAGTTAAACAAGAAAAACTCGCTGACCTAATAAGAAGGAAAACAATACACTTAAAAAACAATCCAAATAAAAAGCTACGTTCTTATTGAGGACAACATGTCACTATATTTGTAAGATTTGTTATTGTAATGTCTGTTGTTGTGGAAGAACTGGTTCTATATAACAATTATATAATATTTAGGTGTGGGATATTAGTAGTGGTCGGAGAAAGAGTAGCAGATGATAGTCTTGTTTATATACCATGGAGACTTGTATTCTGTATACTATAAACAAAGCCTTTATCTGCTAGAAACCACAGCCAAATATCCTATCTTATAGGAGGATGCTGTAGATGTATATAAGGCTCAACAAAATATGGGGCTGTCAAAGCTACAAATATTTTTGACTACAGGTCTGTGCAATCAAGGTTGACCTGGGGTTAAACAATATCGGGAATGTATCTTTTTTTTTTATGATGATAGGGAGAGATTTGGTTGTTTTTAGCAAGTCAAATAACAAAACTCTATCTAATCCTTGAATATAGGAGGTTTTATTTCATAGAACCAGAGCTGGTTTAAGCCAGGTTGCTATCAAAAGGGTTAATAGCTTAGTTATTAGTAGTCATTCCATTGGGTTCAATTTAATTTAGTTGGCATTTTAATGTAAGCAGTTCTGAGTTTAAGGAAACTAGGTGTAAAGGAATGGCTTGTGAGGACAGTGCAAGCTATGTGCAGGGGTGCTGTCAGTAAAGTGAGAGTAGGAATGGAGTTTAGTGAGGAATTCCAGACAAGTAGGAGTGCATCAGGGTTCGGTCCTCAGCTACTCTTGTTCATTATAGTCTTCCAAGCCATAACAGAGGAGTTTAAGACTTGCTGCCCATGGGAACTTCTCTATGCTGACGATCTGGTACTTATAGCAGAATCAGTAGAGGAGCTAGAGAATAAATTCTGGCTATGGAAACAGTAGTTGGAATCAAGAGGACAGAGTGAAACTAGCTAATACAAAAGTGTTAAGTAGAAAAGAGGACAAAACTCTGATTCCATCAGGGAAATGGCCATGTTCGGTATGTAGGAAAGGAGTTGGCATAAATACTATAAAATGTACACAATGCAGATCTTGGGTACACAAGAGATGTAGTGGGATAGCAGGCAAAATAACAGGTAGTGGAAACTACATATGCAGTAGATGTACAGTTAATCTATGTTGACATTTTATGAGACAAACTAATCCTTTTGTTCTGTCGTGATTGTTTTAATCTACTCTTCTTTTCAGGGAAAAACACAACAAAAAAGACTATCAGCCATTTGTCTAATGAAGAAAAATCTGAAATTAATATTTATCTTGACATCTTTGAGCTTCTTCCAGAATACATTAGAGTGTATGTAGGCGACATGACCCTGTAAATGACACTCATTTAAATAACAAACCAAATTAAACATTTATTTGGGTCTTCTTTGTTATATAGGTGTGGATTAAATTAACAATGCTTTCTTCTAGTTAATCTTCTCTTATATTTTACCTGCCAGATTAACTCAGTGCTCTGTGTGTGTATATATATATATATATATATATATATATATAAAATCATCATCATCACCGTTTATTGTCCATTTTCCAAACTAGCAAGTGTTAGATGAGTTGCCTCTTTTTGTGACAAGCCAGGTCAGATGACCATGTCTTGTTCATACAGAACTGTTTTGGGCTTGGTTTCTATGGCTGTATGCCCTTCCTAACACCAACCATATTTACAATGTGCTGGATGCTTTTTGTCGTGACATCTACACAACCACTTTACAGTGTGGGCTGGGTTTTTGTCGTGACACCTACTCGACCATTTTACAGTCTGTACTGGGTGCATTTTACCATTACACCTACACAACCACTTTACAGTGTAGGCTTGGCTGCTCTTAGCTCAGCTGGTCTTTCCTGCTGAATATTGATGTAATTATTTCGCTGTAATGTTTGACTTGAAAGAAAACAAACCCCCAGTAACCAATGGCAGAACATCTAGGCCAGTGGAAATTTCTAATCCCTCAGAAGGGTTGTTTTTTTATTGTATTAAATTATGGATTTAATTTCTACTATCAATAGCTTCCTCTTCCTGAACCCAATGAACTGATAATCATGTTATATCGAGCTTAAATTGATCCATCTCTTGTTTCTCATAATTATCTAGTTGAAAATACTCTCCCGAATTAGGTCACTTTAAATTTACACTGGATTTGTTTGTTTTTCTTTTAAAATTCTGTTTATTTATATATATATATGTATGTATCTCTTCCTAGTTCTTCCACCCCAGATCTCCTTCCTTGTCTTTTTTTCACCTTTTCGCCTACCCCGATGCAGCCCATCAGTCCTCTGTAGCCTCAGTACCCCCACCCCCTTAATTTTAAGATAGAATTGGCCGATTACGCCTTTTACAGCAGATGTGTTAGACCCCAGTAAATTGTTTTCTTTCTGGTTGCTGCTCCATTTCTGTGATTTCTAAATTTCTTAGTGGTATTTTTGTATTAGTATCCGTGTATTAGTATTTCTGTATTAGTATTCTGAATTAATATTTCGTATTAGTATTTTTGTAGTAGTAATTTAGTATTTTTGTTTTTAACCTGTCATTGTAAGATAGCATTGGCTGATTACTAACTAACTATCGCAGTGGTGTTAGACCCCCCGTAAAGCCGGCTTTATAAAATTCTTTCACTACAATCTCCAGTATTTTTCTCCACCTATTAAACTTTTCTATAGCTTAGCAATACCAATGAGAGATTTGGTGATTGTGGAAGGGGAGTAGTAACCAGAAATTGTTTATTATATATTGGTTTTGTTGTTTACTCCCTTTCGATTTACCTATTCTTTCAACTCCCCGCCCCTCCCCTTCTCCAGTACACTTTTCTTGACCTTCTATACACTAACCATAGAATCTGCTGTATAGATTTCACTTTCAACGCTTGACTGGGTTTCCCCCACTCCTTCTTTTTTCTACTACCCCCTAGTTCAGCTACCCCTACCTCCCACCAAATGCCATGATAGAATCATCTGTCTTTGCAATAAATTTTTGACCAATCCTTTTGACAATTACTATCTTCCCATATAAGGAATTACCCCCTGAGAAGTTCGGCTATTTATTTACCAGGCTAAAAATTCTTATTTAGTCCAGAATTAGCCATTGAAACGGCTTGAGCTCTGCCATCGGGGTCATACTTGTTCCTATTACCCACTCTACTACCCTAAGTATTGAGTACTTTGGTGCGTTATGGTCCATCTGGTTCCTTACCACATTTCCTTTGTTATATATATATATATATATATATATATATATATAGTGGTAGAACACTGGAAGGTAATATCCGTAGTGGTAGAGCACTCAGTCCATGGGACGAGTTAGGTAGAAGTGGTTACACAACAGTTAGTTCACCATACTGAGAACAATTGTTTCACCTTAGCAGATCTTCAGCTCGTAATGATCCATTACGAGCTGGGGATCCACTAAGGTGAAACAATTGTTCTCGGTTTGGTGAACTAACTGTTGTGTAACCACTTCTATATATATATATATATACCAAAGTTCTGACAAGTTCCTGGCTGTTACCTTTACAGGGGAGGTAGGACCACTGCAATAAGGGTATAAATCTGAGAGGGGAATATGTTGAATATCATAATTAATTGATCCTCCTGTATTTTCTTTTCCCCGGTTCACACACACACACACACACACACACACACATACACACATATATATATATATATATATAGGAGGCACATGGCTTAGTGGTTAGAGCATTGGCCTTGCAATCGAAAGGTTGTGAGCTCAATTCTCAGACCGGGTGATGTGTTGTTTCCTTGAGCAAGACACTTTATTTCACATTGCTCCAGTTTACTCAGCTGTAGAAATGAGATGATAGGGACTGGGGTCCCTATCATTCCACTGCAAAGTGGTCGTGGAGGTGCCACGGCAAAAAAGCACCCAGCACTCGCTGTAAATGAGGTTGGTGTTAGGAAGGGCATCCAGCTGTAGGAATCAAGCCAGAATCAGTTCCCGTCCCACCCTTGCAAGCAGGGAAAAGCGAACGTAAAATGAAATGATGATGTATATATATATATATATATATATATATATATATATATATATATATATATATATATACAAAACACACACACACACACACAACTGTCTTATTTTTAAGATGCATATCTGAGGAACTTACCTAACTATTTGTGTATGTGAGAGAGAGAGTGTGTGAATAATAATAATAATATGAAAATTGTGTACAGTGCTCAGGTGCACTACAACAGTGTGAGAGAGAGTGAGTGAGTGTGTGTGTGTACATATCAATTTACAGATGAAAAAGGGTGCTAGAGAAGAGAGGTGGGGAGTAGGAAATTTCTAGAAGTACTTCATGAGAGATAGCCTTGTTGACCTAAAAAAGATGAACAATCAATAAAACCCTGCTAATATAGGTTCAGTGTTAAGACATTGAAAACATCTCAATGGTTTCTACTTAAATTGATTAATGAGTGAAGTAGTAGTCTGCTCTGATGAAACACCCTGGCCACTACTATCACCTAATTCCTAACATTAAGTCATTATGATATTATTGGAGGGGGGTATTTGTTGTTATTGAACTGTTGTTAGTGTATTTAGTTATTTTATTTGTTTATCTTGCTGGCTTAGTCAGAAGTGGAAGGGCAGCACTTATGAACATTTTTGTAGGAACTACAGGGGAACTGGTTGGGGGTAAGTGAAAGAAGAAGCTATGACTCACAGGTTGCTGGAGTAGGAGGAAGCTGTGTAATTCCATCAATTTATTCTCAGACCAAGGACCTCATCTCATGTACTTTACTTAATAACAACCAAGAACCAGTTAGTAGTGTTTAAATTAGGCATCTCATTAAGCCTACCACCCTCAAAACATGGACAGTCCATCCCATCCAATAGATTGTTAATCAGTGTAACTTCATTAATTTAACCTCAGACTGAATATTTCATCTAAACACTTGCTACAGAATGGACTTTTCTTAATAATAGTCAAGAGCCAGTTATGTTTAGACCAGGCATCTCAATATGCCCACCACCCTAAGAAACATGACCAGTCCATCCCAACTCATACGAATGAAACAGTTCTAGTCCTGTAGAAGTCATTTCTATAGATAATAAAGGTGCCTGTACTCTACCAATGTATTAAGTACCTTTTTCAATTGTGACTACCCCTCCCCTCAACACAACTCTGGAATCCATGCACACACACACACACACACACACACACACACACACACACACACACACACACACACACACACACACATCATCATCACCATTATAACATCTTAGTTTTCATGCTTTTTAGGTCAGTTTTATTTTATTTACACAAACAAAATACCTGTGCCGCTGGCTCTGCATGTGGAAATCTGTACTATACTTTGGCTTCAGGAAAGGCATGTTGCTGTAGAATGATGCTTCCAAAAATATTTTGTCTATCCCATGCTAACATGGAAAACTATGATAATGAAGAGGATTTATTTTGGGACTCTCTGATTGCTACTTAACCCTTTAGTTACCAACCCAGCCAAAACTAGCTATGATTCGATGAAATAAAACCACCCATTTTAAAGGTTTCCAATTTAAATTAATATCTTCCAACATAATTTTATGTAAGAACCTTACATTAAATTACTATCTTAGTTATGAAATAATTAATAATTTTAGTAAATCCTTCATTAATTAATTAAAATAGAATGTATTTCATTTAAAAAGTGGTCATGAAAGGGTTAAGTGTGCACAGATTCTTCATGGCTAAAGCCAGAAACTGGAAACATACCTAAAGTTGTCTCCCATATTTGTTGGAAAAATGAAAATATTAGTCATTGACTAATATTGCTTTATTTTCTTTACTTCATAATCATTTATATTTCAGTTTTTAATGTTCCATACATTATGTTATGAGTAATTGTGACACCTCCAGCCACAACCTGGTGTATTCGACTGCTCTCTGATAGGTTTGTGGTAGAGACTTCCCCGGGCCACAGCCCTACTGCTGGTGGAGCAGAGTTAACCTCCTGCAAGTACAAACCCCTCCTCAGGAGGTGAAGTGGTTGTTCCAGTGCATGTCCCTCACCGAGATGATGAGGTGGACTGACTCTTAATTTGCATTGATAGACCTGAAAACCGTTAGACTAAAATGTTTTGATTGCTTAAATGAAATTATTTTCAAAAATACAGTCTAGGTAAACTGTTCCCTAAACCTAGGTAATCTGATATAATGAAGACAAGAAATTACCTCCCAGATGTAATGAAGGGGTGGGGCTCACTAGACAAGAAAATACCTCCCAGATGTAATGAAGGGGTGGGGCTCACTAGAGACAAGAAAATACCTCCCAGATGTAATGAAGGGGTGGGGCTCACTAGACAAGAAAATACCTCCCAGATGTAATGAAGGGTTGGGGCTCACTAGACAAGAAAATACCTCCCAGATGTAATGAAGGGGTGGGGCTCACTAGACAAGAAAATACTTCCCAGATGTAATGAAGGGGTGGGGCTCACTAGAGACAAGAAATTACCTCCCAGATGTAATGAAGGGGTGGGGCTCACTAGAGACAAGAAAATACCTCCCAGATGTAATGAAGGGGTGGGGCTCACTAGACAAGAAAATACCTCCCAGATGTAATGAAGGGGTGGGGCTCACTAGAGACAAGAAATTACCTCCCAGATGTAATGAAGGGGTGGGGCTCACTAGAGACAAGAAAATACCTCCCAGATGTAATGAAGGGGTGGGGCTCACTAGAGACAAGAAAATACCTCCCAGATGTAATGAAGGGGTGGGGCTCACTAGAGACAAGAAATTACCTCCCAGATGTAATGAAGGGGTGGGGCTCACTAGAGACAAGAAATTACCTCCCAGATGTAATGAAGGGGTGGGGCTCACTAGACAAGAAATTACCCCTCAGATGTAATGAAGGGGTGGGGCTCACTAGAGACAAGAAATTACCTCCCAGATGTAATGAAGGGGTGGGGCTCACTAGAGACAAGAAATTACCCCTCAGATGTAATGAAGGGGTGGGGCTCACTAGAGACAAGAAATTACCCCTCAGATGTAATGAAGGGGTGGGGCTCACTAGAGACAAATTACCCCTCAGATGTAATGAAGGGGTGGGGCTCACTAGAGACAAGAAAATACCTCCCAGATGTAATGAAGGGGTGGGGCTCACTAGACAAGAAAATACCTCCCAGATGTAATGAAGGGGTGGGGCTCACTAGAGACAAGAAAATACCTCCCAGATGTAATGAAGGGGTGGGACTCACTAGAGACAAGAAAATACCTCCCAGATGTAATGAAGGGGTGGGGCTCACTAGAGACAAGAAAATACCTCCCAGATGTAATGAAGGGGTGGGACTCACTAGAGACAAGAAATTACCTCCCAGATGTAATGAAGGGGTGGGGCTCACTAGACAAGAAAATACCTCCCAGATGTAATGAAGGGGTGGGGCTCACTAGACAAGAAATTACCTCCCAGATGTAATGAAGGGGTGGGGCTCACTAGACAAGAAAATACCTCCCAGATGTAATGAAGGGGTGGGGCTCACTAGACAAGAAATTACCTCCCAGATGTAATGAAGGGGTGGGGCTCACTAGACAAGAAAATACCTCCCAGATGTAATGAAGGGGTGGGACTCACTAGAGACAAGAAAATACCTCCCAGATGTAATGAAGGGGTGGGGCTCACTAGAGACAAGAAAATACCTCCCAGATGTAATGAAGGGGTGGGACTCACTAGAGACAAGAAATTACCTCCCAGATGTAATGAAGGGGTGGGGCTCACTAGACAAGAAAATACCTCCCAGATGTAATGAAGGGGTGGGGCTCACTAGAGACAAGAAAATACCTCCCAGATGTAATGAAGGGGTGGGGCTCACTAGAGACAAGAAATTACCTCCCAGATGTAATGAAGGGGTGGGGCTCACTAGAGACAAGAAATTACCTCCCAGATGTAATGAAGGGGTGGGGCTCACTAGACAAGAAATTACCCCTCAGATGTAATGAAGGGGTGGGGCTCACTAGAGACAAGAAATTACCTCCCAGATGTAATGAAGGGGTGGGGCTCACTAGAGACAAGAAATTACCCCTCAGATGTAATGAAGGGGTGGGGCTCACTAGAGACAAGAAATTACCCCTCAGATGTAATGAAGGGGTGGGGCTCACTAGAGACAAATTACCCCTCAGATGTAATGAAGGGGTGGGGCTCACTAGAGACAAGAAAATACCTCCCAGATGTAATGAAGGGGTGGGGCTCACTAGACAAGAAAATACCTCCCAGATGTAATGAAGGGGTGGGGCTCACTAGAGACAAGAAAATACCTCCCAGATGTAATGAAGGGGTGGGACTCACTAGAGACAAGAAAATACCTCCCAGATGTAATGAAGGGGTGGGGCTCACTAGAGACAAGAAAATACCTCCCAGATGTAATGAAGGGGTGGGACTCACTAGAGACAAGAAATTACCTCCCAGATGTAATGAAGGGGTGGGGCTCACTAGACAAGAAAATACCTCCCAGATGTAATGAAGGGGTGGGGCTCACTAGACAAGAAATTACCTCCCAGATGTAATGAAGGGGTGGGGCTCACTAGACAAGAAAATACCTCCCAGATGTAATGAAGGGGTGGGGCTCACTAGACAAGAAATTACCTCCCAGATGTAATGAAGGGGTGGGGCTCACTAGACAAGAAAATACCTCCCAGATGTAATGAAGGGGTGGGACTCACTAGAGACAAGAAAATACCTCCCAGATGTAATGAAGGGGTGGGGCTCACTAGAGACAAGAAAATACCTCCCAGATGTAATGAAGGGGTGGGACTCACTAGAGACAAGAAATTACCTCCCAGATGTAATGAAGGGGTGGGGCTCACTAGACAAGAAAATACCTCCCAGATGTAATGAAGGGGTGGGGCTCACTAGAGACAAGAAAATACCTCCCAGATGTAATGAAGGGGTGGGACTCACTAGAGACAAGAAAATACCTCCCAGATGTAATGAAGGGGTGGGACTCACTAGAGACAAGAAAATACCTCCCAGATGTAATGAAGGGGTGGGGCTCACTAGAGACAAGAAAATACCTCCCAGATGTAATGAAGGGGTGGGGCTCACTAGAGACAAGAAAATACCTCCCAGATGTAATGAAGGGGTGGGACTCACTAGAGACAAGAAATTACCTCCCAGATGTAATGAAGGGGTGGGACTCACTAGAGACAAGAAAATACCTCCCAGATGTAATGAAGGGGTGGGACTCACTAAAGACAAGAAATTACCTCCCAGATGTAATGAAGGGGTGGGGCTCACTAGAGACAAGAAAATACCTCCCAGATGTAATGAAGGGGTGGGACTCACTAGAGACAAGAAATTACCTCCCAGATGTAATGAAGGGGTGGGGCTCACTAGAGACAAGAAAATACCTCCCAGATGTAATGAAGGGGTGGGACTCACTAGAGACAAGAAATTACCTCCCAGATGTAATGAAGGGGTGGGACTCACTAGAGACAAGAAAATACCTCCCAGATGTAATGAAGGGGTGGGGCTCACTAGACAAGAAAATACCTCCCAGATGTAATGAAGGGGTGGGGCTCACTAGACAAGAAAATACCTCCCAGATGTAATGAAGGGGTGGGGCTCACTAGACAAGAAAATACCTCCCAGATGTAATGAAGGGGTGGGGCTCACTAGACAAGAAAATACCTCCCAGATGTAATGAGTGGGTGGGGCTCACTAGAGACAAGAAATTACCCCTCAGATGTAATGAAGGGGTGGGGCTCACTAGAGACAAGAAAATACCTCCCAGATTTTGAATTCTAAAACCCAAACCTCATATCCTAACAATCCCTTAACCACTCTGATTCTTCATGATTTTTTGGTATTGAATAAATTGACTATCCAGTTTAAAATAGGTACACTTTAACCCTGGGTTGTATATAACAGCTATATGGTTTGTTACAAGAGAGGACATCTATCCAGTTTAAAATACCTTATCCCTGTGTTGTATATAACAGCTATATGGTTTGTTACAAGAGAGGACATCTATCCAGTTTAAAATATCTTATCCCTGTGTTGTATATAACAGCTATATGGTTTGTTACAAGAGAGGACATCTATCCAGTTTAAAATACCTTATCCCTGTGTTGTATATAACAGCTATATGGTTTGTTACAAGAGAGGACATCTATCCAGTTTAAAATACCTTATCCCTGTGTTGTATATAACAGCTATATGGTTTGTTACAAGAGAGGACATCTATCCAGTTTAAAATACCTTATCCCTGTGTTGTATATAACATCTATATGGTTTGTTACAAGAGAGGACATCTATCCAGTTTAAAATATCTTATCCCTGTGTTGTATATAACAGCTATATGGTTTGTTACAAGAGAGGACATCTATCCAGTTTAAAATATCTTATCCCTGTGTTGTATATAACAGCTATATGGTTTGTTACAAGAGAGGACATCTATCCATAAAACATTGATGGTTTTGGTTATTTTCTATTTGCATGTTTTTTATAAAATCCACTGTGTTGTAGTATCACATTGTCTTTCTACCATCCCTGTTGTATTTGAGCCCTTGTGGCTAATATGGAAATCATCATAATCATTGTTATTATTATCATTATTACTACTATTATTATCATTATTGCAACTATTATTATCATCATTCCCAAAATATATTTTTCAGGGCAAAATTGAATTCTGTGATGGAATCTATACCGAAAAGCAAGAAAAATAAGCGATGTAATCTTCACTCCTTAGATACACATAAAACAAGACCATTTGCGTGAGAACCAATTTTCCTTTCATTAATTATCTTGTATTTATATTTGAAAAGTGATGGCAGGCTGGAAGCTGAATTAAGTGCAAGAATTGCACGAGCTGATGCAGTAATACACCAGCTTCAGAATTCGTATTTGTGCCAACCCTACCTATGGTCATGAATCCTGGGTAATGACCAAGAGAATACAATCTCGAATACAAGCAGCTGAAATGAAGTTCCTTTGAAGGGTCTTTGGAGTAACGTGACTCAATAGTGTGTAGCTTGGAGATCAGAGAGTCACTCCAGATAGTTGCTACTTCTCCGAATTAGTACTATGGTATGTGGTTAGAATGTCTCAGGAAAGAATTGCTGGACAGATTTAGTCAAAACCAACCGGCAGAGACCCAGGAGTAGATCCTGAGCAAGATGGTTGGATAACATCCATGAGTTTGGCTGATCTCACTTGGAGATCCAGCCGAATCAGTTGGAAACAGTTGCTTCTGACACTGGAAAGAGTGAGGACTGTCCCCACAACCCTCTCAGGGATAAGTGGGTGAAGAAGAAGAGTAAATTATATTTTTACTATTTGAAAATAATTGTATTCATTATTTGTGTTTTGTTTTTGTTTTTTTAATTTAGTAGCTGGATTGATATTTGGGATCTGTTATCACAAGAGTGTAGAGAAGAAGTTGTGTTGGTAGATGTTGATGGTCTACAAGATACTTTGGAAGCTTATCTACGTAAACACCGGTAATTACATCTTGAAATGTTAATTCTGACTATTGATAAATGCTATACAGCTGGTCCCTGTTTTTAGTTTTCTAGTGAGCTGGCAAAAACAAACCTCAGTGAATTTTTAGCTGTTTAGGTACTGAGGTTAATTTTACTTAATTTTACTGAAAAGTTCATAAGTTGACTATGGAGTGATGCTAGAGCTGTGAAATCTTTCATGCATTAATTCCAACTTTTCTTATTAACTGTATTGGTTACTTTCTAGAGACTGTTGAAAAATAAACCTCATTTGGTCATTCCATGAGAGTATCTTGGTCAGCCTATGAACTTCTCAGCCAATCCTTTTAAAATCATATAGAGGTTAGGCCACATTTCTAGGCCTGAGATCAAGTGAAGGAAGCTACTAAGTTTCTGCTAGTGTTTCTATAGATTTAGTAGTTCAGTGGTACCATGATATTATAGGAGAATGTCAGCAGCCCCGTCTGAGGAAGGAGCCTCACAAGGTGGTGTGGCTGTTGCAGTGGGTGTCGCTGGCCATTGTCCACGGAAATGCCTTTGTAGTTTTGCCTGCGAGCCGCAGCTAAAAACACCACCCCCAACCTAAGTGTAGATCCTGTCCCGTTCCCCCCTTCTTCCATTACCTAATAGTCCTTGCTCTTACCCTCTTTTTCTTATTTATGGCATTTATAGTCCTTTCCTCTACTTTCATCTAAAGCCAGATCAACCCTTCTCTCCTCCCTTTTTTAAAAATATTTCCATCACTGTATAACTTCTGTCTGTAAAATATAGTTGACATATGTTTATAATTACAGTTGTCGTCAATAATATGTTGACTGATTGTGTTATCTTGTCACTGAGGTTGTGACTAGAGACAAATAAAATTTCACTGGCCTACTTATATTATGTTTTCCAAATGGTAGCTATAAGTAGCAATAAAGTGGTAGATATTTTCTGTATGTTTTGTTACACGCGGGGGCGCGCGCGCACACACACACACACACGCACGCACGCACGGTCTCTCTCTCTCTCTCTCTCTCTCTCTCTTTCTCTTTCTCTTTCTCTCTCTCTCTCTCTCTCTCTCTCTCTCTCTCTCCAGCTGGGAAAACAAATGTAAGATGATACACATATACAATACCATGGTCGTCTTCTGCACAGTTTCTGGTTTCTGTCTCCCATTACTTAGGTTTTGGTTAACCTGAGTCTATCAGTAGAAGATAGTTACTTGCTCGTGGTGATATGTAGTGAGATCAAAATTGGAATCGTATTTGAGACCCGAGAGTAAGAGCCAATACAAAAATAAAATGAATAATATTTATTATTTTACTTTATGTATATATTATTTATACATTTTATATATTTATCTTTCTTCTTTTTTTTAGGTTTTGTGCTGAATGTAAATCTAAAGTTTTACGTGCATTTGGTATATTAATATGTGAAATAGACTATACAAAAGAGAAGGGTTATTGCCCTTCATTGTATGACCATTTACGTTGTTGTCCACAGGAGAGACATATACATATTGAATGTGATACTGAATATCTGTCTCGGCTTATTGGCAGAGCTGAACCAGAGTTAGCTGGAAGGTAACTATACTTTATCGCATACTTCTATAAAGGTTGGACCCTTATCTTTTTAGTGCAGCTATTGTAAATTACCTTGGGGATCGGTTGAAAAGTTCATAGGCTGACCAAGATACTCTCATGAAATGACCAAATGAGGTTTATTTTTAACATAGTTCCTGGAAAGAAACAATGCAGTTATTAAGAGATGAAATTAATACATGCAAGATTTTACAGCTCTAGCATCACTCCTTCATAGTCAGCCTATCCTCGTATATACTTCTGGACCTTGTTGTTTAACTCCAGGTCATCCCTACATTTATAGGACCAATGATGAAGGCCATCCCAGCCATTTCATCTTTCTTCAAGACATAGATTATCTCAAACTTCATTATCGCTGGTCTTTTTCTTTTAAGATGGTAGGGTGTGAATTAAGAGATATCTAGCTGCTATTTCTAGCAAGATGAATGACCCAGGTAATTTCAGAGAAAGAAGGGCAACCATGAGCCTCTTTTCAGACTGTTCAATGAAAAAGGGATTGGGGTTCTGCAGTAGAAAGCAACACAAGCTAATTATCCTCAGACTGAAGACAGAAGAACCAATACGCTTACAATAAAGTTAACTTCACTTCACTAAAGCCACCTGATGTTATTTTTATGTTTTAACCCTTTAATGACCATATTTCTAATGAAATACACGGTATTTTGATTAATTAATGGAAGAATTTGGAGGGAATTTACTAAAATTATATTTCATTATTAAGGGTGGATTAGCAGTATCGGTAGAGGGTCGGACGCCATGCTTTGATGCATAGGGTTACGGCCCTTATCATTCTGAGTTCAAATCCCGCCAAGGTTAACTTTGCCTTTCATCCTTACGGGGTCGATAAAATAAAGTACCAGTAATGTACTGGATAATTGCTGGCCTTGTGCCAAAAGTAGAAACAATTATTAAGCTGGTTTTTGTATCAAAATGTTTTTATATAAAATTGTGGTTTTGTTTTATATAATCAGAGAAAGTTTTGACTGGCATGGTATTAAAAAAGTTAAATGAATCTCAAGAAAGAAAAATGTATTTCATATATAGCTTTCATCATTTTAAATATTTGATAATTTGATTTTGAAGATTATATTTTTATTTTCTTTGATTCCTATTGTTTTAATCAAACTTTTTTTGTGTTTGTGTTTTTTTTTATTATTATTTTTAGTAGCCGCCGTGATAGACATGCAAAGACACTGGACATTGCACAAGAGGAGGTCCTTACTTGTTTAGGCATCCATCTTCATGAAAGAATGTATCGAATATGGCGGGAATTAAAAGCTGAAGAGCAGACTTGGCAGATATTGTTTTATTTAGGAATTAATGCCTTAAAGAAAGGCTTTGAAGTAAGTTCCAAATTGAAGTCTTTTTATTGTTGTGAGGCATTTATTTTTATTGATAATATCAAACCTTCTCAACTTATTATTGTGGTTGTTGTTGGTACTCACTTTATGTATTCAATTGAATTCAAAGTTCTTATTTTTTTCTTCCTATTATTTCATGATTTCAACATAAAAGCCGGTAATCTACTGGGGTCAGTTTCTTTTCTCCCAACTGAGTGTTTCATTCCAAAAGAAGAAATGAATTGCTTTGACATGTTGTTCAAGTCCGGTCTTTTGAAATTTGTTTGCAACATATTTCAAGCAATGGATATTTTTAATTCCCTCTAGGTTTTAACTAATGTCTAAGAAAATGATTTTTTTTCCTTCCAAAATTTTATGTAAACATTGAGTCAAAAGTAGGAACTTTTATCAGTCACTGTTAGTAAACTAGTTTCTGTTTGATTCACCAGCAGTGGTTGTGGCCATTGTGGGACAGCAGGGAATATATTGGTCTAGTAAAATTGTCATTTGTTTACTACACCATTATCATAAAGACAAGTACATAGTTAACATAGAGAGCAACTGAAATAGGTGCTGGCTTGGCTGTGTGGCTTTTGGCTTCAGAACTATAAGACAAGTACATGGTTAACATAGAGAGCAATTGAAATAGATGCTGGCTTGGCTGTGTGGCTGTTGGCTTCAGAACTAAGTGGTTTTGGTTTCCCACTGCATCGGACCTTGTGTCTTCAACTGTAGCTCCAGGCCTAACTATATCTTCTCAATGAATTTTGTATTCCGCCAATGACTGAAACTAGTAGAAGAATAAGATAAATGTTTATTCATACTTCTGTTCTAATAATAGTCCTGGAATAAAAGAGAAACTTCCCCACTCTCTGTCTCTATACAAAGAATGTTTACTCATATAAAAGAACTTTATACAATTTTTCCACTAAAAAAAAAAAACAAGAATCTTCCACATTCTGTCTCTATACTAAGTGTTTCTTTATATATATGGTAAAGAATTTGATATAATTTTCCACTATTTTCTCATTTTCTCCGTTTTTATCACACAGATGGAGTTGGAACGAAAGCAGGGAGTGTCTAATTTGGAACTAATGTGTGAAGAATTACTTGAAGAAGAACGAGTCCGTGAACAGAAACGAGAATTAAAACGAGAAAAAAGAAAAAAGCGGCGAGCTAAAATCCAGTTGTCAGAAGTGGATTCACCTCCCCTTAGCAAACAAATTTCCTCGGAGTGCAAAGTAAATGATTATTTTGTAGTGTTAATTACTGTATTTGATAGATTGTAAGATGCACTTTTATTTTTTTTCCTCAAAAAATTGATCACCCTGCATCTTATAAAGTCATGGTCAATTTTGCATATTCCACTGAGCAACATTTTGGGCAAATATATTCTATCCTAGTCGTGAATTGTCTCAGCTATGTGAGTGAATGGATTGGAAACTGTATTGAAAGATCAGATGGACTAGTATCTGTTCTTGGGTGATAAAATATTTTATACTTTATCTTATTACTGAGATAATTCTGTAGTATTGGTCTAAATCATCCTCATCATTGTTTAACATTTATTTTCCATGTTTGCGTGGATACAGTATTTATTCCCATCTGTCTACATTGTGAGTTCAAGTCTCACTAGATTTTACTTCCTCCTTCACCCTTCCAAAGTCCATAAAATAAACACTAGTAATACCAACCATTCCTTGCCAGCTTCCCTCACTAAAAATAGTTTCCTTGATCTGATCTGACAATCCTTTTTCCTTTCCTTGATATTTATTCTTTGTTCTTTGTATTGTTTTTTCCAGTGTGATAATAGTCCAAAGAAAAGTTCTAGAATTTACAATGGTCGTCACAAGGAAATCTCTAGGAACGATCATGACATGAAACTGGTTTCTATTGAGAATTGTCAGAAACCATCCAGTGAAATTTATCGAAAGGTGTCAGATATGAAGGCTCCTTGTTGTGGTAAGGCTGTGTCGAAACCTAGGGTACTACAACGGGAGCAGTCTACATCACCTTCTTTGTTAACACGCCGGTGCGGTCGCAGGTGTCGACCAACAACAACAACTTCAAACATCGCCACTAAAACGACTAGTAGTAGTAGTAGTAGCAGCAACAGTAGTAGTAGTAGCAACAACAGCAACAACAAGCATACAATGACTACAGAGGCAGATGATGATGATGAAGATGCTGAGTACTATAATATGGGGCGGTGTTGTGACCTTGTTCATGACGTAGATAGGATGGCTACCTCGTCATCATCATCATCATCATCGTCCTCATCAACTGCTACAACTTTAAATTCTGTTGGTTCCAACTATACAACAAGTAATGGAAGTGATTGTGGGTATTCATCAGGAGCTGAAGGCTGTGAAAATTGTGGACTACAAGGTTCCAATGAGAATGCAGATGTGATGTGTTTGGAAGACTTTATTCATCAAAAAGGTATACTGTTTCTATATTCTCCCTTCTCTATCAGTTGAAAAGCTTTTTATTTATATATGTATGTTATGTATGGGCAGCAAATTGACAGAGTTGTTAGAATGTCAGATAGAATGATTTGCGATATTCATTTCAGCTCTTTGTGTTCTGAGTTCAAATCCCACTATAGTCAGCTTTGCCTTTCATCCTTTACTGTCGATTAAAAAAAAAAAAAAAAGTTATCAGGCTAGTACTAGGGTTAATTCTTTCTCCATATCTCTTTCTCTATTAAAAAAACACGGCATGTTCTGGAGAGGAGATGGGCTCAGCCAGGTTTTAATAAATGCCCAAGGAATGTGTTACTATGGCACCATTACGACTCTATCAGAAGTTATGGATACATACATGTGTATGTGTGTATATATATATATATATATATATATATATATATATATATACACACATACACACACACACACACACACACACACACCAATATTTCAATATCCTTTTCTTTCCAAACACAATTGCCAATAATTTCAGGTTGTCTATGCCACAGCTGAAGAATCCTCTCAACCTTTTGGTTGGCAACTTTTCTACAACTGGAAGCTATTCCTATCACCATATATAACTGACTGAATACACATGATTTCTCTCAAAATGTTTTTCTGTTCCTTCCTTTTCTCACTCTATCTCATCTTATAGTTTCTAAACCTTACATTTGGCCCAGGTAATAGTTATTTCTCCAAGGTTATTTATACATTTAATTCTCTGTGTCAATTGCTGAACAATTATGTAACCTGGTATTTATTTATTAGTTTTATATTGCTTTTATTTCTCATTCTATCTTGTGATGAAGGACTGGTGTCCAAAACTTTGATTCTTTTTCCCACTACATTAAATATTAAACTAATATATTCATTGTACTGTGCCTTTGCTTTATTTCTGTTTACTCTTTGCACACACACACACACACACACACACACACACACATTGTGTATGTATATAATATATATATATATATATATATATAAAACTTGGGTTTGAATCAACCATGTTATGGTGATGTTCTTTACATAAGTTATGTATTTTACAGGTGACTGTGATGGTTTAGAAAATACAGTGTCTCTAGGTCTTAGTTCCTGGAACAATTGCCGGGTAAATAGAAATTCTACTCTAAAGGATCAGTCTCCTGATCAGGTAAGTAAGGAACCCTTGACAAATACCTTGTCAAAAATGTTTTTTTATCTTAATAATCTAATCAAGGGATAGTCTTTATGATAATGATCTACACTTTGGGATCATCTCAATAAAAACCTAAGACTGTTTAACAATTAGGATTAGCAATGATAGCTGAAAAAAAAAGTTCATACCTATGTAGATTTAGCTGGCCTCCTGAGTGGTTGCATCTCACAAGAGGTTTGTTGAGGGGGTCTTAATGATAGAGACCCCAGTTATATCATGAAAAGCAACATGAAATAGAGAATCTTGCTCAAGAAGACATGCTGCCTGGTCTAGCCCATGACCTTATGATTATGAATCCAACACTTTAATCACTAGTTATTGTTGCTTAGTCCTGATTGAGCAGATCTATGCCTTGTTTGACAGTGAAGGTACATGGCCTAGTAGCTAGTGTTTGACTGTGAAGGTACATGGCCTAGTAGCTAGTGTTTGACTGTGAAGGTACATGGCCTAGTAGCTAGTGTTTGACAGTGAAGGCACATGGCCTAGTAGCTAGTGTTTGACTGTGAAGGTACATGGCCTAGTAGCTAGTGTTTGACTGTGAAGGTACATGGCCTAATAGCTAGTGTTTGACTGTGAAGGTACATGGCCTAGTAGCTAGTGTTTGACTGTGAAGGTACATGGCCTAGTAGCTAGTGTTTGATAGTGAAGGTACACCTGAGAAACCTACATTAGTTAGAGACCTGCTGGTTACGCTACCATGTCTTAGATAGAATCTGTCCAATATTAATAGACTGATTCTTTTAGTCTTCATGTCTATAACATTAATTCTACAGTTGAGAGATGGAGGTGGGGATTGTGAAGTAGATGTAAAATAATGAAGTAAAAAATATATTTATTCAAATGACAGGAAAATAATTATAATTTGACTTCGAATTTTGCACAAAGCCAGCAATTGGGGTTGGGGAAATCAATTAAATTGCCCCCAATTGGCTACTGGTACTTTATTTTATTGACCTCAAAAGGATGAAAGGTAAAGTCGACCTTGAATTTGAATTGAGAGCATAAAAAGTGAAATAATCCTACCAATCTTCTATTTAAGTGTTAGAGTAGAGGTAACTTCCCTTTCAACCAAGCTTAATCTGTTACTTCCGTCCTTTTTGTCTCAAAACCAGAATATTTTTTATTAGAATAAGACCGCGAATTGGCAGTCGTTGGGACGTCGGATAGAATATTTTGAGGTATTCGTTCTGGCTTTCTGAGTTCAACTTTGCCTTTCATCTATTCCAGGTAAAAAAAAAGTACCAGTCAAGTACTGGGGTCGGTTCTTCCTATATATCTCACTTCTTGTCCTTCTCTGGAAGAAATCTACTGTATTCAGACCTGGAGATGGGCTCTGCTAGGTTTTAAAATACCCTAGAAATGCTGTATGTCAATATGGCGCCCCTATGACTCCCTCGGGAGTTAGGGACCATACCAGAATAAGACATAATAATGACAGACTGGATAAAATGATAGGATTTAGACAGACTTATGTGTAGTTCAATATTCTGATCTGAATAATTTAATCCAAAAGCAGATCAATTTTTCACTGAAAATGTATCTTGTATTCACTTTTATAACTGTAGTTGTCCCCCCTGAATATGATGGCCAAATTCCTTTGATATCTCTGTAGCTTCAACATTTATTCACCCAGTCCTGTAGTTCTGATTTCAAATTCTTCCGGATTAATTCTAAGATACAGTGGAACCATGGTTCACAAACTATGTTCCTAAGGTCGTTTGTCACCCAAAATGTTTCTAAACTGAAACTATTTTTCCCATATGAAATGTTGAGAGAGAAATACAGTAAGAGAGAGAGAGAGACTGTGTGAAAGACAGATATCACCTTAGTAACTAACTACACAGCAAGTGACACTTTCCCGTTGATAGACCAAGCTTGTTCCCGGCTTGCTTGTTTGTGAACTGAGATGTTTTATGTTTAAAAAGTTGTTTGTGATGAGAGGCGTTCATGAATCCTCCATATTTCTATTATATTTAATTTCATTGTGACTCTACCAACACGGATACATCAAAACTGTTTGTGATATTTTGTGACACCATCAAGTGTTGTGAGGTAGTCTAACATTTTATTGTGACACCACCAACATAGTTGTGAGGCAGTTTGTGACACCATCAAGTGTTGTGAGGTAGTTTGTAACATTTTATTGTGACACCACCAACAGTGTTGTGAGGTAGTTTGTAACATTTTATTGTGACACCACCAACAGTGTTGTGAGGTAGTTTGTAACATTATTTTCTAAATTATTTTGTTCTGTTTTACAGTGTAATAAATTGAATAACAGAACTGAGTATTACATCCAAAAGCGGCCTGAGAGAAGACTTCAGAAAGAGACTTTATCGTTACAAGATATGTTAGATGTAAGTATTTTGAGGACTTTTTTTACATAACGTTTTGTTTTGTTTCTCTTTTTGAAAAAAAAAACCCTAGACTCCTGTTTCATTTGAGATCTGTCTAATTCTCTAAACTAATATTTAGAAAATTTTGATTTTCTAAATTAATATCCAGGTCCCCCTTAAAAAGCACTTCTATATCAGGATGGTGATAGTGATCTTCTCATAGTATCTCTGTGATAGCAGCATTCCAATTCAAAACTAAATGTACTCATTAAAAGAACATCCATCTCTGTAAATGAAGTCTAAAGATCAAACCAATGGGATTTCTGAGCAGTTGCTCGACTTTCCTAAAGATAGTAGATAAATATGTATCTCTAGTTACATCATCTTAAGAAGGAACATATAGGTTAACTTAGTCCTAGATAGATTGTCAAAATGATGAGATAGTCTTAGTTGGAATTCTTTTGATAATATATGTATATATGTGTATATGTATTTTTTTTTTTTTCATATATGTTCTCTCATTTCAGTCTTCACATCTGTCAGAGGATGATGTCATTTCAGAAGAGGAGATTAAACGATTCCGAGAGAACGAGACAGCCAACCTCCGCTTACGACAAGAGCTTAGAGAGAAACTTCGTCAGCGTTTCAACCAAATGCAGTTACAGTGCAGCATTCAGACTGTCAAGTAGTTTGCATGAGCTATACACTACTGTCTGTCTGTCTGTCTGCACTTTGTTACTATTTGTTGTTGTTGTTGTTGCCAACAAGGCCTATGTAACTAAACTTTTCATCAGCTAACAACAACAGCCATGACACTGCTCAGCTTTTTCTTCACTGTAATATCCACTGGTTGCTGCTGTTGTGCTTTCAGTTGCAACCCTCCTTGTGCTTCCTCACTTGATAAAGCCAACAACCCTCTTCAAATACTCTTCTTTTCTTTTCTTTCTTTATAATTTTCTTTTCTTTCTTTTTTTTTTGTTGTTGTTGTTTCAATTCTTAAGTTCACAACATGATACACACCTCTGTCTGGGCTGGAAATACCTACATTGGTCCTTCATGCACATATTTGCATCACCACCAACCAACCTCTTTCTCTAGCTACATTGCCTTCTCCGTGTTTTAAATCCTTGCTCTCTCTCTCTCTCTACAACTTCCCAACTTCTCTATAACCTTCCTTGTCACTCTACATTTTCTCTCCCTCTCTCTCTGTCTCTTCTTGTATTTCAACCATCTCTCTCTCTCTGCTGCTTAACCTCCCCACCCCACTTATTCCTCCCTGCCTCTTTTATGGGAGACAGTAGGCAGGGATTCGAAGGTGGTGCTACAGCATGGCCACAGTCAAATATCTGAAGTTAGTAAAGGAATATAAAAATATATATGTATATAGAACTTTTTCTAAATTGAAAAGAATAAAATTTATATTAATGTTCTCCCCTCTTTTTTTTTTTTTTTTTTTTTTTTTCCAATTTAAAAAACTTCTTGTTTGGTATGACCACCACCCCACCCCCATTCCCCACCCTGCTGCCCTTCAAAGGTCAAGACTGGGTTTAGTTAGTTATTCTAAGTGTTACAAAGAACTTGAGTCAGTGCAGGATCGATATTGATTAGAAGTAGGTGATATTACTTAATTTAAGGTGGGAGAGTGGGTTAATGGTCAACTGGTGAAGTGGAGTCTTCTCCATATAACACAGTGAAATATATTAATAAACATACATTCCTAATGTTTGTTTCTATTTAGTAATATATCAGTGCTGTATATATATATATAGGCATAGTTATGTGTGTCAGTGCTGTATAAATGTGTATATATGTATGTATATAGGTATAGGTTGTTAAGGAATGTAAGGAATGTGTCAGTGCTATATAAATGTGTATATATATATATATATATATATATATATATATATACAGTGCTTAAAGAATGTGTCAGTGCTATATAAATGTGTATATATATATATATAGTTAATGTGGTTAAGGAATTTCCTTGCAACCATGTCATTTCAGGTTTGGTCCCAAAGTGTGGCACCTTGGGTCGATCAATACCTTGTTGATGAGAGACATCTTGTAAATGGAGCCTGTGCAAAAGCTTGTGTGTACGTGGTGTATATAGACTTGGTCAACCCACCATTGAAAAGCAGTATGATGAGTTTGGCCATTTAATGCCAAAAAAGTAAAGTTTAGTTATAAAATAAGTTACTAGATTGACACAATTGCCAGGAGTTGATACTATTGATGGGAAATGTTGGAGGGGTTACCTCAGCAGGGAAAACTGACATTTAAAGATGATTATATATCTGTGTTGTATGAAGCTATATGAATTGTGTTGTATGAATTTTATGTATCCCATGAGATTTTAACATCTACATCAGCAGGAATTATTTCTTAGTCTACTTTACACTTTCATTATTTGGCGATATATTTTATGTATGTGTGTGTATATACACACATATATATATATTGTGTGTATACACACACATATATATATACATTTGCGTATATATGTGTGTGTGTGTATATATACACACACACACACATACATTTGTGTATATATATAGTTTCAGCCATTAGATTGTGGCCTTGCTAGAGCGCATACTTTTTTAGAAACCCCCCACCCCCCTATTTCCCCCCTTGAAGTTGGCAAAATTAGATGACCACTGAATAAAATAGCTAAATGTTATGTTTGGTTACATTAATTGTTTAAACTTGAAATGAATTTTTTTTTTTTTTGAATTTGAAATAAATCTTTTATATATTTAAAGATGACACCTTTTTTTTCCACCTTCATCTTTGATTGAAATCTTTTTTCTTTTTTTCTTTTCTTTTAGTTATATAATATAAGGCCAGTTTCCCTGCTAAATCATGGGTTAGCATTGTGGGTTCCACGATAGCTTCATACTGATCATAGGGTCCATTAAGAGACAATGTTTTACAGCCAGATGTCTTTCAAGGCACCAACACTTTTAATCACTTTTTACATGTAGTGACCCTGTCTACCTATTCTGATCTAGTTACACTCAGCAGGGATTCTATAGAATGAGGTTAGGTTTACATATTTTGTGTAAAACGTATTAAATATGTATGCATCCCCTCCACACACATGTAGGATGGATTGTTCTAACCTTTTTGTTATTATGCATGGGTATTCATAGTCCTGTAACTCCTGAGTTGTAGGGGTGCCATAGAGGTATACAGAGTTTCTAGGGCAATTTAAACCTGGCAGAGCCCATCCCTCTCCAGGATGTTACTATATTTCTAATTAAATATTGTTTTAATTAATTTGTGAAATAAACTGATGGTATTTGATAACTTTTTCATTAAGGTGGTGTTTGGAACTTAACAGTTGTTCCATAGATTTGATGATAGGTTTTAATTTAAATATGAACACACTTGTATCATAGAACTTGAGGGTAGTTTTAAGCATGTTATCAAAATGGTTAATTAACTACTTGAAGGGTATTGTTGTTTAACTCTTGGTCAGCCCTGATCAACGGTATTCCAGTCGCGATCAGGATGTCTTTGTTTTGTGTTTGTCATGCAGTAGATTACATTATCCAATGTGTCGTTTCTTTAAAATTGTTGGGTGTAAATTAAGGGAGATTTGGCTATAATTTCAAACTGATTGTGCAACATCATAGATATCTGTTGTCTTATGGTTTACAAGTTGTATCTGTGTCTTGTAACAAATGAGAGAAGGCAGGGTTTAGGCTTTTTTAAATTTTTCTCTCCCGGACTATGTCTGTTTCTAAAATCTTTTAGGATTGATTTTCTGTCAGAATCCATTACAGGAAATCATGAGTACGGGTATGTTATATGTTACTGTGTATATGTATGTATATATATGTGGGGGGTTAAGTGTTTGGCTAAGGATCATAAGGTTGTGAGTTCAATTAATGGCAAAGAATTGTACCTGTAATTCAAAACACCAGCCTTGATACTGTATCATACTGAATCTCTTTGAGATCTATGTTATGGATACACGTGTCTGTGCGGAATGATTTTCCACTTGCATGTTAATTTCATGAGCAGGCCACTTGGTCAAACAACCAGGACAAATGTCCAACACACACACGGAATTGGGTAGACAGAAACTGTTTGGAAACCCGTCAGATGGACTGTACCTGTAATTCAAATGACCAGCCTTGTCTCACACACTGTCATGTTGAATCTCCCTGAGAATTATATAATGGGTACACGTGTCTGTGGACTGCTCAGCTAGTTACATGTTAATTATGCAGGCTGTTCTGTTGACTGAATAACTAACTACTCATCGTTACAATGGACTGAACTCCATTCCATATATATATGTTGATATCTGTATTGGTCTTCACATTGATATCACTGTAACTGGTGACATTTATTTATGTCCTACATTTTAGTGGCTCAATAGGTGTGGAGACTTAAAAATAAATGTTGGTATTAAGGTAAGTCATCTAGCTGGAGAATATTGTCTCAATGTGTGTGTGTGTGTGTGTGTGTATATATATATATATATATATATACACAGTGAAGCTCTTATGACCAACTACCACCAATGGCCTATTTAAGCCATTTCTTACTATCACTGTTTAGTTTAGAATTAATAACATGAAACTACAATTGGTAACTCACAAAGATTCAGCTTTGAATATATATAATATATATGTATGTATACAGTCGTTTTCCTCACTGATTAATGTATAAGTGTACACTAATTTGTTGGGTTTATATTTTAATAATACAGACTTAATTAAAGCGAGTGAGAAAATGACCGGCTGTGTCCCTTCTATAAGCTGTTTCATATATATATATATATATATACACACACACACTCTCTGTATGTATATAATGCATAAGTTTGGTATTTACTTTAATGTTGAGTTGACCTAATTTTAGTAAGTGAAATTAGGGAGACAAACTATTTGGAAGCCCATCAGATAGAGACTATATCAGCATTGTCACATTATCATGCCTGAATCTTCCTGAGGTTTAAGTTAAGGGTACATGTGGAATGTTGAGCCACTTGCATCATTGATTGAACTGAAATACACATCAGCAAAACTAAAGGAGATCTATTCTATTTCCCATTGTTCTATATCGGGTTTTCTGTGTGGGTTATCATGGTGCCCTTATTTAGAGTACCACAATATTTTGGAGGGCAGTATGTTGAGTTCAGACCCACTGCCATTTTGGCTAGTGGCTTCCACTATAGGTGAATTTGGTAGAAAGAAACTGTAAGGAATCCCATTATATATGAGAGTTTCACTGAACAGATTTTCAACCCCACAGGTTGAAAATACAGATACAAAATGTACTCAATATGTGAGGAGATAGTGTTACCATGCCAAAATACCCTGCAGCATTTGTATAGAGCCTGTTGTGTCCAGGTTTCAACTCTTACCAAGGTTAGCTATGTCATCCTTTTGTAGTCAATGAAATATTAAGGGTCAATATATTCAGCCATTCTCCCTATATTTCTGGCCTTGACAAAAGGGGGTGATAGATTGGCAGGACCATTAGATAAAATATTTAGTGTTATTTAGTTACCTATCTCTGTTCTCGGTTCAAATCTTACTCCTCTGGACCTATGTCAATTAAGGGATGCTGGATGGTAAAATGCCTTGCAGTATTTATGTCCTCTAATGGTAGAAACCAAGCTAGAAACAGTTCTGTCTGAGCATGACATGGTCACTTGATCTGACTTATCTCACAACAGGACAACTCGTCTAACCCATGCTAGTGTGGGAAAATGGACAGTAAACGGTGATGATGATGTGTGCTGCTCTGAGTTCAAGTGAAGCTGGGTTACAATCTTGTTATCATTGAAGCTGGTAGAAGTGAAGTGAAGAATCTGTTCTTGCCATCCTTGTCTTTCATTTTTATGTCAATAAAATATAATACCAATCAAATCTCGAAAATATGTGGCCTTCTATGTAAGAAAGTATTAAGGGTGGTGGAATCGGTAGAGCATCAGACATGCAGCATATAGTTACGATCCTTTATGTTCTGTGTTCAATTCCCGCTAAGGTTTGTTTTGCCTTAGTACCAGTAACATACTGGGGTTGATCTAATTGACTTGCCCCTCTCCCAAAATTATTGTCCTTGTGCCTAAATCAGAAACTATTATGAAGTTCTATTGTTGTGATGATACAAATAAAAAGACATCTTGATAATGTAGATGCCTGGATGTAGCATGGCCAAGTGGTTAAGGGTTTCGCTTCACAACTATAAGGTCTCGGGTTCAATCTCATTACATAACACCTTGAGCAAGTTTCATTTATGATAACATCGGGCTGACCCATGTAAAATTTGGTAGACAGAAACTGTTTGGAAGCCTGTTAGATGTATTTCAAAGGGCTAGTCTTATCACACAGTTATGCTGAATCTCCCTGACAACTACGTTAAAAGGTGCACGCGTCTGTGGAATGCTCAGCCACTTACACTTAAATTTTATGAGCAGTGTTTCATTGGTCAAAAAGCTGGAACACTGTCAACAGCGGTTTATATCAATTCTCTATGTAAGGAAGTAGAAATTGTTGCTGCAGTATCAGACAGCTATGTCTGGACTGGCCTGACTATTTGGCACAACTCATCAGACACTCTACCTGCTCATCTCTCTCATATATAGAGATAGGAAATGTTTTGATCTGAGCCATAAATCTGATGAGCAGATCAATACTGGAGTCACCTGTGAAACATGTAATGTTCAATATACAATAAAACATTTTAATGTGAAACTTTGTTATACATTATATTAGGACCTTACTAAACTAGATTATCTGATTTACATAAATAATGCTTTACTTGTAACTGAATGAATTAATCATTCACCAAAAATTAAATAAGTTTAATGTTCTTGTATTCATCTAAGGGGTTGTTTTTCTCTCTTTTCTTCATTTAACAGTGACAACCACACACATAACCTCAACACTTTTATTTTAAACAGCCTCTTTCTCTCATAATCTTAAAAAGATGTCTGTTAGAAACAACAGCTAACCAACCTTCTTTGCTTAGTTTCCTCCTTCTTCTTACATTCTGAGTTCAAATCTCACAGAACATTTTGCATTCCATCTTTTTTTTTTTGTCTTTGGTAAAACATTATCAATAATGTTGACCTTGTTGCCTAGACAACCAAATAAAGACCAAAACTGTAAAACATTGATGAAGAGTGTGTGAAACTTGCATTACAGTATTTAGTTTGTCTCAGTTCATAGTTCAGACCCAGCTGGAGCTACTTCACCTTGCCTTTTATCAATCTAACATTACTCTACTACGTGTTCCAGCCGAAAGGCTGAGGCCATGCTGGGGCACCATCATTTGGTTGTTAGCTTTTTTTTTTGTACCTGTATAATAAGGTAGTACAGTTGGAGGTTGTCAGTAGTCTTTGCCTTCTGTATTTTAAAAAAAAAAAAGGATAAAACAATTTGTTTTTAAAACCAATACCTGTAACATACTGGTGTCAATTCAGTAGACAAGACACATACTGTTCCTGACTTTCAAAATAAATTTTAACACTGAGCCAGGAGAGTAAACCTCCAAAAACTCTAATATTAAAATCTCAAAAGAGACATACTCTGATTTTCTTAATTAAATTCTGTTGTTGGTTAAAAACGATTTTGTTATTTTTTAAATTCTTTCCATTATCTCTTTTCCATTTTAATTCTCACTTTCCCAATACCTTGTCATGTAGCCTTACTGTACCACTGGCTAGCTAGTCTAAAGCCTGTCTCAAGCCAGGAGGTTCATTAGGTTGGTGCTTATCCTCGTTTTGTGGCATCAAGTGACTCACAGTACAAGATGCCAGTTTGTCGCAGGGTTAAACCCCAGTTATTGCTGGTAATTATTTTCAGCTGAGTATACTGGAGCAATGTGAAATGAAGTGTCTTGCTCAAGAACACAATGCAAGATGCAGCCCAGGAATCAAACCCACAACACTGAATGGAAGTCCAACACATTTACCACTGAGGACAAAATAATATGGGGATATTTTTTTTAAGGGGCAAGTGAGGATGAAAGTGTACTTATGTTAATAGAAGTTTAAATTAGTTAAGTATCTGAAATTTAATATTTTAAGTGATTGATTTTGAAGGTTGTTAATATTAAGAAAGTTCAGGATTGGCTAACTAGCTGGTTTTTAGTTACCCTTTGATGCAGAAGGTTTTCTTAAGATGTCACCTCACCATCATCACCCACATCTTTCACTTATCTAATAATTTCTTAGTTTCAAAATTATAAGTTAAATGAAAACAAAGTTCTGTGAAGAACATTTTGTGTCTACTGTCTGCCATTTTATCTTTCTGCCTCTCCCTCTTTTCTTCTTCCCTGGTTTTCTCTCTCTCTCATCATTCCTCACTCCTCCTCTGCCTCTATTTCTTTCAGTGCCCCCCCCACACACACACACACTAATTCTCTCTTATTTACACCACACCACACTACGGTACAACACACTACACTATGATACACCACACTACCCTACACGACACTACAGTACACCCCACCACACCACAGTACACCCCACCACACCACACCACACTACATTGCCTCCTCTTGTCCTGAAAGACCACCACCACCCCCACATACCGTTCTTCTCTCCACCACTTCTATGGCTTCCACCGGGGCCGAGCCGGAAACAAGAAAATAATTAATAGATATGAATCAGCTAGTTGCTGTATCCACAGAGAACACACAAGACATTTTGGTGAAGGGAGTGGACAGAAACTAAACACAATTTAAAGTAACGGTCATGGAGTTATCGAGTATTGTTTTAAATATATAAATATATATATATAAAAGAAAATAAATATAGAAAAGAAGAAAATATAGCCATTAAAAAGCAACAAAAATTATCTCTTAATTGTTATATGAATAAGATAAAATAAAAATGGACATGAACTTGAAAATACTTTGTCTCCGTTGTTTGTTGTTGTTGTTGTTGTTGTTGTTGGGGGGGGGGGGGGGGGCAATGTATGGTAGAATGTTGGACAAAATGCTCTGTACTATTTGTTCTGTTTCTTACATTCAAAATCCATTGAGGTCAACTTTGTTTTTCACCTTTGTAGAGGTCATTAGAATAAAGTACACAAGCCAGTCCAGGATTCACATTGCTCGAGCAGGCTCGGCTGAGAGTACCTGCAATAGCTGGGGGGGGGGGGGGGGGTTAACTCTGTGATGGACTGGTGTCCCTGTCCAAGGGTCTTGTACTTTCAGTTGTTTCATGCCATGGAAACCGGGATAAGCACCAGCTTGGTGAGCCTTCTTGCCTAAGACAGACTTGAGATAATTGTCACTATGTAGTAATTAGATGTTGGGGTCATTTGGTGAATAAATATGTGGTCACCACTAATGTTAGGGTAAATGTCCAGAAACAATTCAACAGTAATGATTGGTATGTCCACAGTTCTGATGTTAGCAGAGTAGGTCAGTGTGACCATGTGCTCACCTCTGGAAAATATGTTGCTTATTTCTTTTGTTTCAAAATCTGGTACCTCCCAGTCTGAAAAGGGAGTCATTGGCAGTTTATCAGGGATTAATTAGCTTCTACACACATTCTGCTCTTGTCTCTCAGGAGGCATCAGACAGAGTTGCTCTAGTAAGGTAGAGAGATGTAGTACATCAGACAGAGTTGCTCTAGTAAGGTAGAGAGATGTTAGTACATCAGACAGAGTTGCTCTAGTAAGGTAGAGAGATGTAGTACATCAGACAGTTGCTCTAGTGAGGTAGAGAGATGTAGTACATCAGACAGTTGCTCTAGTGAGGTAGAGAGATGTAGTACATCAGACAGTTGCTCTAGTGAGGTAGAGAGATGTAGTACATCAGAGTTGCTCTAGTTAAGGTATAGAGATGTAGTACATCAGAGTTGCTCTAGTAAGGTAGAGAGATGTAGTACATCAGAGTTGCTCTAGTAAGGTAGAGAGATGTAGTACATCAGAGTTGCTCTAGTAAGGTAGAGAGGTGTAGTACATCAGACAGAGTTGCTCTGGTAAGGTAGAGAGATGTAGTACATCAGACAGAGTTGCTCTAGTAAGGTAGAGAGATGTAGTACATTAGACAGTTGCTCTAGTAAGGTAGAGAGATGTAGTACATCAGAGTTGCTCTAGTAAGGTAGAGATGTAGTACATCAGACAGAGTTGCTCTAGTAAGGTGGGAGAGATGTAGTACATCAGACAGAGTTGCTCTAGTAAGGTGGAGAGGTATAGTACATCAGACAGAGTTGCTCTAGTAAGGTGGAGAGATGTAGTATATCAGAGTTGCTCAAGTAAGGTAGAGAGATGTAGTACATTAGATAGTTGCTCTAGTAAGGTAGAGAGATGTAGTACATCAGACAGAGTTGCTCTAGTAAGGTAGAGAGATGTAGTACATCAGAGTTGCTCTGGTAAGGTAGAGAGATGTAGTACATCAGACAGAGTTGCTCTAGTAAGGTAGAGAGGTATAGTACATCAGACAGAGTTGCTCTAGTAAGGTAGAGAGATGTAGTACATCAGACAGAGTTGCTCTAGTGAGGTAGAGAGATGTAGTACATCACAGTTGCTCTAGTGAGGTAGAAAGATTGAGTACATCAGAGTTGCTCTAGTGAAGTAGAGAGATGTAGTACATCAGACAGAGTTGCTCTAGTGAGGTAGAGAGATGTAGTACATCAGACAGAGTTGCTCTGGTAAGGTAGAGAGATGTAGTACATCAGACACAGTTGCTCTAGTTAGGTAGCGAGATGTAGTACATCAGACAGAGTTGCTCTAGTAAGGTAGAGAGATGTAGTACATCAGACAGAGTTGCTCTGGTAAGGTAGAGAGATGTAGTACATCAGACAGTTGCTCTAGTAAGGTAGAGAGATGTAGTACATCAGACAGTTGCTCTAGTAAGGTAGAGAGATGTAGTACATCAGAGTTGCTCTAGTAAGGTGGAGAGATGTAGTACATCAGACAGAGTTGCTCTGGTAAGGTAGAGAGATGTACATTAGACAGAGTTGCTCTGGTAAGGTAGAGAGATGTAGTACATCAGAGTTGCTCTAGTAAGGTAGAGAGATGTAGTACATCAGACAGAGTTGCTCTAGTAAGGTAGAGAGATGTAGTACATCAGACAGAGTTGCTCTAGTAAGGTAGAGAGATGTAGTACATCAGAGTTGCTCTAGTAAGGTAGAGAGATGTAGTACATCAGAGTTGCTCTAGTAAGGTAGAGAGATGTAGTACATCAGACAGAGTTGCTCTGGTAAGGTAGAGAGATGTAGTACATCAGAGTTGCTCTAGTAAGGTAGAGAGATGTAGTACATCAGAGTTGCTCTAGTAAGGTAGAGAGATGTAGTACATCAGAGTTGCTCTAGTAAGGTAGAGAGATGTAGTACATCAGAGTTGCTCTAGTAAGGTAGAGAGATGTAGTACATCAGACAGAGTTGCTCTGGTAAGGTAGAGAGATGTAGTACATCAGAGTTGCTCTAGTGAGGTAGAGAGATGTAGTACATCAGACAGTTGCTCTAGTGAGGTAGAGAGATGTAGTACATCAGAGTTGCTCTAGTAAGGTAGAGAGATGTAGTACATCAGACAGTTGCTCTAGTGAGGTAGAGAGATGTAGTACATTAGACAGAGTTGCTCTGGTAAGGTAGAGAGATGTAGTACATCAGAGTTGCTCTAGTAAGGTAGAGAGATGTAGTACATCAGACAGTTGCTCTGGTAAGGTAGAGAGATGTAGTACATCAGACAGAGTTGCTCTGGTAAGGTAGAGAGATGTAGTACATCAGACACAGTTGCTCTAGTTAGGTAGCGAGATGTAGTACATCAGACAGAGTTGCTCTAGTGAGGTAGAGAGATGTAGTACATCAGAGTTGCTCTAGTAAGGTAGAGAGGTGTAGTACATCAGACAGAGTTGCTCTAGTGAGGTAGAGAGATGTAGTACATCAGAGTTGCTCTAGTAAGGTAGAGAGATGTAGTACATCAGACAGAGTTGCTCTAGTGAGGTAGAGAGATGTAGTACATTAGACAGAGTTGCTCTAGTAAGGTAGAGAGGTGTAGTACATCAGACAGAGTTGCTCTAGTGAGGTAGAGAGATGTAGTACATCAGAGTTGCTCTAGTAAGGTAGAGAGGTGTAGTACATCAGACAGAGTTGCTCTAGTGAGGTAGAGAGATGTAGTACATCAGAGTTGCTCTAGTAAGGTAGAGAGGTGTAGTACATCAGACAGTTGCTCTAGTGAGGTAGAGAGATGTAGTACATCAGACAGTTGCTCTAGTGAGGTAGAGAGATGTAGTACATCAGACAGTTGCTCTAGTGAGGTAGAGAGGTGTAGTACATCAGACGGAGTTGCTCTAGTAAGGTAGAGAGATGTAGTACATTAGACAGAGTTGCTCTGGTAAGGTAGAGAGATGTAGTACATCAGACAGAGTTGCTCTGGTAAGGTAGAGAGATGTAGTACATCAGAGTTGCTCTAGTGAGGTAGAGAGATGCAGTACATCAGATACAGTTGCTCTAGTAAGGTAGAGAGATGTAGTACATCAGACAGAGTTGCTCTGGTAAGGTAGAGAGATGTAGTACATCAGACAGAGTTGCTCTAGTAAGGTAGAGAGATGTAGTACATCAGACAGAGTTGCTCTAGTAAGGTAGAGAGATGTAGTACATCAGACAGAGTTGCTCTGGTAAGGTAGAGAGATGTAGTACATCAGACAGAGTTGCTCTGGTAAGGTAGAGAGATGTATTACATCAGAGTTGCTCTAGTGAGGTAGAGAGATGTAGTACATCAGACAGAGTTGCTCTAGTAAGGTAGAGAGATGTAGTACATCAGACAGAGTTGCTCTAGTAAGGTAGAGAGATGTAGTACATCAGACAGAGTTGCTCTGGTAAGGTAGAGAGATGTAGTACATCAGAGTTGCTCTAGTGAGGTAGAGAGATGTAGTACATCAGACAGAGTTGCTCTAGTGAGGTAGAGAGATGTAGTACATCAGAGTTGCTCTAGTAAGGTAGAGAGATGTAGTACATTAGACAGAGTTGCTCTAGTGAGGTAGAGAGATGTAGTACATCAGAGTTGCTCTAGTAAGGTAGAGAGATGTAGTACATCAGAGTTGCTCTAGTGAGGTAGAGAGATGTAGTACATTAGACAGAGTTGCTCTAGTGAGGTAGAGAGATGTAGTACATCAGACAGAGTTGCTCTAGTAAGGTAGAGAGATGTAGTACATCAGAGTTGCTCTAGTGAGGTAGAGAGATGTAGTACATTAGACAGAGTTGCTCTAGTGAGGTAGAGAGATGTAGTACATCAGACAGAGTTGCTCTAGTGAGGTAGAGAGATGTAGTACATCAGAGTTGCTGTAGTAAGGTAGAGAGATGTAGTACATCAGAGTTGCTCTAGTAAGGTAGAGAGATGTAGTACATCAGACAGAGTTGCTCTAGTAAGGTAGAGATGTAGTACATCAGACAGTTGCTCTAGTGAGGTAGAGAGATGTAGTACATCAGAGTTGCTCTAGTAAGGTAGAGAGATGTAGTACATCAGACAGAGTTGCTCTGGTAAGGTAGAGAGATGTAGTACATTAGACAGAGTTGCTCTAGTGAGGTAGAGAGATGTAGTACATCAGAGTTGCTCTAGTAAGGTAGAGAGATGTAGTACATCAGACAGAGTTGCTCTAGTAAGGTAGAGATGTAGTACATCAGACAGTTGCTCTAGTGAGGTAGAGAGATGTAGTACATCAGAGTTGCTCTAGTAAGGTAGAGAGATGTAGTACATCAGACAGAGTTGCTCTAGTAAGGTAGAGAGATGTAGTACATCAGACAGAGTTGCTCTAGTAAGGTAGAGAGATGTAGTACATCAGAGTTGCTCTAGTAAGGTAGAGAGATGTAGTACATCAGACAGAGTTGCTCTAGTAAGGTAGAGAGATGTAGTACATCAGACAGAGTTGCTCTAGTAAGGTAGAGAGATGTAGTACATCAGACAGAGTTGCTCTAGTAAGGTAGAGAGATGTAGTACATCAGACAGAGTTGCTCTAGTAAGGTAGAGAGATGTAGTACATCAGACAGAGTTGCTCTAGTAAGGTAGAGAGATGTAGTACATCAGACAGAGTTGCTCTAGTAAGGTAGAGAGATGTAGTACATCAGACAGAGTTGCTCTAGTAAGGTAGAGAGATGTAGTACATCAGAGTTGCTCTAGTAAGGTAGAGAGATGTAGTACATCAGACAGAGTTGCTCTAGTAAGGTAGAGAGATGTAGTACATCAGACAGAGTTGCTCTGGTAAGGTAGAGAGATGTAGTACATCAGACAGAGTTGCTCTAGTGAGGTAGAGCGATGTAGTACATCAGACAGAGTTGCTCTAGTAAGGTAGAGAGATGTAGTACATCAGACAGAGTTGCTCTGGTAAGGTAGAGAGATGTAGTACATCAGACAGAGTTGCTCTGGTAAGGTAGAGAGATGTAGTACATCAGAGTTGCTCTAGTGAGGTAGAGAGATGTAGTACATCAGACACAGTTGCTCTAGTAAGGTAGAGAGATGTAGTACATCAGAGTTGCTCTAGTAAGGTAGAGAGATGTAGTACATCAGAGTTGCTCTAGTAAGGTAGAGAGATGTAGTACATTAGACAGAGTTGCTCTGGTAAGGTAGAGAGATGTAGTACATCAGACACAGTCTTTCTTTTTTTCTTTTCTCTTTCTCCAATAATTTAAATTATTTGAATCTCTAACAGTTATGTAAATTGCTATTATGTATTTTTAAGCTTTCTCACACACACCCTCTGTATTATATGTAAGTTTTTTCATGTCTCAATCTTAAGGTATATAAATATTGAGTTTTGTCATATCTTACTCACTACCATGATTGGATCTTAACCATCTACTATGTCAGGGTATGTCATGCATCATCTTATTTTATCTGATGATGACGTACTGTTGAAGTTAGCTCAGTACCTCTGAAATATGTATAATAAAATATACTTGATCACAAGAAGTTCTATTTTTGTTAATATTTTGAATTAATATATATATATATATATATATATAATATAAGATCAAAAGATGGTTAAAAGAGTTCCAAGTATTTTATTATGCGCATTTCAAAAACAAATATCATCATGCGATGATATTTGCGTTTTCATCAGATAAAATAGGGAGACATGATATGAAGCTTAAAAACACTTGCGAGCAGTGAAGTGTTAAATCAACATATGAAAAATAAAGTAAGATGGATATATGAGATTTTTGCATTGCTTTATTTTGCTACAATAAAACTCACCTCCTACACACATATATATATATATATATATATATATATATATATAATATATAGTAAGAAACACAGTAAACCGTGTGTCTAAAATTACAAGGGTTGAAAAACCACATATGCTTGAAATATTTAACCAAGAAAAAGACAGGATGACAAAATGAAAATAGAAATATATTATCATAATACAAACCGCCTCAATAACCATTATATCTCTCGGACAGATTATCCCTAATCTATTTCGCCCTGAGTGTGTTTGTAACAGATAATCCTGGGCTTCATCAGCGAGAGATTACAATTAAATGTCACAAACACTATTTGCCAACGTTCACACAGAAAGATAAATTTATCACCTCGTGCGCCATATATATAGTTAATAAATGAAACAAACAAATCACAGGAAGCAAATTTTACAGTTATATTAGATTGGCTGAATTACTGAATTCTGCTGGAAGAGAGCAAGGAACAGTTTGTCGAATAAATGGAAGGTGAGAACCGGACTAGATTAATTCTACTACAGGTCTTGTAGCTACTGTATATTATTATAAAGAGGATCTATATTAAAACACGATGCAAGCAGGGAATAAGCGGACGTAAAATGAAATGATGATATATATATATATATATATGCAGAGGTTATATTTAATTTGTTGGGATTCAACAAGCTTAAACATTTTTTATAACTGATATAAAGCACTCAACAAATAAGTGGAGTAAATACACAATATATTAATAAATGGAAACTATATTTATAAAACCATATTTATTTTATTATACATATTTCAAGGGCCACCAAGGCAAATTATGGTGCGCTTTCATCAGATAAAATACAGATTTGTTTTATAAATAAATATTGACTTACCCGAAAAAAAAACATTGACATACCCGGAAAAAAAGACAACCTTAACGGTTGGAGCTTCCAGGAAGCTCCAACCGTTAAGGTTGTCTTTTTTTCCGGGTAAGTCAATATTTATTTATAAAACAAATTTGTATTTTATCTGATGAAAGCGCACCATAATTTGCCTTGGTGGCCCTTGAAATATGTATAATAAAATAAATATGGTTTTATAAATATAGTTTCCATTTATTAATATATTGTATGCATATATATATATATATATATATATATATATATATATATATATATATATATATATATACTACAGAGATAAAGACAGACGGAGAGAAGTGAAGTTTGTTAGTGTGCCGTGGGAAAATGAAATAATATATAACATTTTGGACAGAAATGAGAGCGGATACCAAACGTAAGTGTGTGTGAGGAGAGAGAATGAGAGAAAGTGGAGAATGAGAGAAAGTGAAGAATGAATGAAGTTTTTGACGTCAGTGTATCGTTTGAGTTTGACAAGCAACGTTAAGGACGCATTTCTTTAAAGGATTTAAAATAAAGAACAAACATTTCTTTTTCGAACTCACGTACACATGAAAAACTGATCGATGATGAAGACAATCAGAGGAGAAACACAAGGGACATAGTTTTAATAACAATATTATTGATCATAGTAAGGTGGTTTTCTCAGCTGAAATTGGTGATTGGAATAATAATAAACAAATGTGAGTGATGAATTTTTATTTTCTTCGCTGACAAACTGGACATGTAAAAACAGAAACATTTGGTTTATTTTGTAAATATTTAACATTATATCTTGAATCTGTGGAAAGGACATTAAAGGGAAGAAAAAAAGATGTGTATACACACACAGCTATATACACACACAGCTATACACACACCTACATATATACACACATTTAATTCTGTTGTTTTACATTCAATATATTACATACGTATACAAAATAATTAATATTATATCTTGAATCAGTGAAAAGGACATAAAAGAAAAGAACAAATGTGTGTACACACATACATATACACACACACACTTAATTCTTCTGTTGTTCAATATATTACACATGTATATAACATGTATATAAAATATAAAGAATAAAACGGACCTATTAACACAAGAACACTCCCTAAGACAACCTGGTACCTTCCCCCAAGTCTTTAGAATGATAAAGTGTTTGAAAAATAAATATAAGTAAAATCCTACGGGGCTACACATTTCCTTTGAAGAAATAGAAATATATCAACAAGCGATACCCGACGAAAATAAAAGAGATTTTAAAGTTTAAAGACCAAGAAATATGCATGTAATGGCATTTATAGGGCAACATAATGATTTTATTAACAACCCCACCACAGTTCGGGAACCTGGGGTCGAAGAACTCAGACTTGCTTTGATGTTTGGTAAAATTTCAGTTATTTTGATGTTAATGGGGATAATTATTACCTGGTTAGAATGGAATATTGTGTTCTGGGAATCGATAACAGGTCCCTTTCTGTTGCTTATGTCATTTCTAATGTTTATAGTGTCGCTAAAGCAGTTTCTCATCGCCAAAAAATGTAAAAACGAAGCAGTTAGTCCTGTCACCCACGAAAACAACGAAAACTATGTAGAAGGTGGCAGAAGTCATAACACAGAGAATATACGATGTAACAATGAGCCACATTGGCTGTCTAGTAACTTGGTAGAACTACCAACATATGAAGAAGCCTTACAAAGTGTCTATTGTCCACTTTCAATAACTGAACCGGTCAACGATTCTTCTTCCCTTCCTCCTTCCTATGAACAAGCGGTCACCATGAGTATGGTTCAATATGATCAAATGACGGTAGATGCGGCAACTTCAACTGATGTCATGATCGAATTACCTGAAAATCAATCAGAAAAATCTCTAGCCGAACCCACGTGAATGTCTCACATTTAAATGGGATGTAATCAAAACTAAATCATTTCTTTTATTCAGACCTTTTTTTTAAATCAAACCAACACATACGTCTAGCGACAATTCTATATATCAACATGAAATACTAAATCATTAAATATGACTTGATATTGTTGCTTTTCGCAGTTATACTTCAATTGATTTTGTCAAAAGAATTGTAGAAAATATGAGGAAAGATAATATAAATAAAATACATATATAATTGTTCCTTTATCTTGTACGTACAACCAGAAATATATACTTCTACTGTGTTTAAATAACATGTGGTCACAGCCAAAAGTTCGAGGTTAATTAATTTGAATAATAAAGAAATTTATAGAAAAATGTAACAATTTTCAATTACAGTATTCATATAAAATAAAAAATGGTTTGAGTTAAACGTTTTGGAAATAGTGTGTTCTTGAAATAAAGCTTGTTTGTGGTAATGTGAAAAGAGAATTGAAGTGTGTGGAGTTAAAGATAAGTGAAATAAACGTAGGTGACATAATATATAGGAGGATTTGGTGCTTGGTTCCAGTAAAACATGTGTCCTACTAAGACTGTCTCCATTCTCATTGAATTCCTGAATTCTATTGGAAGAGAGCAAGGAGTAGTTTGCCGAATAAATGGAAGGTGAAAACCGGACTAGATTAATTCTACTGCAGTATATATTGTTATAAAGGGGATCTATATTAAAACGTGATGAAATAAAAATATTTTTATGGATCCAAGAGCGCCGAACAAAAGACCTTGAGGTATTTATTTCGGTTCTTTACTTTCCGAGTTCAAATCTAGTTGAAGTAAACCTTTCCTTTCATCCTTCCGAGGTCAATATAATATAAAATATACCAGTCAAATACTGGGGTAGATATAATTTTATCGACTTTCACTCCAAATTGCTAACTTTGTACCTAAATTAGAAATCGTTATTTTTCTAAACCCAACAGCATATTTGAAGGGCCAATGTTTCTAGATCAACTTGAGGGGCCAATGTTTCTAGATCAACTTGAGGGGTCAATGTTTCTAGATCAACTTGAAGGGCCAGTGTAAATAGATCAACTTGAGGGGCCAGTGTAAATAGATCAATTTGAAGGGGCAGTGTAAATAGTTCAACTAACACGAAAGAAAAATCGAAATGAATTATGCAGTAACACTCATATAGCGTGATTCATGGAGGTGTATATAGTTTTATATACACCTCTATAATATTTCAGTGTATATTTATCTATGGGTTCACCTTCCTGGCTACCACCGTGTTTTCAAATGAAAGCTCAACTGGTTAGTAAAGTGAAACAAGTTTGTTATAAAGTTCTATACTATAAACCGCAGGTATGAAAGTTAACAGTGTTTAGTTGATATGTAAAGTTTTTCATACTCACTGCAAGTGGGGAGCTGTTCGGGACTGTTGTATATCAGTTGGAATACTTCAGAGATAGTCTTTGCTATTTCACAAAGGTGAAACTTGTACTTTCTACTGTTATGTTACGTAGTAAGAAGCTGGGCATCCACGTGTAAAAAACTAGAGAGCTAGTCTGTTAGACATGAAAACAGCTGTGTTTAAGCCTGGGAAAGGTTCCCCCTTTCTTTCTTCCTTTGTTTAGTAGACCATCTTCTTCCCCTCACTTATGGCATTTATAGTCCTTTCCAATACTACTTTCTTCGTGTTTAACCAATTTATAGTTATATAGCTAAAAGATACTGTAAAATTGGCGAAGAATGGTGACAGATAACACTTCTGGTTTCATACACGGTTTAGGAAAGTCAAAAAACAAAAAAACAACTGTTGCCTTCGCTATTAAAATGTACATGCTTGTACCATTATAGTTCCGTTACAAGAAATCCTCCTCGAAATCTTTGAGGCAAGCTTCTTTCATTGACCAACTTGGCGAACTCAAATTTTGATTGTATTAACATCTTTGTCTGATCAAGTCAGGTTTAGAATTTCTGCATCTTTCAACAATAGATCCCAGTCTTATCTTGTGGTCGATTTGGAAAACTCTAATCTGTGTATATATTGCACTCTCTGCTCGACACGTGTCCGATACGAGGTATCGTGCACATACCAAGTTCTGCATGCAAGAGAGGAGCCTTGACAAAAGAAAAACTGTATTTCAGATAAATTCTTTATAATTATTAAGAATATTGGTTCTTCATTTTCTTTGGTGTTCTTCCGAGACTTTTCCCAAAAGTGTAAGGAAATTGCCTGAATTTTATGGAAAATATCGAACACATATATTTTTAATTAAAATTTTCATTTTATTTTTAAAAATAATATTGTTTATGTTCATAAAAAATAACTGCTTGTTAAACACCGAAAAAATATTTCTCTTTCAATTGTATCACAGAAACACGTATAATACCATAATATTATAACTATATATATATGAATTGGCAGTATCGGTAGAGGGTTGGACGCCATGCTTTGACGCATAGAGTTACGGCCCTTGCCATTCTGAGTTCAAATCCCGCCGAGGTTAACTTTGCCTTTCATCCTTACGTGGTCGATAAAAGTAGAAACAATTATAACTATATTATAATACCATAATAATATAACAACTAATGTATTGGTACGGAGGACGGCAAGGGAGACGCGGGGCTCACACCTGCGGCTGGCCAGGGGACACCAGAAGTCTCCATTGCCAATCTGTCGGAGAGCGACCAGTATTTGAGGAGTTTGGCCCCCTCAGCCCGACGTGCAGCAGAACCTGGGTCAGTCGCAGACTGCACCAGGTTGCGGCTGCAAGTGGCATCTCAGACGAGGAGTTTGCCACCGCAGAACGGGAAGATGGTCTTGCCATCTGGCCTTTTGCCGTCCCCTCGATCCAGCCCCACCGGCTCGAGCTGGGAAAGAAGCCTGCAGCGTTCAAGCCATGCTTGAGGGCAGCATGGCGTGGAATGCGGCCGGCACTGTGGCGACAGGAAAGCGGGTGGAGGCCGAAAGAGTTCACGGTGGAACCGCAGTGACATTGGTGTGGCTGGCAGATCCGGAGGCCGACCATATTATAACTATATTATAATACCATAATAATTGTTTCTACTTTTTGGCACAAGGCCAGCAATTACCCAGTGCATTACTGGTACTTTATTTTATCGACCCCGTAAGGATGAAAGCAAAGTTAACCTCGGTGGGATTTGAACTCAGAATGGCAAGGGCCGTAACTCTATGCGTCAAAGCATGGCGTCCGACCCTCTAACTATATTATTATACGATAATTATATAACTTTAATATTAATGTGTTCTTGTATGTTGGTGGAAGAGTGTTAATCTGAGGGAAAGTGGTAGCAGTGAGGGATAAAGAGAGAGAGAGAGTTTATAGTATATTAGATGGTAACAGTGAGAGGTAAAGAGAGAGAGAGGGAGAGAGAGAAGGCTATTTACTTATAATATATTACGTAGGAGGAGGAGGTGGTGATGTTTTCTGTAGGGATATTGGTTGGAGAAGGTGGTGGTGGTGGTGGTGATAGTAAGGTGAAGACGAAGACTATATTTTTTAAAATCATCAATTATTTAACGCATACGCTTTAGTGCAATTAACTCAATTTCCATTTAGATCAGCTCATTCAATGACAGGGCAGCGAATTGGTAGAGTCATTAGAACGTCTGATAGAATGATCTGCAGTATTTGCAAAATCCTATTTCATATTCGTTATTTATGAAAAAGCTGATAAAAGCGAACAAAGAAAACGAATGCATCCGTTTCTCTAAAATAGAATTATTTATTTCGTCAAACATTTATATTAAAAAACACTGTACAATTAACATTTCCACCCTCTTTCTCTTACACTCACACATCCTGTATCTCTCTCTTACACACACACACCCTGTCTCCCTCCCTCTCTTTATCTCAAAGTACCACCAACCCATTCTATATGAGACAGGATGTTCAAAAGTTGGAAATCCTAAACACCACCACCACCGCTGCTGCTGCTGCTACTACTGCTACTACTACTACTACTACAACTACTACTACTAGTTCTACTATTACTGCTGCTGCTGCAACAGCAGCAACAACAACAACAACTACAACTACTACTACCACCCGTGATATTTCAATGATTAGGCATCTTCCATTTCTGTATTTTACACGATGGCTTCAGGGGGGGGGGGGGGGTAATAGTCCATAGAAGAATCACTACGTGAACCAGAAACTATAAGTTAGAGATTGGTACATTGGTGATGTGAATATTTGAATTTGTGGTCAATTTTACCATAAACACCCATCTTCAAATATAATGACATTGTTGTTTTACACAAATGAAGCAGATAGATTGTACATGTGTTACTTTATTGCGCCATCTTAGAGGGGGGAGAGGGGCGAGGGAAAGAGAAGTGTTATAATAAGGGCTGTATTAACAAAGATGGCTTTATTAGAAGAAAGGTTAGAGATCCTTTCGCTGATGTCCTTAACCCTTTAGCATTATTCTCTGACGCTGTGCTTTGTAGCAAAGAGTTACGGCCCTTTATGGTCTGAGTTCAAATCCCGTCGAGGTTTACTTCGCCTTTCATCCTTACGGGGTCGATAAAATAAGGTACCTGTAATACAGTGGGATAATTGCTGGCCTTGTGCCAAAAGTAGAAACAATTATTCTATATTTACCAAGTTACTATTGTATTTTGATGTTATTTATTTTGAGAACAATACCTTAACATCCGTATGAGTAGCCAGTTATGGCTGGTTTGAGCAGAAAGCAGTGAGAGAATATAGCCAATTTAAATGTTAAAGGGTTGATGTGGTTGTTAAAACCATAGGAGGGTGGCAGAAATGTATGTACCTCAGTTTTTCATTATTATTATGGAATGGTGTATATGTGTGTGAAGATCTGACATCTATATAGTTGACACTTCTCAGCTTGCTGACCACTGTTTAGTCCTATTTAAATGTAGTTATATTTTCTCTAAAAATGTCTTTTATGGCTCAATAATGCCAGACCATTCACTTGGTACAACCCTTATGGAAGTCTGGGAATTTGGTCTGTAGCATGTCCAAAATATATAGCCCCACCAAATCACATACATCAGCATTATTAAATGACCACATGGATACAATGAATAGGTCTGTGGCATTTGATGTTTTGGCTGAGGCTATTGTTGAAGAGGAGGGTTTATCTGCTGTGCAGTATCACTACATCTAACGCTGCAGTGACTTCAAAGATCTGTATTCAGACTTTCTGTTTGACACATAAACTCACACCACCCACACAGATCTTTCTTTCAACCTAAGTTTCAAGAGAGCAATGACTAACCTCTTGGAGGCTGAGGTTACCGGAGGTCACCGGAACTATTAAAGAGCGCAAATGTGGTAAATCCTCTGAGGAGGATGAAATTCAGACCAAGATGTTAAAAGTCTTAAATATAGAAGGTATTCTCTGGTATTCGTGCCAACCCTTACCTATGGTCATGAATCTTGAGTAATGACCCGTTCTCCAAATTGAGAGATCACAGCTGTGATACTACAGGTATGTGATTACTGGCAGGAGACCGTGGGGAAGATCCCATGTAAGACGGTTGGATAACATCCATGAGCTTGGCTGGTCTCACTTAAGGATCCAAGTTGATCAGTTGGAGACGGTTGCTTCTGACAGGACCTACTGGACTATGTGAGAGAAGAAGAAGAAGGTGTGATTTGGGGAAATTTAGCTGCTATTTCTAGGTAGAGCCGCTACTTCACCGAATTGAGAGATCAGAGCTCCAATATTATGGTCATGTGGCTAGAATGTCTCAGGAAAGAATCGCTGGAGAGATTTTATGAGCAAAAACAAGCCGATAGGCGACTCAGAGGTAGACCCTGAGCAAGATGGTTGGATAACATCCATGAGCTCGGCTGGTCTCACTTGGGGATCCAGCCTGATCAGTTGGAGACGATTGCTTCTGATAGGACCTGCTGGAGGGAGTGTTTGAGGGCTGTCTCCACGACCCTCTCAAGTAGAAGAAGAAGAAGAAGACTATAAATGTTTTTAAAATGAAGTATTAAGAGAACTTTATTTGCAACGATGAAAATTTCATTACAAGACCAAATCAGATTTTTAAAAACTCAACACCAATTTTTTTTTCTGTAAAAATATATTTGCTTTTGTAATGAAATTTTCATCCTTGGAAACACAATATTTCATGTATATGTAACAATTATTTCATTTGAAAAGAATGGCTATGACGTAGTTAAAAAAAAGCTAAGTTACTTTTTCATTCCCTATTATCATTACTTTCATTTTTAATTAAGGAAATAATCGGTAAGATTACTCAATTTAAAAAAAAATTTTTTTACAATTTTTTCGTTCCGTCAATTATATTTTGATTTTCAATTTACTGTCTGAAAATGTCCCTGACAATTTAATAGAACCTTAAAATAGGATTATACTACAATATGATTGCACTGACGTTATGTAATAGTATAATCAATATTAATTAATGTGACTTATCTAAAAAAAAACAACAAAAAACAGTTAGTTTATACACGAGTTGATTTACAAGAAAACTAGGAATAAAAAACGACAATAATAATTAAAATTTAAGTTTAAAGAAACGATGTATAAAATTTTGTTAGTGTAAGGGGAAGTAATTGAATAAACCGGAAACTACATTGCGTCGACTCAGAGGCAGTGTTCTCCTTGTAGAATTCAGAATCAAGATGGGTGCAGCTGTTGGAACTGTTCCTGCAGAATATAACCACAAGGTTCATGGACCTTATAATCCAGGCACCTATTATGGGCCACGTAAGTAGTTTATTTACATCTGTATTAAACTTCTTCCTCCTCTTAATCCTATTTACACAGCAGTCACATAATTACAACCGTCCACAACTGTTATAACCTTCTTATTTAACTTTCTATTAGACATTTTTATATTTCCCTCCGTATTTCTTAATATCTTTTCCACTTTTAATACATATTTTATCGTTTATCCTATTTGGAGGTGGAGGACGTGTTTTTTGCATATATTTCTTCAAACGAGAGTAAATTATAAATCTCTTATTTGGCAATGTGACCTTCACGAGTGTTGACTCGTGAAAACCTTTCTATATCATATCTACCTAAATACTAATATATATCATATCTACCTAAATACTAATATATATCATATCTACCTAAATACTAATATTTATCATATCTACCTAAATACTAATATTTAATAAGTCTGTCCTTGAATTTATTGTCGTTCAATCCCAGCCGATATAAGTTGGTGACTGAAGTAAAAAAAAAAAAGAATATATCTTTATATTATTATTAGTTCATTGTAAATAATACAGTTTCTAACAGGTAAATAATACAGTTTCTAACAGGTAGAAGGAATTTGAAGCGGAGAGGTAATCGATTAAATCGGTTCCATGTACTTCGTTGACCCCAGAAGAATAAGTTAACCTTGGTGGAATTTGAACTTAGAATAGAAAATACGTGTAGTGTGTCTCTCTCTACATGTTAAAACTATGTATATTTATATACATATTGGTGTAGCCTCGCTTAGTTATACTCTGTATGTATACAGATATAACTTTGTAGTATGTTTCAGCTGCTAGCCCACTTAAAATATATTTTAATTAATTAGCAACACGAGCGTTAATCATATGCAGATTAGTAGAGCGAATGGCTTTTTAGATATACACACCTTTTGATGAGGGTCGAACTAGGTCCGAAAATCGATTAAAGGTGTTTTTCATGTTTTCAATTTACAGGGAAATTCGTATTTCCTGGCATGTTTACATATTAAAAATGTGTATATATATATATATACAGTGGGTAACCGAGCGAGACTGTACCAATGTATATTTATATACACATTACTGCAGTCCCACTGTGTGTGTGTGTGTGTGTATATATACATACACATACACAAACACATCCTTTAAAACCTCCATGCTTCCCGAGATTCGCCAACACTATACCTGACATCCCCCCTCCATCCATACACATGTATATCATGACTTATACACTATTCACTTCCGACATTTTTATATTATTCTATGTACTATACATGCACCTTTGATGAGTTGTAGTGCACCTGAGCACTGTACACAATAATTTCATTATTCGATAAAATAATGTACCAGTAATGCACTGGGTAATTGTTGGCCTTGTGCCTAAAAGTAGAAACAATTATATGTATAGCGACAACATCAAAGGAAAATTAAACCAGTAAACTGAAATACTTGGAGTTGAGACTGAGGAAAGATAGAACAGGCGATATGAAATTGTTTGAAACAGCCTGTATATTTGTAATGGTTCGTTATTTAATATCCTCCTTGTTATTTCTAGTAGGTTAAACGACCTCCGAAAGGCTGCTGAGTAAATCAACTTTATACTAGATTTAAATTATTCTTTTTCAACTGTTGAACTCATACAAAATTCACACAAAGAACTAGAGTAACCTCTCGTAGCCTAAGTCATTTATTTTATAGACAATGTGTGTCCATATTATTATGTCTGACTTTCTCTACAATTCTATTTATCTCTGTCGACCAACAGTTTTGTCTATTTTACTAGCGATTCATTCATAATTCTGAACAAGACTTAAACTTAACCAGAGTTGTCTTCCCTTGCTTGTTGGAAAGAATGAAAATAATTGTTTCTACTTTTGGCACAAGGCCAGCAATAACCTAGTACATTACTGGTACTTTATTTTATCAACTCCGTAAGAATGAAAGGCAAAGTTAACCTCGACGGGATTTGAACTCTGACCGTAAAGAATGAAAATAATATTAATTAATCTATTTATTAATAGATTTTTTTTTCTTTCTACGTAATATTGGTTTCTAGTTACTCTCGGCTCCCAAATAATGGTGGTGTTGGAAAATCGATAATTTTTCTAGGTTGTTTCACTTGAATTAGTCGTTTAGTTTACATATTGCGACCCAACCCATCGTATTTATTTTATAACGTATGGGATTTCTAATAATGTACTTTCTTTTTCGTCATGTATAATGTTTTTTAATATACAAAGAAAATTGTCACAGGAATGCTGCCACTTAAAATATAATTTCGCTGGAGATAGATTAGTAAAATTTAATAAGTTGGGTGGGGAGGTGGTTATGACTTTGACACGGCTGAAGGGTTCAGCAGGTTTTGTCCATTCCATCACTGACCACTTCAAATACTTTAACCTATTTAGTCAACACTTTCTACCAGTTGTAATGAAACCTGTTAAGTTAGAAAAATGTATATATAAAATATTTTTTCCTTTTTTCTCTTTCATAGGTGACCCCTTAGGTGAAGCCAAAATCGGTGAGGCTGGAGCTTGGGTTGGCCGAAGGAATATGTCTATTCCTGGCTTTGTAAGACTAGTAAACAGAGGTAAGTGTCATCTTCATCATATCTTAATTTTCCAAGTTTGATGGATTAAACAGGATTTCATACGCTCTGCTTTTGGTTTGGTCTTGTACGGCTGAATACCTTTCCTAATGCTAACCACTTTACAGAGTGGACTGGGTGCTTTATGGCACCAGTACCACCATCTTATACAGTGGACTGAGTGCTTTATGGCACCAATGCATCATCTTACAGCATGTACTGTGAATTTTTTGGCAACAGGACCACCACCTTACAGAGTGTAATGGGTGCTATTTGTCATGGCACCCATAGTACCACCTTACAGAGAGGACTGGGTGGTTTTTGTCATGTTACCTGTATGTCACATACACCTGTTACTGTATACTTACTGTTGCAGCCCACCTGCATATATATACTGTCACATTATACACCTGTGTATATATATATATATATATATATACTGTCATCTGTATGTCATATACACCTGTATATATATATATATACTGTCATCTGTATGTCATATACACTTGTATATATATATACTGTCATCTGTATGTCACATCATACACCTGTGTATATATATATATATATATATATACTGTCATCTGTATGTCACATTATACACCTGTATGTATGTATATATATATATATATATATATATATATATATATATATACTGTCATCTGTATATCATATACACCTGTATATATATATATATATATATACTGTCATCTGTATGTCGCATTATACACCTGTATATATATATACTGTCATCTGTATGTCATATACACCTGTATATATATATATACTGTCATCTGTATGTCATATACACCTGTATATATATATACTGTCATCTGTATGTCACATCATACACCTGTGTATATATATATATATATATATACTGTCATCTGTATGTCACATTATACACCTGTATGTATGTATATATATATATATATATATATATATATATACTGTCATCTGTATATCATATACACCTGTATATATATATATATATATACTGTCATCTGTATGTCGCATTATACACCTGTATATATATATACTGTCATCTGTGTGTCATATACACCTGTATATATATACTGTCACATTATACACCTGTTATTTCACCAAACTTACCTTCCACCCAGTCTTTATCTCTCATCTAACCTTTGTTTCAGTTCATTGGAGGTGGTTGCAGAACTATTTTGTGTCAAAGAAAGGAGGTTCTGCTGGTGTGGCTCAATTTTGTGTTTTACTCTCAATGAGTTATTACTTCCTACAGTACAGATCCCACAGTGAGTATCGTTGCCATTTGTCTACCCTAGTTTAGATTGAGACAAGTCAGCTCCACAGATCTTATACAGATCTGTATTTTAGCTTGGTTGCCCTTCCTATCACCAACCATTTTACAGCATGTACTAGGTGTGTTTATCATGTAGAACACCAACACTAGGGAGCTGCTGTACTGTGGCACGACTGAAGAGACCCCCCCCCCCTCCTTTATACAGTGATATGAAGTACTACACTCCAGTTGTTTGGTCAATGGAACAGCCTGCTTATTCCACAGACACGTGTATCCATAACATAATACTCGGGGAGATTCAGTGTGTAACAAGGTAGAGCCTTTGAATTACAGGCTTCCAAACAGTTCCTGTCTACCTAATTTCACATGCAAGACAAAGGTTGACCTGAGGCTATGGTAAATATTTACCCAAGATGCCACACAGTGGGATCAAACCTAAGACTTAATGATTGTGAATTGAACTCCTTAACCATGCAGCACCCACAGACTTTATCATCTTGTTTACATATCATCACCTGGACCTTGGATAGTTTTAACTCTTTAGTTACCTATCCAGCCAAAACCAGCTCTGGTTCTATGAAATAAAACCACCCATTTTAACCCTTTACTTACCAACCCATTCACTCCCTAGCTCTGGTTCTATGAAATAAATTACCCATTTTAACCCTTTAGTTACCAACCCTGTCAACACTAGCTCTGGTTCTATGAAATAAAACCACCCATTTTAACCCTTTAGTTACCAACCCAACCATAACCAGCTCTGGTTCTATGAAATAAAACCACCCATTTTAAAGGTTTTCAATTTAAATTAAAATCTTCCAACATAATTTCCAACATTAAGTTACTATCTTAGTAACGAGGTAATAAATAATTTTAGTAAATCCCTCAAAATTCTTCATTAATTAAAATAGTGTATTTCATTAGAAATGGTGTCATGAAAGGGTTAATAGCATCTACTGTCTTGCTATCAATTGAACCAAATACTTAGATTGTGGGCAGTCCATGATTTGTGATTCAATCCCCCTCCTTGGATGTCCTACAATAGGTTGGTAGCTGGTGCCCTTTTCTCTTCTCACTACACCAATGATTAAATAATTGTTTCTACGTTAGGCACAAGGCCAGCAATTACACAGTGCATTACTGGTACTTTATTTTATCGACCCTGTAAGGATGAAATGCAAAGTCAACCTCGACGGGATTTGAACTCAGACCGTAAAGGGACGTAACTATGCTGGAAACCAATGTTTAAATAATGTGAGAATATACTTAAAATGTTTATCTGCTGATCCATTATTGTTGATACTTCCTTTTCTTTTTCCAGCCAACCATCGTCATGCCAAGTACCATTAATTCCTGTATATGATTAATATCTTTGAAAACATTAAGTTGATATGCAGCTGTAGATTCTGAAGTTCTACCAGGTATTGGAAAATTTCTCAAAACTACTCTAGGTTAATAAACTTAAATTTTAAGAAAATGTTTACTTTGAGGTTTTTAATTTTAAAAATAGTGTATTTGATACTTATTGATGTTGCAAACAAAGGTGTATATATATATAGGCTGTACCTAAGATGGTTGGAAATTATTTCTCTTCACAGCACGACTTTTACATGATCTTCAAAAGTCTCTTTAAAATTTAATGATTGTATTTAATAGGACATTGCTTAGCTAGCTTTTGGCTGGTGAAGTCTTACTCTGTGGCAAATATTGACTGCATCGCCTGTCTGATAATTTCATCCTTTCCTGTTGGAGGATCATGGTTACAGCTCCCCTTCCACCTCCGAACAAGACATTGATAAAAAAAGAAATTTAATTAGGTTTGTAGAACAGACCTCTGAGTGGGGTCATAGTATTTGGAAACAGCCCCTTGTGGGAAGGAATTGGATTTAGAACTTTTTTTTAATATTTCCATCATTGTATAATTTCTGCCTGTAAAATATAGTTGACATAAAAATGAAAGTGTCTTTTGTGGTTATGGAAAAGAAAGGCTCTCGAGTCACTGAAGAAGGGGATGGGCTCTGGACCTAGGGCGTGCAGCACCCCACAGACAATGGCCAGCAACTCCACATTGTGGGGGCTCCTTCCATTCCACAATGGCCAGCAACTCCACATTGTGGGGCTCCTTCCTCAGTTAAAATAATGTACATTAAAGTTGGAACTAGCTATTAAAAAAGAAAATTTAAAAACCTTTTTCAATTTGAGGAATTTAGTTGTGGACTTCATAGCTGAGAGTTCACCTGATGAAGGAGGCAAAGGAATACTATCAAACTTTTGATCTGTAGTCCCTAATATTCTATTCCATGGTCAACTTTCTCTAAAGCTGTGCTGAAAAATAAGCTATACAGACCTCCTCCATTGTTTACATGATGGATATGTTGTAACAATTCCTGTCAGAACCATGGTGGAATATTTTTTTGGGGGCTAAATACTCCATTGTTCTGTATGTAATTCTATCCAAGACCTTTAAAACATAGGATATATCTCAAAGTATTTTCACAAAATAAAAAATAGTTGAGTTTATTTCAAAACAGCTTATTGATTTGGTTGTGAGAAAATCTTATTTGCTTAGCAAGAGACACTCTAATATTGCTATTTGGGAATTATTTGTACAAGAACCATTGACAACTGAAACCGACTGACTAGAAATTCATGTACTCTTGGGTCTTGAATAATCTCCACTTCCACATATTAAATTTTGCTAATCTTTCTCCGGCGACATTTTATTTTAAGTGGTAGCATTCCTGTGACAATTTTCTTTATACATGACAAAAAGTACATTACTAGAAATCTCATTATAAAAAATAGGATGGGTTGGAGTCTTAATATGTAAACTATACGACTAATTTTTTTTTTTTTTTTAAATCAAGGGAGATAACCTAGAAAAATTATGGATATTACAACCCCCTCCCCGTTATTTGGGACCCAAGAGTACATAGACAAAACCATGATGTATAAAATAGGAAAGTTTTAACATTGCAAAGATTAAAAATATAAGACCTTTTTTTTCCAAGTTATTTATTTCTTGTGATATCTCGTTACAAAATATCTGTTACAATAGAGGGAATATGAAAAATGAACATCACATGATCACAGAAATGAATAATGATCAACTGGGGGGAGGGGGCAGCGTTTAGAGAGGCGACATGGCAACTGGTAAATGAAAAAAATAAATATAAAGGGGGATGGGTGGGGAGGAATGGAAAGAAGCAAGCTCCATAATTAGCCAATTGTTAAAGCAATTCAGAAAGTAAACTTGTCAAAACCTGGTGGAAGCCTTTATATATAGAGAGAGAGATTAAGAAGAATGAAAGTCAGTGTTGCAGCATATGTACAAACTTGGGTACAATATCAGCTGAGGGTAGAATATACCAAACTTTGTACAAATGCTACAACACTGATTCTTCTTAATCTATTTACAGCCGCCTTAACTCTGGAATACAACCTACACGACGTCATAAGTGTTGAGTTCTTTGAACGGCCTGTAACTGGTTATCTAACTAATATATTAGTCAGTGAAAAGTCAGGTTTATATCCATAGTTGGTAGAGAACTCAGTCCAAAGGACGTGTTTGGTATCTAGTTAATTCCATTGTTCTTAATACAACCATACACAGGTTGAAAATCTTATTTTAGGTGAAACACGTGTCCTCAAGTATGGGTTAGTATTTGTGGTGGAATTAACTCTATAGTTGGAACAGTGATAAATGAAATGTTTGTGGGAATTTATCCTCTCTGTAAGCCAAATTTCGACAGGTAACGATGGAACACAATGAAGACATCAGTGAATAGATTAGAATTTTTTCTTTTTGTTTTTTTTTTAATCAGATAAAATCTTTTAAAAAACTAAATAGGCAGTGTGTTTCTTTAAGAGTTAGTTGTAGCTCTAAAAATTATTTCATATGATGTAGGAGTGACTTGAATGTAAGTGGTAAACAAAATCTCTTATCTCCACGCACACTCCCATGAATGTTGTCAACAAGATTCCTTGTATTTATACTTCTAGTTTATACAGAGTAAGCTTACTCTCCCAGAATAATGCTCTGATAACATGTACAGAGTAGCACTGATCTAGGACAATTTGACAGAACCGAGGGGGAGGGGAATATCACAAGAGTTCACAACTACAACACAAAAGAACAAATGACCAATTTTTGAATAAAGTAGTAAAAATTTGATATTTAGAATCCATACAACAAAACTAGAATTGCACAAGTTCAATTTATACATCGAAGTGAAGAGGTGGGGCGGGAGAGGAGTTATCCCACATCTTTTATACACCAACTGTTGCCAATCAAGAAACTTGTGTTTAAAAAAAGAAAAACAATGGGATAGCTTTTGTTTTAAAGTGGTAAATATACCACATTATGCAATCCTATTTTGAATGATTGTATTGGCACATTTAATAAAACCAGACTTTTACAAATCAAATAAGAAAATATAAATCAAATTTATTTTTATATCTTTCTTCTATAGCTTGTAAAAATATTGAGACAAAGAAATGGTAAAATAAGAACAAAACTGAAGCTGGAATATAGATAAATTGCAGATATTTTAAAGTCTTTTGGGGAGAGGGATGTATTTTGTTGTCAATAAGACAGCAAAAGTGACAGTTACAGGAAGAGGGGGAGGATGAAGTTTCTGAGGTTTTCAAGAGCTAGGATGAGAGAAAGCAGGTGAAGCTTAACCCTCAACAACTTGGGCCACTTGTTCAAGAACTGTTACTGTCTTCACTCCTTTTATCTTCAAATCGTTAAATTGCTGCTCAGTTTCTGTGACGAGGGTATTAATCTAAAAATAAGTGAGAACATTTTTAAAACAACAAGAATATTTGGACTTTTGTGAATTCACTTATATATATTTAAAAAAATGAATACAAAGATGAAAGAGTCTGTTTTTCCCTCTACATACTTTGCTAGGAAATAGCTTAGATTAGTAACATTAGATTGAAGAAATATACCAATATATATAACATCTCAGTTCCTCTGCATAGTTTGTTTTAGTCCCCACATGTGTGATTTCAAGCACTTTACTCATCATCACTATTAACATCCATTTTCCAAACTAGCATGGGTTAGACAAGTTATCCATTGTGAGGCAAGATGGATCAGAAATGTTTCTGGTTTGGTTTCTATGCTTTTTATCATGGCACCAAAGGCAACCAATTGACAGGTTGAACTGGGTACTTTTTCACTGTGTCACCAACATGACAACCTTCTGTGTATTTTAATTAATTTTGAAAATCATCAAGAATTTGGAGGGATTTAATAATATAACATTCTTTGTTAGTTAGTTTTTGAAACAATATTTTCAATAAAACTATGACAGGTTTTAATATAAACATAAAATGAGGTTTGGCATCACGGTACTATTTCTAGTAAACTATGTTGGTATTGAAAGTGTTAAATTATGTAAATAAGACAGTTATTGCTTCAACCTGTCTATCAATAACTACCCTAAATATTCATCATCACCACCACCATTTAACGTCAATTTTTCCACGCTTGTATAGGTTAAATGATACTGCTATGAGGAGGGACAGGCCAGTTGGCTGTGTCAAACCCCTCTGACACCAGTTTCGGAGACGGGACACTTCTCAATACAAAATCAGATAACCACGTGTGACTCCACTATGAGGAGGGACAGGAACCACAATTTTTGGAGCCCGGCATGGATAACACCACTATGAAGAGGGACAGGCCAATTGGCCACACCAAGCAATGAACCCTTCTCAATACGAAACCACAGGTGACATCACTATGAAGAGAGAGAGGCTAGTTGGCAGTGCTGAACCCTTCTCTTTCAGAGCCGGACACTCTCCACGCAACAAACTCTTCTCAATACGAAATCACAGTCTGATAGTGTTGACTAATAATATAGACATCAGATCCGATAATACTCTGTGTGTGTATAAAGAAAGTAGGACTAAAACACAGAACAAAAGCAAAGCAATCATCGAATGCATGCAAATAATACACTGAGAAACACCAGCTTTGTAGATATCTTAATACACAACCATACGAGTTGTAGGGGCACCATAACATGTCTTGGTCATTTAAACTTGGCAGAGCCTACACACCTACAGAGTCTTTATACAGCAACCAAACCACACTTAACTTATCACTATATAGTAACAAAACATTCTTGACAAGTAAAACAATGTCACTGTTTTGGTTTTTTAAAGGGAAATAACTGTTTTCTTTCTGTTTTCAGCTACACCTGATTAAAACGAATGATCTTATGGACTGTATTTTATCAATATATCTACAGTTCACAGCTGACAATGACAAAATGTAATTAAAGTAAACAAACTTGTTTAAATGTCACACTGTAAACATCTGGCTCGTGTGTTCTCTCTCTTTCACTGCCACTCTCTATTATAAGCAAATGGAGGACAGAATAGAGGTTTCCCCCGGAGGATGATGAGGGAGATGCGCTGGAAGAAGTATTCCAGCTCGGGAGGCAAGCACCTGTTTCATTTATTTATTTTTATATATATATATACAGTTACTAGTATGAAGTACACTTTCTCTATATATTCTAAAGGCCCCACTCGGTCAGGAATGATCATGGTTTTGAACCTAGAAAGTTCCCCTCCGAGGCCCAAGCCTGAGCAAGGTTTGTTTTGTAGAAAACCAGCAGTCGCCCTTGCATATCAGTCTTGTCCAAGGGAAAGGCAATGATACAGCTTGGCACCAGTGATGTCACAACTCATTTTTACAGCTGAATAAACTGGAGCAACGTGAAATAAAGTGTCTTGCTTAAGGACACAACCTGAATTTCAAGCCCAATGCTCTCTAACCACTAAGCCATGTCCCTTCTCTCTCTCTATATATTATATAGTTACTAGTATGAAGTACACTCTATATATATATACACTCACACACACACATAACTAACATATAAATCATATCTAATTACCACCGATTACTAAAATAATGAATGAAATTTCACGCCTGGTCTAGCTCCTGTTAAAACAATATTCCAAATCAAACTATCTAGGGGAGAGAGAGAGTAGTTCTAGTTAGAATCATCAATAATAGAACTGTAAAGTTTCAAGTTTGATAATTCTCTACCAAGTTATATCATCACCGTTTAATGTTCATTGTTCCATGCTAGCATGAGTCACAGGTTGTCCCACTGTCAGGACAAGTTAGTTAGATGACCATGTCTTGCACGTACAGAATATAGTAAACCAAAGAGCTACAAGAATATAGAAGACCAGGGTAATAACCTTCAATTTTGTAGTGTTAAAGATAAATCAGCACGTGGATAGACTAGATAATGTCCTATAAAAAACAGGTTTTTATCAGCTACGTATACTAAGGCAAGTTTAATTGCCCTTCAACATAATTATTGAATATGAATTTGTCACCTATAAGCAAGTATTTCTAAGTATACAGAGCTATGACTTTTTCTTCGGTCTATAAGGATAAAGGTTTGGTAGAATTGTTAAAGCATTGAACTGTCTTATTTGTCCTGGCCTTTTACATTGGATGTTGACTTTATCACTGGACAGCATCAGTGGCCTAAAGATAGGAGACTTGCTATATAGGTACCTGATGATCTTTAAAGAGTTTTAGCAGCATAAGTGACATGAAGTGGCTTTTAACTTATTCCTGAGAGGGCTATGGGGTCAGAGCCCTCAAACACTCCTTCCGGCTGGATCCCTGGTAAGTAAAATCTCATGTGGACAATATTGAAGGAGCTACCTACTAGTTTTTCACACCAAACTACATTTGATTACGTTTGGTGTGAAAAACTAGCAGAAATCTCTCAAGGGGTTGTGTGGAGGTAAATAATTCATATGGGACATTACCCTATCACAACTAGATTGTTTTATTATCTAACAGGGTGCTGGATTAGCAGTAGAATCGGTAACATGTCGGACAACATACTATGCAGCAGAGAGTTACTTCCCATTACATTCTAAAGTTCAAATCTTGCTGCAGTTAGCTTTGCCTTTCATCTTTATGGAGGTCGATAAAATAATACTTTGACATTCCCTGTTAGCCTTGAGTCTAAACCATTATCTAACAGTACTAGGCTCAGTAGAGAGAGAGATTTGCCTTAGATACATAACATGAAGATAAAAATGTAATATATAATACACTTGTGTATTTGTCAGTCACAAGAGATGACTGAGGAAGGAAGGGGTTATGACAAACTGAGTAAGGAAAGGGTGGCAGCATCCAATATTCGCTATATCTGTGTGTGTGTATATATGTATAGTGAATTACACACATTGGCTGTTATGATTGTGTGTGTGTGTTTATGTGTAAATTATATTTATATATATTTGTGTGAGTGTATATGTGTTTGTGTGTGTTTATTTAGAAAGATACATAGACAATAGAATTACAAACACACATGCATTACACACACATATATATATATATACAGACACACTTAGAAAAAATAATTATTACATACACACACCTATGTGATTACTGAGGAAGGAGGGGTGAGAAACTATGGAGGTCCAACGTTCTAAGATTCGTCACCGCTGCGTGTTTGTATGTTTGTATCACTTGTGTGAGTGAGTGTAAAGGAACCAACAAACAAATATCTCTTTTTTTATATTATGTATAGATATTACAATCAATTTTTGATGGCAGGGGGCCAGCTACTAAATCAATAATGCACCTAATAATTGAACTGGTCATGGATTATTATTTTATGAAGCATGACTGGTCATTCCAGCAGTGTTTATTCCACTACAGGAACAACAGCCAAGCATATAAGGCTGTAGATTGCCAGCACATCAGTCTTGTCTACCCTGGGGTCTTGAATGGTTACTACCATGAGATCAAACTTGCTCTGCTTCAATGAACAGAGATCTCAGAAATAACCCCCAATATATACACAATAATCTTGTCACATTCAACAAGCCAGAACATAAAGGGTTGTAACTATATGCTGTGCAAAGTATGTTGGTCAATACTCTAACGATTCTACTGCCAATCCCCCACTCTGCCCTGAAAAGTATGAGAGCTTAATGAGACTAACAGCTCATTTGAGAGGTCAGTAGCTCTGAGTACTGACTGGTCATTAGCCCTGACTATTGACTGGTCAGTAATGACCCATCCAACAGCTGCTAACAGGGAAAACTGACATTAAATAATGATGATGGTGACAACAAACAACTATTACTAAAACAATTTAATGCAAAGCTTGGAAATTCCAAATGTGAATAATTTAAGGCTGACTGCATTTGGTTTAAACAAAAATATTTTTTAGGTTGAAAAATATAAAAACTAGAGAGACACACCATAAATTCACTGAAAAACAACCATAGGTTTTAATACATAAAAATAGTATATGTGTACACATACATATATTCATACATACACACATATATTCAGACAGTATTTATATTTTATAATTACAAAGTCATATACAACAATTTTGTCAAAAGTTACAACATTTATATACTGTACTCAAAAGTTACCAGTTTTTTCTTTACTAAAAAAAGACAACACTGTGGATATAGGTGGTAAAATTAATTGAATTAACCCCACTATCTTACAGGTATTTAGATTTATTAACTCTTCAAGGGTGTTGGACTTACTATCATAATGTGTGTTGTGTTCTTGAGCAAAACACTTAATTTCATGTTCCAGTATACTAAACTGAAAATGAGTACCAGCAATAGCTGGTGTTTAACCCTGTGATGGACTGGTGTCCTGTCCAGGGGGGAGTCTTGTACTGTCAGTTGTTTCAGGATAAGCACCAGTCTGATGAGCAGCCAAGCTTGAGATAGATTTTAGACTTAGAATCCTTCAAGATTGAGAAGGTTAAGTCAATCATTTCAATTTGGCAGAGAAACAAATTTAGATTATATACAGGTCTGATAAAGTCTTTCAGAAGAACCATGTTAAATTAAAATCAAGATTAGAATGTAATATTTCTCAGAAGATATCACAGCTATGACAACGGTGGCTTTTGCTAAGAAATGGAAAAGTTTATTTTATATTTTTTTTTTTTTTTTTAGAATTCGAAATGAGAAGATCAAATTTTTTGTAAGATCATTTTAAATTTTGCCCCCCCCCCCAAATGTCTCAAAAGTTAATCTACAACGATAGCAATAATATAAACAGTGACTATAGAGAGGGGAAGAGGGTGTAAAGTGTCACAGTGGAGATATTCTTTCTGTTGACACCCTTCTGCAACAAGAGCAGCAGCTAATGAAAGTTGTGGGGTGGACAAATGATGCACAACTAACTAAACAGAGAACACATACATGCACAAACAAAAAAAGCAGGTAAAGGGATTACAGAGATGCAGTTTGTGTTAATGAGAGGATAAAGACAGACTAGATATGAAAAGCAACTTTAACAAAGGAAAACAAATTGTGTTAAGTTCTGAGGATGATGAAATTCCATTTTAATTTAACATCCTGTAATGATTTAGCAGGAATTGTCCAAAGACAACTTCATTAATTCAAACTTTACTATATTACAGATCATTGCAGTATTTATAGTAAATACTTTAATTTTTAATATGATGTAGTAGAGAATATTAAGAGTGAAGCATATATTATTGAAATATTAATAGTGACAGGGTAGTTAGTAATTAGTTGAGTATTAATATACAGAAATACAATGGTGAAATGTTAGTATTTTAATAACATTAGTAATATTACATCTTACAGTTCTGGGAAGTCAGTTCTAATCTGGTTGGAACTAGTTAGATATATTGGAAATATGTCTCAGATGGATATGTTAGGGCTGCTTTCATTCAGCAGACATGTAGAGTCCCAGGGTCTTTGACTACATTATCAAATATGTCTTCTGCTCGAGTGTCATTTGGTTACTATTTCTGTCAGCTTAAACAATGCCATAAAATGTCTCCCAGTTATTTTACAATATTTTTGTGTAGTTACTGTTAGTATGTTTTACATGTACGTGTGGATCCTGGTAGAATAGGTACCCTGTATTCTCGTGGGTGGTAAAAGGTAACTAAAAGGGATACTTAGGAGGGTACCCAGCTGTAAAACAGTCTCAAATCATCCTGTCCAACCTGTGCCAGCATGGAAAAGTGGATGTGACAATGATGAGGATATTTCTGTGAGAAAGTCTGAATCAATTGGCACATCCTGTCTTAATGAATTCAAAGAACATTAACGGATCTTCATGTTTTTCAAGGGAAAATTTATCTGTCATTTGTTTATATTCATGAGAGAGAGAGAGATAAAGAGAGAGAGTGAGTGTAATGATCTCACACTACAGCTTGTAAATAGTCCTTAGCCAACAGCCTTATACTTGCAGTGTATGATAGAGACCACAATAGAAATTACAAATATATATAGAGTATTAAATATATTTGTATTATGTGGTTTAATGGTTAGGGTATTCAGTTAACAATCAGGTCATGAGTTTGATTCCTTGCATTGTGTCCTTGAACAAGACACTTTATTTTACGTTGCTCCAGTCCATGTACCTATAATTTGAAGGAACAGACTTGTCACATCTGTGTCACACAGAATCTCCCTGAGAACTATATTAAGGGTACATGTGTCTGTGGAATGCTCAGCCACTTGCATGTTAATTTTACAGGCAACAGGCTGTTCTGTTGATTAAATGAACAAAAAATCCTGGTCATTGGAATCGACACGGTACCAACAACAACAACATTACTCAGACAACACTGAATATGAGTTTTATTTTTACTAAACACAAGAATGACAGTTTACAGAGAAGAACTGGAAGTTGTGACAGTCATACCTTTCCCAAGGAATTATTAGCATGGATGGGTGGTAGAAATAAGAATCTGTATTTCAAATCAGTAGTGAAACCCATACTAAATGTTGCTCACTACTAACATTGAACCAGTCAGTAATTAATGGACTGCATTTCTAATGAAATACATTTTAATTAATTAATTGTTTCTACTTTAGGCACAAGGCCAGCAATTATCCAGTGCATTACTGGTACTTTATTTTATCGACCCCGTAAGGATGAAAGGCAAAGTCAACCTCGGCGGGATTAATTAATGAAGGATTTTGAGGGATTTAGGGATTTATTAAAATTATTAATTATTTCATTCCTAAGATAGTAACTCAATGTAAGGTTCTTATATAAAATAATGTTGGAAGATTTTAATTTAAATTGGAAACCATAAAAACTTTTTTGAGAGGGGGGGGGGGTATTTCATAGAAAGAGAGCTGGTTTTGGCTGGGTTGGTAACTAAAGGGTTAAACCTGCAAGGAGCAGCGTTGAATGACTGCAGCCTGTTCCAAGTGACACAATCTCAGCAACTACACCTGATTATCATCTGGACAACAACACTTAGAAACACCATTTTAAAATATTTATCCTAAACTGATCCTGGGAAAAACATGCATATACATTGAGAGCACAAGAAAACTAACACACACTACATAGACACAGTAATATTGATAACATATTCTTACTGCTAAATGTACAGTATTTAGCCAATAACAGCAGAGAGCAGACCAAAGAGCCAAAAGTGTAAAGTTACAAGCCCAGAGGCTCATTAGACTGGTACTTATCCCGGTTTCATGGTGTGAAGCAACAGAGAGTACAAAACTCACCCCTGGACAGGACACCAGTCCATTGCAGGGCTAAACCCCCAGATATAGCTGGTACTCATTTTCAGCTGAGTATACTGGAGCAACGTGAAATGAAGTGTTTTATTCAAGAAGACCACACACAACCCAGTCCAGGAATGAAAGCCACAACATTAGAATCAGGCAGATATTCACAAGATCATACGTACACAAGAAAGCAGATTATCTGTTTGTTACATAAAATCTTGTGTATATTATTTATCTGATCCTGTTGTCTGCACTGCCATGTTAATAGTCAAATATATTAATAGACAGCAGATTATCTCTCATTCTCATCTCTTTCTATCACATACACAACAGCATGTGCACATAAAAAGATGTTCAGATGATGTTTATATCAATAGATTACTTCACAAATACCCAGGAGGTCAGTAATTTGTAAACTCTCTAGTGTCAAGATATTATATAACATATTCTAAAGAACCACAGTCCACCTAGCTGCCAGCAGGTATCATAAGGTAGGATCAACATATTGCTAAAAACAGTGGCAGCACTATATTAACTGGTGAGTATTTCATTAGGTTCTGGTAGTTAATTTTAGCCTTGATGGGAATATTCTCTGACAAGCAGAGTTGCCTTCAATACATGAAAACCAAGTCATGAAGGCTGCTTTAATGATACAATGGATTATGACAATTACACTCCCCACCATTTGAGAGAGAGAGAGAGAGAGGGCTAAAGCTAAACCAAAGAGTTAATCTGAGAGTCAAGAGATGACACTGACTTGATGCTAAGTTAAGATTTAACAGAGTTCCCCATAGCCATATAGTTTCTTACACAATTTAATAGAAATGATATCTAGGGGTTTATATTAAAACTAGAAGAAACCCGAAGAAACCTACCAAGGTTTATTTTACAATAAACCCTTATTCTTTTTTGATTTTATCAACACGAGTAAAATGATATCTCACCACCACCACCACCACTATCACCATCATTACCTCAATCACCACCACCACTACTTTGTCTATATTATTCTTACTCATCCAGACGACTTCAAAACTCCTCTAATCAAATGTTATGGTAATTAAGGACTATAAAACTGTTGTCCCCAACTGAACAGTCTTCTTTTCCTGAGAGGGTCATGGGAGCAGAGTCCTGAAACACTCCTAAGGAGTCCTGTCAAAAGAAGCAACCATCTCCAACTGAATCCCCAAGTGAGACCAGCCAAAGTCATGGATGTTATCCAACCATCTTCCTTGGGGTCCACCCCTGGGTCTCTTGCTAGTTTGTTTTGTCCAGTGACTCTTTCCAGATACATTCTAACAGATTCTTTAAGTGCGACCCCCCTCCCCCCCAATGGAACAGTGTTACTAGAGAATGAAGTGGGTGGTGGGGTATGAAAAAATAACAAATTAAAGAAATTAATTAAATGTTAATAAGATGGTAATTAAATGAATTATAGTAAATAAATGGAAGCAGCAAAAGGTTTAAGATGAGAGAGACAGGTATGTTGTGGTAGAGACAGGTATGTTGTGGTAGAGTCAGGTATGTTGTGGTAGAGTCAGGTATGTTGTGGTAGAGTGAGGTATGGTGTGGTAGAGAGAGGTATGTTGTGGTAGAGTCAGGTATGTTGTGGTAGAGTCAGGTATGTTGTGGTAGAGTCGGGTATGTTGTGGTAGAGTCAGGTATGTTGTGGTAGAGAGAGGTATGTTGTGGTAGAGTCAGGTATGTTGTGGTAGAGTCAGGTATGTTGTGGTAGAGTCGGGTATGTTGTGGTAGAGTCAGGTATGTTGTGGTAGAGTCAGGTATGTTGTGGTAGAGTCAGGTATGTTGTGGTAGAGAGAGGTATGTTGTGGTAGAGTCAGGTATGTTGTGGTAGAGTCATGTATGTTATGGTAGAGAGAGGTATGTTGTGGTAGAGTCAGGTATGTTGTGGTAGAGAGAGGTATGTTGTGGTAGAAAGAGGTATGTTGTGGTAGATGTTAGGTATGTTATGGTAGAGTCAGGTATGTTATGGTAGAGAGAGGTATGTTGTGGTAGAGTCATGTATGTTATGGTAGAGTCAGGTATGTTGTGATAGAGAGAGGTATGTTATGGTAGATGTTAGGTATGTCATGGTAGAGTGAGGTATGTTGTGGTAGAGAGGTATGTTGTGGTAGATGTTAGGTATGTTATGGTAGAGTCAGGTATGTTGTGATAGAGAGAGGTATGTTGTGATAGAGAGAGGTATGTTATGGTAGATGTTAGGTATGTCATGGTAGAGTGAGGTATGTTGTGGTAGAGAGAGGTATGTTGTGGTAGATGTTAGGTATGTTATGGTAGAGTCAGGTATGTTGTGGTAGATGTCAGGTTTGGAAAAATAAAACAGGAAAAAGGTTAAAACAAATACACAGAAAAAACAAACAAAACAAAAATAAAAAGAACAAGAACAAGAAAAAGATGCAGTTGTGTGACAAGGGTGGTCAAAGAGAAAGAACAACAATCACTGTAATACTTAACTGACCTCAACACCTGCTTTACTGTTTTCTGGACAATCAATGTCATCAGTATTGTTCAATGTGGTGCCTGAAAAATTACATATAAGTCATCATCTGCTGTAGTAGATAGAAGTAGCCATCATCACCCTGCCTAACATAGTTATATAAGTCATCATCATTGGGAAAGACCCCAACAAAGCAATCAGCTATATTTCTTTTGTTTTGAAATCAGCCATTTGCTGGCCCTCAACATATGGAGAACTTCAGATGTGTCCTGCTCCCAAAATTCAATGAGCTAAATCTCAATTATGTGAAGTAAGTAAGTTTAACTACTTAACCTTAGATTATTACTGTTATTTATTTCCATAGCTATTAAGGCATGCTGGGGGGGTAACATTCAGACAGAATGCAAGTTTGACAACCAAGCAACCATTATTATAACTTTGTGGAGTCAGATCTTCAAACTGTGCATGCTCTCTTAGGTTTATTCTATCCAAAACAATACAAATGCATCAATAAATATAAAGGAAAAATGACATAACACAACAGTCTATATAATTCCATATATATAGTTTCATCAGAAGCAAGCATTATATAGGAACTCCATTCTCTGCCCCAAATGCAAACAATGGGTACACAAGAGATGTAGCGGGATCTCAGGAAGCTTAACTAAGAATGTAGGCTTCAAATGTAGCAGCTGTGCTGGGACAGCAAGCAGCAAACAGCCACAGGAAACAAGTACCACCAAACTCTGGGAGGGCTCTGTAGAAATAGTAGACAGCTTCTGTTACCTAGGTGACCGAATGTGGGTGTTCAGAAAGTACAATAACTAGGGTAAGAATGGGATGGAAGAAGTTCAGGGAGCTACTGCCACTGCTAGCTGCAAAAGGCTTTTCCCTCAAAATGAAAGGTAGACTGTATGATGCGTGTATACGGACAGCAATGTTACATGGTAGTGAAACCTGGGCGCTGTCTGTGGAAGACTTGCATAGATTAGAAAGAAATGAAGCCTGCATGCTCCGATGGATGTGTAATAGTAATATACGCGAACGACAAAGCATAAACGAATTGAGAGAGAGACTGAGCATAAGAGGAATCAAATGCTGTGTGCAGGAGAGGCGGTTGCATTGGTATGGACATGTGATGTGTATGAAGGATGACAGCTGCATAAAAAGGTGCAGAGCAGTAGAAGTCGATGGAAACCGCGGAGTGGGGAGACCCAAGAAGACCTGGGATGAGGTGATAAAAGCCGACCTTACCCAATTACACCTCTCAAAGGCAATGACACACGACCGTGACCTCTGGCGTCACGCTGTAATACAGAAGACCCGACCCCCCATGGGTACAAGCCAAAGCTGAAGCATATAGACAATATGCCCCCACACCCTCCCACTGCAAAAAAGCACCCAGCACTCACTGTAAATCAGGTTGGTGTTAGGAAGGGCATCCAGCTGTAGAAATCAAGCCAGAATCAGTCCACGTATGAGCAAGACAAGGTCAGCCGACCGGACACTGCCCACAACAGGACAACCCGTCTAACCCATGCTAGCATGGAAGAACGGACGTAAAACGGTGATGATGATATACAGACTATTTAACTATATTTGTTGGAGATTGGAAAATGATACTTTAAAAGTGTAACCAACCGAAAAACAATATAAATGATACTACCTTCTGTTGTTGTTGTTATAGTTGTTGTGGTGATAGTTGTTGCATTTTCATGAACAGTTTCAGTAGTGATTGGTGAAGCCGTTGGACTGAGGGTTCCAGCATCAGATCTACGAAGGCGGAAACAATAAAAGAAATTAAATTTTCCCATTAATGTGGTAGACACACAGACACAATATTATACATTTAGATAAAAAACATTTCATGTATCAATACATATATTTGAGTATACATATATTTAGTTCTCAATATACTGAATAGTGTTGCTTTCCAGATTAACCCTTTAATTACCAAAACCCTTTAATTTGGCTTGGCCAAAACCAGTTCTGGTTCTAAGAAATAAACCCACCCATTTTAACCCTTTAATTACCAACCCAAGCCAAAACCAGTTCTGGTTCTATGAAATAAAACCACCCATTTCAACCCTTTAGTTACCAAACTGACCAAATCCAGCTCTGGTTCTATGAAATAAAACCACCCATTTCAACCCTTTAGTTACCAAACTGACCAAATCCAGCTCTGGTTCTATGAAATAAAACCACCCATTTTAAAGGTTTCCAATAAAAATCTTCCAACATAAATTTATATAAGAACCTTACATTAAGTTACTACCTTAGTAATGAAATAATAAACAATTTTAGTAAAACCGTTGAAGTTCTTAACTAATTGAAATAGTATTTCATTAGAAATGGGGACATGAAAGGGTTAAAATAAAATGTTGACAACTTCCTATAATGTTCACAACTTTATATAATGTTGACAACTTTATACAATGTTGACAACTTTATATAATGTTGACAACTTTATATAATGTTGACAAATCTGAAAAATTAATTTGAGACCGAAGAGTACAGAAAATTGAATTGTATCACAAATCTACAGCTAATTGGCTGACATCAGATGAAATGCTAAGAAAATATACATTAGTTTAACTTTTTTTAAAATAACTGGTGTAATTGATAATGCATGAGGGTCAGCTGAAAAGTTCATATGCTGACTGTGAAATCTTGCATGCATTAATTTCAACTCATCTTCTTAACAACTACATTGTTTCCTTCCAGGGACTATGTTGAAAAATAGACCTCATTTGGTCATTCCAAGAGTATCTTGGTCAGGTGAGCCTCACAGCATCACCTCAGCTCTTAATCTCTCATAACTGTCACTTGGTCAGTTGACCCTCAACCCCTCCATCCTGTGTACATGACCAACATTGTACAAATGTTCAATAGTAAATCTAATAAAATATTTCCTGCAAAAACTCATTCCAGCTACCTGTAAAATATTGTGAATGGCAGTAGAAGAGGGAGAGGGGTGTGGGGTAAACTGGAGAGGGTGTGGGGCAAACTGGTGAGGTCAAGGGACCTGCAAAGCTGTCCCCTACTTTAGTGTTGAAATGTCTGTTTTTGGATCTGTCATGGAAAATACCAAATCAATACAATATGATGATCAATGACTGATGATGATCAATGACTAATGATGATCAATGACTAATGATGATCAATGACTGGTGATCAATGACTGATGATCAATGACTGATGATCAATGACTGATGATCAATGACTGATGATGATCAATGACTCAGATGATAGCTACTGTTAAATAAATACTACATTTAATCAAGTCATTCCATCAGTTAATATTGACCTGGAATGTCTGACTAGACATATATTACCAGTGACTGTCTGACTAGACATATATTACCAGTGACTGTCTAACTAGACATATATTACCAGTGACTGTCTAACTAGACATATTACCAGTGACTGACTAGACATATATTACCAGTGACTGTCTGACTAGACATATATTACCAGTGACTGTCTGACTAGACATATATTACCAGTGACTGTCTGACTAGACATATATTACCAGTGACTGTCTAACTAGACATATATTACCAGTGACTGACTGACTAGACACATATTACCAGTGACTGTCTGACTAGACATATATTACCAGTGACTGTCTAACTAAACATATATTACCAGTGACTGACTAGACATATATTACCAGTGACTGACTGACTAGACATATATTACCAGTGACTGTCTGACTAGACATATATTACCAGTGACTGTCTGACTAGACATATATTACCAGTGACTGTCTGACTAGACATATATTACCAGTGACTGTCTAACTAGACATATTACCAGTGACTGTCTGACTAGACATATATTACCAGTGACTGTCTAACTAAACATATATTACCAGTGACTGACTAGACATATATTACCAGTGACTGACTGACTAGACATATATTACCAGTGACTGTCTGACTAGACATATATTACCAGTGACTGTCTAACTAGACATATATTACCAGTGACTGTCTAACTAGACATATTACCAGTGACTGTCTGACTAGACATATATTACCAGTGACTGTCTAACTAGACATATATTACCAGTGACTGTCTAACTAGACATATATTACCAGTGACTGTCTAACTAGACATATATTACCAGTGACTGTCTAACTAAACATATATTACCAGTGACTGTCTAACTAAACATATATTACCAGTGACTGACTAGACATATATTACCAGTGACTGACTGACTAGACATATATTACCAGTGACTGTCTGACTAGACATATATTACCAGTGACTGTCTAACTAGACATATATTACCAGTGACTGTCTAACTAGACATATTACCAGTGACTGTCTGACTAGACATATATTACCAGTGACTGTCTAACTAGACATATATTACCAGTGACTGTCTAACTAGACATATATTACCAGTGACTGTCTAACTAGACATATATTACCAGTGACTGTCTAACTGCACATATATTACCAGTGACTGTCTAACTAGACATATATTACCAGTGACTGTCTGACTAGACATATATTACCAGTGACTGTCTAACTAGACATATATTACCAGTGACTGACTGACTAGACATATATTACCACTGACTGACTGTCTGACTAGACATATATTGCCAGTGACTGACTGTCTGACTAGACATATATTACCAGTGACTGACTGTCTGACTAGACATATATTGCCAGTGACTGACTAGACATATATTACCAGTGACTGACTGACTAGACATATATTACCAGTGACTGTCTCAAGTCTTTCCTCTCACACCCACAACCTTGATACATACTGTATGAAAAAGAATAAAGCAGTAATAATATAAATATAAAGTACTTAGCTAGTATAACTACCAAAATATAAAGTACTTAGTATAACTACCAAAATATATTAGTTTCAATACATGACAATTCAAATCTCTCAAGCCAAATATGTATAATAAAATACAAACAAATATATATTGATGTGAAAAAGGCTTCAATTATTTTTTAAACCAGTTTAATGAGAAGAAAAGGTATTTAAACAGTGGAATGAGAGAAAACAACTGTAATTCTGAATAAAAGGCAAAACAATGAAAAGGCATAACGAGCAAAACTTAACAGAAACATGCAATAAACATGCAACAGAGAAGATGACAATTATAATGGCTATGTTGGCATGAAGCCAGAGATTTTTAAAAAGGTGTAAATAAGGAGTTGTGATGTTCACATCTTTCTCTAAGTATTTTATTTTAAATTAAAAGTCAGTATTAAGTTTTAAAGCTAGAATGTTACAGTATTATGTGTATAAGATGTATATACATGAATTTATTCATATGTATACCTAAAACTAGTTTTAAGTGTCCTATTTGCTAATTTGAAATGTTTTCAATGAGTTTTATTAGTGTTTACCTACAAAACTTAAAGTTTATTAACTCTAGTACAACTAATATAATCATTATATATTAACTTTAGTACAACTAATATAATTACTATATATTAACTTCAGTACAACTAATATAATCAGCATGGCATAGCATTTAAAAAAAAGTTTTGTATGCTCAGAGGAATGTTTATTTGAATAGAGGGTTTGAGGGGAATGGTAGGAGTAATAGTGGTTTTAAGCAAGAGTACCGAAGGGGAGGGGGAGCTACTGCCTGTCTATAAAGTATTACAGGATTGTAAAAAGATAAAGAATTCTTTAGTTTATTCTCTTTAAGAACTTTAGAAGCTACACCCCCCCCAACCACCACCACCACCAGGACATGAAAAGATTGTCAAACCTGAGGCTAAGAGAAATATGGCAGAAAATTCTAAAGAAAGACGGTAGTTAAGAGAGAGGAAAATATTGCCATTAATTTGGGTCTGTTTTCTGGCTGTGATGGACAGAGTTATATAGAGTTACTGGATAAGGGGTGAGGGCTGGGTAGTGGTGGTGAGGGCAGGGTAGAGGTGGTGAGGGCTAGGTGGTGGTGGTGAGGACAGGGTAGAGGTGGTGAGGGCTGGGTGGTGGTGGTGAGAGCTGGGTGGTGGTGGTGAGAGCTGGGTGGTGGTGGTGAGGGCTGGGTGGTAGTGGTGAGGGATGGGTGGTGGTGAGGGTTGATCTCAAGATATTGGAGCTTTATAAAGGAGAACCTGTGTTGAAACTGACCATACAAACCAAGCCATCATAGAAAGGACCAGCAAACGTAAAAAGATGACATAGATGTCACTAATCCTAAAAGAAATCTCGATACAGTGTAATTAGATTCTCTATCTTCCAGATGTACATATGAAACAACTAAAACTACTTTTGTCTCATAACAAAAGATTTTATAAAACAAAGATGTTTATTGTTGTAATTCCAATTGAAAGAAAGTAAAAACTAGGAGTATTTAGTGAAACTATAGTGCAGGAAATAAAAAGTGCAGGTGATTATTATAAAAAATAAAACAAATTTAATATTTTTTTCAATAAATAATAATTATCTAGAGGAAACCATTATGTATTTAAATAATAATCATATTAAACTAATAATATTTTTTTTGTGGGGTATATTTTGTCAAACAATGTGATGCTGAATTAGTGAGTAAAAGCAGAAGTTTGGGAAAGAAGAGTTTAAAAGAGATTATATTAACAGCCAGTAAATTGAGAATTAGTAAAGCTAAGATATATTAGAATCATCACTGTGAGCAGTAAAGAACTGAGAAGAAAAATGCTGCATGCTGCTTTGAGCCAAGCATTGGCCATGGCTAACAAAATACTTACGCTACATCTATGATACTATCTTGAGAGATATCACCTGTGGTGGTGTCAGCCCGAGAACTGTTGTGCTGGGTGTCATCACTCAATCCCTCAACATTTTCAGCAACATCGTTATTTGTCTCGGTGCCTTCCGGTCCATCTGCTTCACCCTCTCTGCTGGAAAACATGGCGATAGAGAGGCATCGAGACCCAATAACCCAACGAATCAATAGCTGATGACCATTACACAGTGCTATCATTCCATCTTATCAGTAAACTACTAAAATTTCATTTAAAGTTTTACCATTTCTTTTTGTATCTTTACAGAAATTTAAAGGTTGCCCAAGTTGAAGTTTTCAGAGTTTAATGAGGGTTTAACAACTAATTTACTGTAATGTAGCGCATGAAAATATACTAGCTTGAATTTTATTTTAGGATTGTAGACTCCCTTCGGTTATGCACCTAGAAAGTTCCTCTCCGAGACACAAGCCTGGGTAAGGAGTTTTTGTGAAAGACCAGCAGTTGCCTGTGCATACCAATCTCTCACCTTCGTGCCACCAATGTTGTTCAAGGGATAAGTAAAAAGTGATCAGCTTGGCACCAGTAACATCACAACTCGTTCCAAGCTGAGTGAACTGGAGTAATGTAAAATAAAGTGTCTTGCTTAAGACCAAAACGCACCACCTGATTATGATCCCAACAGTCTAACCACTAAGCCATGCACCTTCTTTTAAAATAGACATTCACTAACATCACAATAATGTGGTAGCTAAAACAAACTAAAAAACAATTTCTTTACTATTAATATTTTTTCACAGGATGAAAGCAGTTACTAACACCATGTCTATTAGACAATATATAATGGCTATTTTGTAACATTTATTGAACTTTTAATGACAGTGAGAGGGGAGGGCATCATTTCACTACTGTACAATTTAAAGAGAAATGCATGGCCTTGATAGTTAAATATCATAGTATCTAATTTTACATTCTTGATTTACTGGAAATTCCATATTGGGCTAATAAAAGAAGTACCAGTAATATATTGGTATCTTTTAACTATCTGCTCCTTCTTGGACACTAATAAAAGGGTTTAACATTCCATTTTGTGGTAGAAAATAAATTTGAATTATTTTAATTCCTGATTTTGTTTTCCACTTTTAGTAGATTAATAGTAATAAATGGGAGTGGCCTCCTGTGAAACTTTAAACCGAGAGGAAATAATATGAAAGTTAAACAAGCATTAGTGATTCATTTGTTAGGTTAAGAAGCAGTTTCCTTAACCCTTAGGGTCCTAGTGCAGAGAAAGGATTATATATATATATATATATATATATATGCACATTAATGACACAACACCAAAAGAAGAAAAGGGACATCAGGCATTCTCTAAGATGTAATATACATATAGAGAACAGGTACAAGGTTTCACATACATATTTAACTACATATATTATATATGTGTGTGTAGAATATCTACAGGAATAAGTACTATATAGAAACTATTCTAAATGTAATGACAGAAACCATGCATTTATTTTTTTCCACAATAGTAAAAAATATAAAACAGTATAGAGAATAAAATTATACAAAATTTAAAAGACTTAAAGCTAATTTTTGTCGTTAGTATTATAATTGGAGCTATTAGTGACATTTAAACAACAGTTTACAATAAACATGCAGTTATATAGACAAATTTATATAGTTACTATGAAATAATATATTCAACATTGTACTTATATTAAGTTTAAATAGATATCACATTAAGCTATCTCGCAAGTTGGAGTGAAATTTATCATTCATTTGAATCTGATGTGACATCAATTTAAAACCCAAAGAGATAAATAGAGAGTGAGAAGGACTGAGATAGAGATAGTAATGAAATTGGACCCTTTCATGACCAGATTCCCTTAAATATAAATATTTCCTAGTATATAAACAATCATCCCGTTGGTTTCAACAACTGAGATAGTATAATTATTAGCAGACAAATTACTTAAATTACAAATGTTATGATTTCTCATCATGAAAGGGTGAACAACCAAGACAGACTAACCAACATATTACGATACACTTTAGAGTTGACAATGTGGATGCTGAAGAAAGGAATATTTCTCCAGAGAGATCCCACTAAATGACACACTGCTTCAAATGAAGGCTTTCTAATCAAATGTACTCACGTGAAATACCATTTCAAGTAAAGTTCCAGAACAATTTGATAGAATTGCAAAACCACAGAAAACCCCTAAGATCTTTCCTTGAGCAGAAAAATTAACACATGCAGCCAAAATTAATTTCTTTAGGATTAAAGCTATAAACCAGATATATTTGTAAAATATTCAATTATCCAATAAGCTTATTAAAAAAAAACAACCCTTAAGTAGCATTAAATTAACCAAAAATGATTTTAAAATAAATACTCATGCTCCCAACAATTTAAGGGAAGACTGAGCAACAGATCTTACAGTTGATTAGCAGGGTTCTCTGTGGATGGGGCATTCACTTGTTCTGAAGGTTCTGCAGGTTCTGTTTCTAGTAAAGCTTCAGGCTCAGGAACTGGTTCAGGTCGCATTCCCTCCGGCAATTCTACAGAGCAGTTTGGTTGTGTAACATAACGTTTTGATAACGATGTTCGACAAAACTCAGATGAACAGATCAAATGGAAACCTTGACCATTCTTGGTGAAAATGAAAGATGAAATCCCACTGGAAAACATATCAAGAGAATTAATAAGGTGAAAATTTATACAACAAAAAATATCAAAATTGTACAAAAACAGATAATAATGGTTTCTGATTTAGGCACAAGGCCAGCAATTTCAGGAGGGGAAATTTGATTAAATCGACCCCAGTGTATGACTGGTACTTTATTTTATCAACCTCCTAGCTGGAACTTCTCTCTATTGCCTCTGCTTTCAAACATGTATGTATATTACAAAATGTCATTCTATTTTTTTTACACCAAACATACACTTTACCCGTAAACTTATCAAGACCTGTAAGTAATTATATTCCTTCTATATATTGATAATCCAGTAATTGTAGGGTCACTGCTGGCCTCTGTTGGAAGAGAATCATTAAATGAAGAATATATCTTACTTTAGGTCTTCTTTCTTAATGGAATTTTCGAACAGTTGTAACCGGAGACTTGGTAGAGTATAGATTCTTAAGTCTCCAAGATTAGTCAAGCAAGCAATATCAAATTCACTGTAATTTTCATCTACAAAGAGAAAAGATGTACATGAAAAATACATATGTAGACATAAAATAGTGGGGTTAGCTTATATTTGAGTATATACAGTTGGACAACCCGTCTAACCCATGCTAGCATGGAAGAATGGCCGTAAAACGGTGATGATGATGACAGTAAATATTGAGATTGAGAATACGTGCAAAGGGACATTTGATGATGATGATGATTAAATATTAAATAACTACTTACCGCTACGACTCCTAAAGTTGACAAAAGAAACTTTCCGAATCATTGATCCATCCATTACTGTAATTTTGCGCTTGCACACTGGTTTTAGATTAGGAAGAGAAAATACCTGTGGCAGGTGGAACATCGAAGAAAAAAAAATATTAATATAAAAACATCAGCAATAAGACTATCATTAATTAGTTGGACATGCTCAGTTTAAAAACAAAGTATTTTATGCACAGCTGAGATAATCAGACATAATAATAGCAAATGTGTGTATATTTATATATTTATTTGTCACTGAAAGGGAGATGACTGAGGAAGGGGTGGTGATAAAACTATAGAAAAGACCAACATTCTCACAGTTTGAATATAATTTTACACATTTGTTATCTAAAATATGTCTACTAAATAACCTAGAATATTTGCTTGTGTCATATATATACTTTTAACTCCTTTGATACTAACATAAAGTATAATTCAATGAAATAAAACCAGCCCTTTTAAGGGGTTCCTATTTGAATTAAAATCTCCCAGTATAAATTTGATATAAAAACTTTTTCATAGCATATCTTAATATCATCATAGTTTTAACATCCACTATCCCTGCAAGGGTTAGACAAGTCTACATAGACCAAGTCAGTACTGAAGCAGTGGTTACTGATCTCCCAGACAAGCCAGGGATCTGTTGTCTCGCTTATGTGTGATCACACAACTGAGGGTCCTCCCAACCCTTTGTTTGGCAAGCTTTCTACAGCTGGATGCCCTTCTTATCACCAACCAGTTTCGTTTTTGTAAATCTTTCCAAATTCTTCATTAATTAATTGAACTACAGCATATTTCATTAGCAAAATGGTAAAGAAATGGTTAAACATATTTCAATGACATCAAACTTCAACAAAGATGTAACTGACCTTGAACTGTTCTTCTGAGCAAACAACTAGCTGGTGTTCCCCACTCATATCTGCAGCTTTGGCACGTTCATGTAATACTTCAAGGGGTTCTGGTAATACACGAGCTCTTTTATCAATAACGGCCATAGAAATCACAGGAGCTCTATGGCGTAGTTTTATTTCTTTAGCAAGGAATGAACTTACAGATTCAGAGGCACGTTTGTCACTAGGTGGTATTGTTATTGTGTAGATGTATACATATCCAGCATTGGTACCTACCCACAGTGTAGGCTGATGAGATGTACCTGGAGAAAAACAAAACAAATATATTTTACTGTTTCAGAAAGTCTCTACAATGCAGTAGAAATAAACAACACGTTGAAATACACTTTGTTTACTTTTGTCATTTGATCTTTCTATGTTTCTAAAAATATTTGTGCAGGTTAACAAGAGATACATTCAGGCCTGAGGTAGTGAGGTCTGTTTAAAATATATTGCAGTCTCCTATTTAAAAAATAATTGGTTAACAGAAACAGTGGAATACTAGATTAAATAGTTCAGAATATTTAGTTTAAAATTCGAATTTTACAAAAATTGGCTTCAGTCAATAAAATAAATATCAGTAGGTGTGGTATGGTAGATATCACCCTCTCTCACAGGGGTCTGTGTGTGGGTATGATAGATATCACCATCTCTCACAGGGTCTGTGTGGGTATGGTAGAAATCACCCTCTCTCACAGGGTCTGTGTGGGTATAGTAGATATCACCCTCTCTCACGGGGGTGTCTGTGTGGGTATAGTAGATATCACCCCAACTGTCACAGGGGTCTCTGTGTAGGTATAGTATGGTATAATATGATAGATAGTAGACTGAAATACAATTTAATGAAGTTACTTACTGTTGATTGCAAAGGTATCTGCAAAATACAAGAATCTCACTATTGAGGCCATGGAATCATCCAAACTTCTGGCTTCTACTTGCCGTTCCATTGGTTTAATCTCTGGAGATGATGACAAGGGAGAAGCACTAGCAGAAGCCCCTTCAGCTGGTGCTGTACCTTCAGCTATTTCTCCACCCTCAATCTCACTATAAGCAACAAGTAGACAAAAATATAAAAATGATAGCTACCTCTTACTTTTCATTTCATCTGTTTTTTTAAATTTTGTGATTTATGTTGAAAATACAAACCAAAATACTATTTGTTAACATTTCAAAGCCAGAGAAACTGAAATACCTGAGTTTATTTGTTAAGTTATTAAAAATATTGAGAAAGTCAAGAGTTTATTTGTTTTATTTTAATTTTAATGATGAATATATTGAATACTTAACATTAGCACATTAACCCCCAAATATGCAGTTTCAGTATATATATATAAATATATATATATATATATATATATATATTTAATTAGAAAGCGAACAACACAAAATATAACTACTCCATTACCAAAGGTTTCTGGATCACAGACAATAATAATATATACGTCTGGATCCTTCGTCAGATAGAGATGTATGTATTATTATCGTCTGTGATCCAGAAACCTTTGGTAATGGAGTAGTTATATTTTGTGTTGTTCGCTTTCTAATTAAATAGCTCTTTTCTATACATAGAGCACTCTTTTTTCCTTTGGAATTACGTCATACATACATATATATATATATATATATAAATATATTGGTATCCCCTTGTTTATGGTGGGGCTGATAATGTTGTTAGAACTTAATGAAGCCTTGAATAAAATGTTTCAACGAGATCATGTGGTGAGAACTATTTTGTAGTAGGTTCTCAACACATAAGGTGTGTGTGTATATTATATATATATATATATCCACTTGTTTATGGTGGTGCCGATAACATTTGTAGTAGGTTCTCATCACATAAGGCTCCATTGAAGATTCTATTTATATATCAAACTATTAAGGTTTTCAATTTATTATCGGCTTTACTGTAACCAAGGTACATTCCATACTTTTCTCGGTTTCAGTTTTGCTGAGTGACAGAAAACTACTTTTGGAATGATTTACAGAACATTCTAATCCAAAGGTCATTCTAAAACTAAATCCACAAACAGTCAGGGACATACTGGTAAGAACTCTCTAGAGAGCTGGACAGCAGGTCTTCAGAGAAGAAGACCCTCCCCCCTTCAAGCAAGGGTTTCGTCCCTTACTACCACTGAGGGATCAATCTGTATTGCACCAATGAACAAATAAGGTATTCAACAGTTTTCTCCACTGTATATTAAGACACAAAAGAAACACTGGACAGTAAGAAATATCAAAGTTGCCAACTCCAAAGTTTGCAGGATAAAACATGTCTAATATTACAATTGTTTGATGAAATAATTTGTTGATAATTATTAAATTATTAACATTGCACTCAACATTTAACTCATTAGCTACATATTTAGTATCATTATTGTTTTTATACCCACTTTTCCATGCTACCATGGATTAGACAGGTTCTCCCATTTGAAGCTAGTCAGAACTGTCTACACACACACACACACATATATATATATATATATATATATATATGTGTGTGTGTGTGTGTGTGCTTAACACTATAACTAATAAAATAATTATAAACATCTCACTATCCAGACAGCTTCCAAAAATAATGGTTGCATCTAATAGGGTACGTCAAAATTATTTATAAAACTGTTTATATATTGTATTTTATCTGATGAAGGCATACCATATTTTAATTTGGTATCCCTGAAATATGTATAGTGAAATAAATATGGTTTTATAAATATAGTTTCCATTTATTTAATATCGTATATATATATATATATATATATATATATCCAATATATCTGAAACATCACAAAATATACATTCAATAAATAATAATTTAAAACATCAGCCACTCCAACAAATCATAATGAAAATCCACCATTGGAACAATATTTGTCTCAACAGAGATACTAATAGGCACCCCTCAGTCACAAATGACCATGGTTTTGTACCTAGAAAGTTCCTCTCTGAGGCACAAGTCTTGGCAAGGTTTGTTTATGGAAGACAGCAGTCGGCCATACATACCAGTCTCCCCTCTACACACCACCGATGTTGTCCAAGAGAAAGGCAATGGTTGATACAACTTGGTACCAGTGACATCGCAACCCTATATACACATTATATACACACTATATGAACTATATATATATACACTACGTATGATGTTGTCCAAAGGAAAGGCAATGGCTGATACAACTTGGTACCAGTGACATCACAACTAATTTCTATAGCTGAGTAAACTGGAAGAACATGAAATAAAGTGTCTTGCTTAATGACACAATGCATTACCTGGTCTGAGATTCGAACTCACAACCTTATGATTGTGAACTCAATGCTCTAACTACTAATCCATGAACCTTCACACACAGAGCTACTACTATTACCACCACCACCACCACCACCACCACTACCACTACCACTACCACTGCCACCACCACCACTACCACTACTGCCACCACCACTACCACTATCACTACTACAACTGACATACACTGCTAAAAGGATTATGAAGATTATGATTAGTTATCTGATTAAAATAAATACATAAGTAGTTATTCTAACTAGATTTTCTGTAGATCTCTAAAGGTAAGAAGAAGCATTATTTCTTGTGTTAAACCTAGCAGTAAATCATGCTAAAATTTACATATATTAACATAAGATGAGGAGAATTAAAATAATTCACAAAATATTGTCAACATGATTAAACCATGCTAACAGTAACAAATTAGGAAAATTGGTTTGTCTACTAATAATTAGCATAGCATAATTAACCACACATATGAAATATTTTGACATTTACTTCAGTAACAAACTTCTCCGAATTGAGAGATCCCAGCTCCAATACTATGGACATGTGGTTAGTCTCAGGAAAGAATCTCTGGACAGATTTTACGGGCAAAAACCAGGCAGAGCTTGAACAAGATGGTTGGATAACATCCATGAGTTTGGCTGATCTCGCTTGGGGATCCAGCTGGTGGCTTCTGACAGGACTCGCTGGAAGGAGTGTTTGAGGTCCCTGCCTCCCAACGACCCTCAGGAATATGAAGGCAAAGAAGAACAGCAAAAACAAATTTGCATAGAAAATGTTATCCTGTCCAGCCATGAAAAGCCTACCAAACAAAGGGGCTGAGAGAACCCCTCCAGTCATGAACATCACAAATTATGTTTAGATATTCTCTACTTGGTAAAATATGGAATTAATTTAATGTTACATAATATTTGGTGTAACATTAGATATGAGTTGGAGGCTGTCTAGATAGATAGATAGCCTCTTTAGAGCACCAATACCCCCCCCCCCCCTTCATGACACCAAGAACCAATGAAATATTCAAATATTCAAATTAAATAAATCAACAATGTTCTCATATTTTGAAGGAAAAAGACCCCCGTTTTTATTAAAAACCTGATAATTCTCAAAATGAATAAAACAACAAATTTATTTTAAACAAAAGAATGAAACATTTTATAACAGAAAATGTTTGAAAAATTAAACAAAAGTTAATTTGGTTATAAATGGGATAATAATAAAATTGGGGTTTTAATGGGATAATTGAACTTTATAACTGAACAGTAACATTTGAACATGAAAGAACAGTTTAAAAAAAACCCAATAAACCTAGCTGTGGTGTTTACAGGTAACCTAGCTGTAGTGTTTACAGATAACTTAGCTGTGGTGTTTACAGGTAACCTAGCTGTAGTATTTACAGGTAACCTAGCTGTAGTATTTACAGATAACCTAGCTGTGGTGTTTACAGGTAACCTAGCTGTGGTGTTTACAGGTAACCTAGCTGTGGTGTTTACAAGTAACCTAGCTGTGGTGTTTACAGATAACCTAGCTGTGGTGTTTACAGATAACCTAGCTGTAGTGTTTACAGGTAACCTAGCTGTGGTGTTTACAGATAACCTAGCTGTGGTGTTTACAAGTAACCTAGCTGTGGTGTTTACAGATAACCTAGCTGTGGTGTTTACAAGTAACCTAGCTGTGGTGTTTACAGATAACCTAGCTGTGGTGCTTACAGATAACCTAGCTGTGGTGCTTACAGGTAACCTAGCTGTAGTGTTTAGAGATAACCTAGCTGTGGTGCTTACAGGTAACCTAGCTGTGGTGTTTACAGGTAACCTAGCTGTAGTGTTTACAGATAACCTAGCTGTAGTGTTTACAGATAACCTAGCTGTGGTGTTTACAATAAACCTAGCTGTAGTGTTTACAGGTAACCTAGCTGTGGTGTTTACAGATAACCTAGCTGTGGTGTTTACAGATAACCTAGCTGTGGTGTTTACAGGTAACCTAGCTGTAGTGTTTACAGGTAACCTAGCTGTGGTGTTTACAATAAACCTAGCTGTAGTGTTTACAGGTAACCTAGCTGTGGTGTTTACAGATAACCTAGCTGTGGTGTTTACAGATAACCTAGCTGTGGTGTTTACAGGTAACCTAGCTGTAGTGTTTACAGGTAACCTAGCTGTGGTGTTTACAATAAACCTAGCTGTGGTGTTTACAGGTAACCTAGCTGTGGTGTTTACAGGTAACCTAGCTGTGGTGTTTAGAGATAACCTAGCTGTGGTGTTTAGAGATAACCTAGCTGTGGTGTTTACAATAAACCTAGCTGTAGTGTTTACAGGTAACCTAGCTGTGGTGTTTACAGATAACCTAGCTGTGGTGTTTACAGATAACCTAGCTGTAGTGTTTACAGATAACCTAGCTGTGGTGTTTACAAGTAACCTAGCTGTGGTGTTTACAGATAACCTAGCTGTAGTATTTACAGATAACCTAGCTGTGGTGTTTACAGATAACCTAGCTGTGGTGTTTACAGATAACCTAGCTGTGGTGTTTACAGGTAACCTAGCTGTGGTGTTTACAGATAACCTAGCTGTGGTGTTTACAGGTAACCTAGCTGTGGTGTTTACAGATAACCTAGCTGTGGTGTTTACAGATAACCTAGCTGTAGTGTTTACAGATAACCTAGCTGTGGTGTTTACAAGTAACCTAGCTGTGGTGTTTACAGATAACCTAGCTGTGGTGTTTACAGATAACCTAGCTGTGGTGTTTACAGGTAACCTAGCTGTGGTGTTTACAGATAACCTAGCTGTAGTATTTACAGATAACCTAGCTGTGGTGTTTACAGGTAACCTAGCTGTGGTGTTTACAGGTAACCTAGCTGTGGTGTTTACAGGTAACCTAGCTGTGGTGTTTACAGATAACCTAGCTGTAGTATTTACAGATAACCTAGCTGTGGTGTTTACAGGTAACCTAGCTGTGGTGTTTACAGATAACCTAGCTGTAGTATTTACAGATAACCTAGCTGTGGTGTTTACAGGTAACCTAGCTGTGGTGTTTACAGGTAACCTAGCTGTGGTGTTTACAGGTAACCTAGCTGTGGTGTTTACAGATAACCTAGCTGTAGTATTTACAGATAACCTAGCTGTGGTGTTTACAGGTAACCTAGCTGTGGTGTTTACAGATAACCTAGCTGTAGTATTTACAGATAACCTAGCTGTGGTGTTTACAAGTAACCTAGCTGTGGTGTTTACAGATAACCTAGCTGTGGTGTTTACAGGTAACCTAGCTGTGGTGTTTACAGGTAACCTAGCTGTGGTGTTTACAGGTAACCTAGCTGTGGTGTTTACAGGTAACCTAGCTGTGGTGCTTACAGGTAACCTAGCTGTGGTGTTTACAGGTAACCTAGCTGTGGTGTTTACAGGTAACCTAGCTGTGGTGTTTACAGGTAACCTAGCTGTGGTGCTTACAGGTAACCTAGCTGTGGTGTTTACAGGTAACCTAGCTGTAGTGTTTACAGGTAACCTAGCTGTGGTGTTTACAATAAACCTAGCTGTGGTGTTTACAGGTAACCTAGCTGTGGTGTTTACAAGTAACCTAGCTGTGGTGTTTACAGATAACCTAGCTGTAGTGTTTACAGATAACCTAGCTGTGGTGTTTACAAGTAACCTAGCTGTGGTGTTTACAGATAACCTAGCTGTGGTGTTTACAGATAACCTAGCTGTGGTGTTTACAGATAACCTAGCTGTGGTGTTTACAGATAACCTAGCTGTGGTGTTTACAGATAACCTAGCTGTGGTGTTTACAGATAACCTAGCTGTAGTGTTTACAGGTAACCTAGCTGTGGTGTTTACAGGTAACCTAGCTGTAGTGTTTACAGGTAACCTAGCTGTGGTGTTTACAGATAACCTAGCTGTAGTGTTTACAGATAACCTAGCTGTGGTGTTTACAGGTAACCTAGCTGTGGTGTTTACAGATAACCTAGCTGTGGTGTTTACAGGTAACCTAGCTGTGGTGTTTACAGATAACCTAGCTGTGGTGTTTACAGATAACCTAGCTGTGGTGTTTACAGATAACCTAGCTGTGGTGTTTACAGATAACCTAGCTGTGGTGTTTACAGATAACCTAGCTGTGGTGTTTACAGATAACCTAGCTGTAGTGTTTACAGGTAACCTAGCTGTAGTGTTTACAGGTAACCTAGCTGTGGTGTTTACAGGTAACCTAGCTGTAGTGTTTACAGGTAACCTAGCTGTAGTGTTTACAGGTAACCTAGCTGTGGTGTTTACAGATAACCTAGCTGTGGTGTTTACAGATAACCTAGCTGTGGTGTTTACAGATAACCAGAAGTGGTCAGAGGCTAGAAGCTGTTAACTAGTTTTACTTCAATAAAATGTCAATCTAATATAATTGTATGACCTGGTCTAGGGTTTATCAAAAGCTCCCTGTGAGAGATAAGGATTGTAAAGAAATGTATTGCCATGCTCTGGCATATTTCGGGGGGTGAAGCTACAGCCACCCCAAAAACTATTGTTGGAAAATTTTTAGATTTTCAAAGAATATTGTATACTTTACTTGTTTATTTTAATTACACAAACTATAATAAAATATGTGCAATACAATATTGAATAAAGATGTAATAATGATTGGTGTGCAGAAAAATATTATTTGTCAGAAAATTATGAACATTTTCACCTGAAAAATGATAGGAGTACACTTATGTTGCCATGGTATCATAGTAGTACACTTATGTTGCCATGGTATTACAGCAATACACATGTTGCTATGGTATCACAGCAACAAAGGTTCTCATTAAACCTTGCAATTATGACAATTATCAATTATGCTAAGTTTGTAACCCTTGTCTGTTCCACACAACTGATATTCCATAAAGTTGGAGGGGGAGGGGGTTATATTGAGACCCAAATAAAACATCAATAATAGGATAATTTGTGTAAAACCACAAAAATTATTAATTCCCACCACCATTTTCTTCATGGGGCTGGTTCAGCAAACTTAATTGGGGCATTATGAGATATACAGACACAACATTTCAAAGTTATATTAATTATGTTAAGTTGATGGGAAGACAGTAATAATTGTTTCTACTTTAGGCACAAGGCCAGCAATTATGGGAGAGGAAGGGAAGTCAATTAAATCGACCCCAGTACATTACTGGTACTTTATTTTATTAACCCCGTAAAGATGAAAGGCAAAGCTAACCTCGGCGAGATTTGGACTCATAACGTAAAGGGCCGTAACTCTATGCCACAAAGCATGTTGTCCGATACCCAATCGATACTGCCACTCGACCACCCTTATATAATAATAAAGACTTAGTTATTTTATGACATGTTTAAATTTTTTATTGAAATAAAATACTGTTACAACACAAAACTGTCAGTGCTACTACTACTACTACTACTACTACTGGTGGTGGTGGTGGTACTACTAACAGAAATAACTAGTTATAGAGGGAATACAGTTGCTGAAGTGTGCTGGAAATATATATATATATATATATTATATTATATTTAGAGTTATAAACTCAAGCAGTCCTTTACAATTAATTAGCTCAAAGAAAGAAGCATTTCTGAGCCGTGAAATACAATATAAATTAATATACGGTTATTACCAATATGGGTTTGTTTTTATATATATATATATATATATATATATATATATATATGTGTATATATATATATATATATATATGTATGTATGTATATGTGTGTGTGTGTATAGATCCCAAGTGAGATCAGGGGTAAACTTAGTTAAAAAATAATACATTAGTAAAGTGTAAACATCATCATTTAATATAGAAATGGCTTTTACAGAACTGTTTCATTCATATGAAATCATCAGGAATACCCTGATGATTTCATACAAATGAAACAGTTCTAGTCCTGTAGAAGCCATTTCTATATTAATGTTATATACATTATATATATATATATATATTCATGGTATAGCAAGGGAAGAGTGGTTTCACCAGTGCTATAATATGATGCACAAAGATGTAAAATTAGTATTAAACTATTTAATGATCATTAATGAAGACAAATTATGTTGTTTCTAAACACTACAGTAATTATTTATTATCAAAATTTAATCTATATATATATAAAACTGAGGATGTCTGTCTGTGTGTGCGTGAGTTTGAATCCCTAAAACTCGAGAAGCATCCAACCGACTGTTTTCAAACTTTACACATGTAATACTTATGTTTCAGGGAGTGTTCTGAGCAAAAAAAAAATCTCAAATTTTCAATGCCCTCGGGACCGCATTAGGCGATTTAGCGATATCTCTCTATAATTCTTAGTCTTTCTCTTTTTAGCTAGATACATACATATAACGTCGCGCCCTTATAATATCTGTCTATGTCTGGCTGTCTACATTACATCACTTCCCACAATTCCATATGTGTCCAGAACGCGCCCTTATAATATCTGTCTGTATGTCTGACTGTCTGCTGCCTCCGGTTATTCTGCCACCCTTGCTCAAGACAAATCTCACAATTGTTGATGGTTACCCCTCCTTACACGGCCCTTTTAAGTGCCCTTGAAATAGCTGATGGCGACCCTTTCATTTAGGGCTGCCAGTGAATGCGCACACGCCTCGGGGCCCATTTTATTGTACCATTCTTCTTTAAATTTGTTAAATTATACCCACAGTTTGGTAAATGTTTGTCCAGCTGCATTTACTTACTAAAGTGCGGTGGACTCCTTCGAGAAGGCTCCACATGCTGTTCGATTGGACGTCATGCCTTGCTCAAGCATTGTAGACTTCCCTCTGACATAAGTGGTGACATCTGTCCTGCTGACTCATGCCACTTTATTAAAGTACAAAAGCACCAAGCCGATTTTCTCCACGTGGAAGGAGAAGCATACCTAATACTAATTGTATCAGAGTATTCGGTTTATTTTCTTTACATATTGTCCAGGCATGCAGTTTTCCCACAATTAGGTCTGTTGGCGGCCTGCATTATGTTTCAGGGAGTGTTATGCATATAAAAAATTCAACTTTTTGATCTTCCTCTTTCAAACTTTTCTATATTTCACCTGTCACCCACCTCAAGAATTGTCTTTCTGATGGCCACTGACCACTGGTCTCTTTCTTCTGAAGCACATTTGCCCATTACTGTCATTGGCTTGTTCTAGAGTTTTCTCATTTTTCTATGACTACAACAATTTAACAATGTACTGGTGTTTACCATAATAACTGCCGAATACAGTAAATGTCCATAGTCGACACTTAATCTACAGCAACACAAACATTTTAAGGCCATTTTCCTAATCCAGAGGTCAGCCTTGTGGGTCTCATGATAATCTTATCCATTTTACCCTCACCAACCCCTGGGCTTTCTTACTCCATCTTTTTGCCATGTCTTTCCTTCCATCACTCCTCTTACCTGGTCACTTTTATCTTTCCTCAACACATGACCCAACCATCTCATTCCATTTCTTTTCACTGCCTCTATACACATTGTTCTCTCAGTCATACTTCACATATCCACCAGACCATTCTCATTTCCGTTTATTTCCAGCCTTTCTACTACTCCATGTTCATCACCCATGCCTGGCTCCCATAAATACTAAATATGATGTCAACAATTTTAATTCATGTAATGTATCTTGACAATAACAAATCTAATAAGAGTTCTACACGTTTCTGACTATCAAAATCTGATGACCTCTGGAATGAGGATCAATAAGACCAGAACTACCCTCACATTGCATGCAATAAATATACCAAAACAATAATCTTTGGTTCCGACCATCTAAAGTCTAAAGAGGTATTTGTAAGTAATAATTCATTGAGTTTTGTTAAGTAAACAATCATTAATATATATCTAACGTGAATATTAATAGCATGCAACTAAAAACAGGCATTATTTTAAAATTCTGGAATATGGTTGACAAGCAATTAAAAATAAATAAAACAATAAAAAATTGAGGTAATTGTTTCAAGTTAGTAAAGCTTTGGGGGGAGAGGGAGAACTGTACATACCAATTCATTCGTTTATTTCGCCTGGCCCTGGAAAAATATTTTAGCATAATAAAGATTGCAACAACACAGAAAGCCACATGTTCTCCAAACATGCTTAAGCACCATTTTAGTTCAAATATACATTTTTTCATAAGAATGAAACAAAAATAAATGGCAACAACAACAATAATAAAACCAAGATGCAGTAAAAAAAAAATTATATCACAATATCACAGACAATCCAAGTCAGATGTTTAATTTGTGGAAGATTAATTAATGGGTTTTTTTTTTTAAAATTAAGCAAACATAATATTTTATGGCTAGAATTAAAATCAATATTGATAGTACATGATATTGAACTCTTATTGTTTGATGCCAACTATACAAATATCAAAAAACCAGATATTCTGAGGTAAATATCAACAGTAATATATTACTGTGGAGGCACGTGGCCTAGTGGTCAGGGTGCTGGACTTACAATCAGAATGTCATGGGTTCGATTCCTGGGCTGTGTTGTGTTCTTGAGCAAAAGACTTCATCTCAGGTTGTTCCAGTATACTCAGCTGAAAATGAGTACCAGCAATAGCTGGGGGTTTAACCCTGTGATGGACTGGTGTCCTGTCCAGAGGGAAGTCTTGTATTCTCAGTCACTTCACGCCACAAACTGTGATAAGCACCGACCTGATGAGCCTCCTGGCTTGAGACAGACTAGACTAGAGTTAGAATTAACTTCTTAATGATCAATGCAGTAAATATAGGAATTATTTTGTTTTTATGTAATGTGTCAGTAATTTCTCTGATTTATGTTTTACCCTTTTAATCCTGTATTTCTAATGAACTACTTACTATGTTGGTCTCGAATAATTGTCCTCCACTCAACCCACTTATCAATTTTACTCACAAAACTTGTGATGACCCAACATACCACATGGTGGGATCACAAGGTTATGGTGACACAGTGGGATCAAACTCAGAACCTCATGATTGAAGCAAACTTCTTAGCCATTTGGCTATACTACATCCACAAAGACTTAAAACCATATATATATATTTATAGCAACAAACTGAAGCTTAGTAATGAATATGGCTGCCTAAGAGAAATATCTCCACTATGCAATAAAGATTAAAACAAGAATTTAATCTAATATTATTATAAATCAGTTAACATGCTTGGTGGAATAACTTGTTGACCATACATTGAAGATGGTTTTATATATACTTTCTCATATTGGCATGGGTTGGACAAGATTTCATGACCTCACTCCCACCCTAAATAATGGGCTAAAGAAAATATAAGCCAAGTCTTCTTGTAAAATTGAAATATCTGGTGAGCTAATGTTTTTCTTTTCTTAATTATTCTGTGGTGAAATGGGATTTACATATCTCTGGCTCTGATATGCCATCAAATACACTACTTCATATTGTTAGCTTTTTACATCTGTTTTTTAATGCTTATAAAAGAATGATGATGGTATATATCTTGTTCAACCCATGCCAACATAGGATATATATATACACACACACACAGTAGGACAAGAAATTAGACAGGGTAGATATGGTACAGAAGTAGAGCAAAAAAACAAAACATCAACACAGGGTCATCAGTTATTGACTAGATATTAACATGATTTCAATACTATATATATACACACATTATATATATATCTATATATATGTGTAAAGTATGGGAATATTAAAATAATGATGCTGGCAGCCATTGTGTACAGGTTTTAAAATATCTTTAATAAAGGTTGAAAAAAATAACATTTGGATAAAGAAAAAATATAGCTACCATTTTTCTTTTTTCATTTTTTCTCGTCTGTTAGCACGCGATTTTCTTAAGCGCCGGAATGACTCTCTCAAAGACTTTTTGAAGGAAATACGGCGAGAAAGAAGAGAGTCATTCACAACAGCATTGGCCATATCTAGAAGAAATATACAATTTTAATTTATATATATACACCTCCCACATCCTAACAGCGGTATTCCTAGATCTACCTCTCCAATTCCATGCATCTCTCCCACTCAAGTCTTCCGTCCACACCGTAAAGCAGCTGTTTTGGTGTCACAACAAAAAGTACCCAGTCCACACTAAAGTGATCAACAAAAAACACATTGTAAATGAGGTTGGTGTTAGGAAGGGTATCCAGTTGTAGAAACCAAGTCAAAATCAGTTCTGTATGTGCAAGAGACGGTCACCTGATCTAACAACAGGACAGCTCGTCTAACCAATGCTAGCGTGGAAAATGGACGTTAAATAATGATGAACATAAACACTTCTATGAATGTGATGTGTTGATAGTAGTAGCAGTTGTTATATGTCATATATATATATATATATATAGTAGTAACAGTTGTTATATGTCATATATATATATATATAGTAGTAACAGTTGTTATATGTCATATATATATATATAGTAGTAGCAGTTGTTATATGTAATATATATATATATAGTAGTAACAGTTGTTATATGTCATATATATATATATATAGTAGTAACAGTTGTTATATGTCATATATATATATATAGTAGTAGCAGTTGTTATATGTCATATATATATATATATATAGTAGTAGCAGTTGTTATATGTCATATATATATATATATAGTAGTAACAGTTGTTATATGTCATATATATATATATAGTAGTAACAGTTGTTATATGTCATATATATATATATAGTAGTAGCAGTTGTTATATGTAATATATATATATATATAGTAGCAGTTGTTATATGTCATATATATATATATATATATAGTAGTAACAGTTGTTATATGTCATATATATATATATAGTAGTAGCAGTTGTTATATGTCATATATATATATATATATATATATATATATATATAGTAGTAACAGTTGTTATATGTCATATATATATATATAGTAGTAACAGTTGTTATATGTCATATATATATAGTAGTAGCAGTTGTTATATGTCATATATATATATATAGTAGTAACAGTTGTTATATGTCATATATATATATATATATAGTAGTAACAGTTGTTATATGTCATATATATATATATAGTAGTAACAGTTGTTATATGTCATATATATATATATAGTAGTAGCAGTTGTTATATGTCATATATATATATAGTAGTAGCAGTTGTTATATGTCATATATATATAGTAGTAACAGTTGTTATATGTCATATATATATATATATATAGTAGTAGCAGTTGTTATATGTAATATATATATATATAGTAGTAACAGTTGTTATATGTCATATATATATATATAGTAGTAGCAGTTGTTATATGTCATATATATATATATATATAGTAGTAACAGTTGTTATATGTCATATATATATATATAGTAGTAACAGTTGTTATATATCATATATATATATATAGTAGTAGCAGTTGTTATATGTCATATATATATATAGTAGTAACAGTTGTTATATGTCATATATATATATATATATAGTAGTAGCAGTTGTTATATGTAATATATATATAGTAGTAACAGTTGTTATATGTCATATATATATATATAGTAGTAGCAGTTGTTATATGTCATATATATATATATATATAGTAGTAACAGTTGTTATATGTCATATATATATATATAGTAGTAACAGTTGTTATATGTCATATATATATATATAGTAGTAACAGTTGTTATATGTCATATATATATATATAGTAGTAACAGTTGTTATATGTCATATATATATATATAGTAGTAACAGTTGTTATATGTCATATATATATATATAGTAGTAGCAGTTGTTATATGTCATATATATATATATAGTAGTAGCAGTTGTTATATGTCATATATATATATATATATATATAGTAGTAACAGTTGTTATATGTCATATATATATATATAGTAGTAGCAGTTGTTATATGTCATATATATATATATAGTAGTAGCAGTTGTTATATGTCATATATATATATATATAGTAATAACAGTCGTTATATGTCATATATATATATATAGTAGTAACAGTTGTTATATGTCATATATATATATATAGTAGTAGCAGTTGTTATATGTCATATATATATATATATATATATATATATATATATATATATAGTAGTAACAGTTGTTATATGTCATATATATATATATATAGTAGTAACAGTTGTTATATGTCATATATATATATATAGTAGTAACAGTTGTTATATGTCATATATATATATATATAGTAGTAACAGTTGTTATATGTCATATATATAGTAGTAACAGTTGTTATATGTCATATATATATATATACAAGTAACAGTTGTTATATGTCATATATATATATATAGTAGTAACAGTTGTTATATGTCATATATATATATATATATATAGTAGTAACAGTTGTTATATGTCATATATATATATATAGTAGTAACAGTTGTTATGTCATATATATATATATAGTAGTAACAGTTGTTATATGTCATATATATATATATAGTAGTAACAGTTGTTATATGTCATATATATATATATATATAGTAGTAACAGTTGTTATATGTCATATATATATATATATATAGTAGTAACAGTTGTTATATGTCATATATATATATATAGTAGTAACAGTTGTTATATGTCATATATATATATATAGTAGTAGCAGTTGTTATATGTCATATATATATATATATAGTAGTAACAGTTGTTATATGTCATATATATATATATAGTAGTAGCAGTTGTTATATGTCATATATATATATATATATAGTAGTAACAGTTGTTATATGTCATATATATATATATATATATATAGTAGTAACAGTTGTTATATGTCATATATATATATATAGTAGTAACAGTTGTTATATGTCATATATATATATATATATATAGTAGTAACAGTTGTTATATGTCATATATATATATATATATATATATAGTAGTAACAGTTGTTATATGTCATATATATATAGTAGTAGCAGTTGTTATATGTCATATATATATATATAGTAGTAACAGTTGTTATATGTAATATTTATATATATAGTAGTAACAGTTGTTATATGTCATATATATATATATAGTAGTAGCAGTTGTTATATGTCATATATATATATATAGTAGTAACAGTTGTTATATATATATATATATATATATAGTAGTAACAGTTGTTATGTCATATATATATATATAGTAGTAGCAGTTGTTATATTTAATATATATATATATAGTAGTAACAGTTGTTATATGTCATATATATATATATAGTAGTAACAGTTGTTATATGTCATATATATATATATAGTAGTAGCAGTTGTTATATGTCATATATATATAGTAGTAGCAGTTGTTATATGTCATATATATATATATAGTAGTAACAGTTGTTATATGTCATATATATATATATATAGTAGTAACAGTTGTTATATGTCATATATATATATATAGTAGTAGCAGTTGTTATATGTCATATATATATATATAGTAGTAGCAGTTGTTATATGTCATTTTTATATATATAGTAGTAACAGTTGTTATATGTCATATATATATATATATATATAGTAGTAACAGTTGTTATATGTCATATATTTATATATATATAGTAGTAACAGTTGTTATATGTCATATATATATAGTAGTAACAGTTGTTATATGTCATATATATATATATATAGTAGTAGCAGTTGTTATATGTCATATATATATATATATATATATATAGTAGTAACAGTTGTTATATGTCATATATATATATATATATATAGTAGTAACAGTTGTTATATGTCATATATATATATATAGTAGTAGCAGTTGTTATATGTCATATATATATACATAGTAGTAACAGTTGTTGTATGTAATCATCATCATCATCAACGTTTAACGTCCGTGTTCCACGCTTGCATGGGTTTGGACGGGGGTTTTCCCACTTGAGGCAAGAGTGATTGCTCGCATAGGACTGTCTGGCGGGTTTTCTACAGTTGGATGCCCTTCCTAACACCAACCACATTTACAGTGTGGGGCTGGGAGGTTTTTACCGTGTTGCCTACACGGCCACATTATAGCGTGGACTGTGTGTTTTTTTGTCGTGACACCTACACGATCTCATTTGTTTCGGCCTGGATGGTGTGGCACCAACATAACTTTACATAGGAGGGGGTGGTGTGGATGGGGTAGGGGTGGTGGGACGGGGGTGTATTTTGTTAGAGATGCCTACTGGCTGTAGTAGGTTTTACTATGTATTTAGGTAAGGTGGGTCTTCTCTATTACTGAGTACCGCCAAAGGTCTCGGTCCAGTGACATTGTCTTGGAGAGGTGTAAGTGTGTGAGGTCGGAATTTATCAGCTCGTCCCAGGATTTTCTAGGTCTGCCTATTCCGTGGCTACCGTCTATCTTTATTGCCCTGCACTTTGTTATACAGCTATCGACTTTCATGCGCATCACGTGTCCATACCAACGTAGCCTTCTCTCGAGTAAACAACATCTGATCCCTCTTATTTCTAATTTTTTCCTTAGTTCGTTTATGCTTTGCCGTTCACGTATATTACTATTACACATCCAGCGGAGCATGCAAGCTTCGTTCCTCTCTAGTCTGCGTATATCCTCTGCACACAATGCCCAGGTCTCACTGCCATGCAACATTGCTGTTAGTATGCAGGCATCATACAACCTGCCTTTCATTTTTAGGGAGAACCCTTTAGCGGCTAATACTGGTATAAGCTTTCTGAACTTTTTCCATCCAGTTCTGACTCTGGCTACTGTACTTTCAGAGCACCCTCCCCCACTGCTGATTTTGTCACCCAGGTAACGGAAGCTATATATATATATATAGTAGTAACAGTTGTTATATGTCATATATATATATATATATAGTAGTAACAGTTGTTATATGTCATATATATATATATAGTAGTAGCAGTTGTTATATGTCATATATATATATATATAGTAGTAACAGTTGTTGTATGTCATGTATATATATATATATAGTAGTAGCAGTTGTTATATGTCATATATATAGTAGTAACAGTTGTTATATGTCATATATATATATATATAGTAGTAACAGTTGTTATATGTAATATATATATATATAGTAGTAACAGTTGTTATATGTCATATATATATATATATATATATAGTAGTAGCAGTTGTTATATGTCATATATATATATATATATATATAGTAGTAACAGTTGTTATATGTCATATATATATATATAGTAGTAACAGTTGTTATGTCATATATATATATATATAGTAGTAGCAGTTGTTATATGTCATATATATATATATAGTAGTAACAGTTGTTATGTCATATATATATATATATAGTAGTAACAGTTGTTATATGTCATATATATATATATAGTAGTAACAGTTGTTATATGTCATATATATATATATAGTAGTAACAGTTGTTATATGTCATATATATATATATATATATATAGTAGTAACAGTTGTTATATGTCATATATATATATATAGTAGTAGCAGTTGTTATATGTCATATATATATATATAGTAGTAGCAGTTGTTATATGTCATATATATATATATAGTAGTAACAGTTGTTATATGTCATATATATATATATATATAGTAGTAACAGTTGTTATATCTCATATATATATATATATATATATATATATATATATATATATATAGTATATATGTGTTACAAACATGTGACTGTTACACCAAAGATCCTTTGGTGTTACAAACATGTGACTTATTCCAAAGATCCTTTGGTGTTACAAACATGTGACTGTTACACCAAAAATCCTTTGGTGTTACAAACATGTGACTGTTACTCCAAAGACCCTTTGGTGTTACAAACATGTGACTGTTACTCCAAAGATCCTTTGGTGTTACAAACATGTGACTGTTACTCCAAAGATCCTTTGGTGTTACAAACATGTGACTGTTACTCCAAAGATCCTTTGGTGTTGCAAACATGTGACTGTTACACCAAAGATCCTTTGGTGTTGCAAACATGTGACTGTTACTCCAAAGATCCTTTGGTGTTACAAACATGTGACTGTTACACCAAAGATCCTTTGGTGTTATAAACATGTGACTGTTACTCCAAAGATCCTTTGGTGTTACAAACATGTGACTGTTACTCCAAAGATCCTTTGGTGTTACAAACATGTGACTTATTCCAAAGATCCTTTGGTGTTACAAACATGTGACTGTTACACCAAAGATCCTTTGGTGTTACAAACATGTGACTGTTACTCCAAAGATCCTTTGGTGTTACAAACATGTGACTGTTACTCCAAAGATCCTTTGGTGTTACAAACATGTGACTGTTACTCCAAAGACCCTTTGGTGTTACAAACATGTGACTGTTACTCCAAAGACCCTTTGGTGTTACAAACATGTGACTGTTACACCAAAGATCCTTTGGTGTTACAAACATGTGACTTATTCCAAAGATCCTTTGGTGTTACAAACATGTGACTGTTACTCCAAAGATCCTTTGGTGTTACAAACATGTGACTGTTACTCCAAAGATCCTTTGGTGTTACAAACATGTGACTGTTACTCCAAAGATCCTTTGGTGTTACAAACATGTGACTGTTACTCCAAAGATCCTTTGGTGTTACAAACATGTGACTGTTACTCCAAAGACCCTTTGGTGTTACAAACATGTGACTGTTCCTCCAAAGACCCTTTGGTGTTACAAACATGTGACTGTTACTCCAAAGACCCTTTGGTGTTACAAACATGTGACTGTTACTCCAAAGACCCTTTGGTGTTACAAACAAAATAAATATTATGGTAGCTTGGAAGAGATATAAGCCTGATAAACTCATGTAGCGAAGTGGACATTAAAGAAATGATAGGATGCAATACGACATTAGGATTTTATTTAAGATTAAGTTACCATTTGGATTTAAAGTACAGCGGTAGAGTATTCCTTTCTTTTGGCAATAGTCGAAGAGAGCGAAACCATGAGCAGTACCAGCAACTCCCCTGGAAATAGAATTAACATTATAATATATAACTTTAGTTTAGGTAGTAATAAACAAGTTAAAAAATCTATTCATGCTTTGGATATCAGTTTTTGACTGGTAATATTTTCAGAAGATCTGACAGTTATATTTCGAAGGTAAATAAACTAAGACATGTAAAAATGGTGATACTGGCAGCAATTGTGAAGTGTTAGTGTCTTGGCAATGTAATATAACTATCAGCTTGGATAGTGTTATTATTTGTCACATTCTACAATAGAGAAGACATTGATCTAAACATGTAAAGTGTCCCTTCACTACCCACAACTGAAGAGAATAAACACAGACAATAATTTGTGAGAGAAGTTTCTGGCCCTTAAAATCAGAGAAAGATGTGGAAGAAGTGGGTGGATTGGGGCAGCATAACAAAGGTAAGACTATTAGAAGAAAACATTAAAAAGTTTGCTGACTCACAGTTGCCATTCTGAATTGATAGCAAGGGACGTGCAAGCAGCAGGAGGTAACAACTGCATTACACAAGTTGGTTGAAAGCCAGGCGCAAATTTCAAATCTCCTTCTTGTGGTGTTAAAGCTTCGTGGCCCTTCCAAACAAAGTTGTCATTATCTCCAACAATATTAATGGTGACATGTGTCACCTCTTGCTCCCGTTGTTCTCGCTCCATCTGAAGGACTATGACTTGACCAGCTGTCCCCGCTGCTATCAATGTTTCACTGAGGGGGCAAAGAGCAATTTTCTGAATAGCCCAGCGAGGATCATCACTGTAAGGGTCGAAACTGCCAACCTGAATAATTAGTCATTAAATACAGATTAAAACAAATGAAATATAATTTGTCAAACATTGTCCCTTAATAAAATACTTATGATCAATGTCAGACAGATACAAACAGAATCATTTCAAATGAACCAAGTCAATTAGTCAATTGGAGGAGTGTTACCATTTTCAGCATTACATAAAGAAGAACTTTTGTAATCTATTTAATCTAAAATCAAAACAAAAACAGACAGAAGACAAAATGTGCACATGCTAAGGTGAAAAATAATGTAGGACACATGGCTTTCCTAGATATGTAGTATAGCAGTAATTACAATAAAAAAGCATCAAGATGTTGGTTTGAGTCCACACAAGGTGCCACATGATCAGTGTGAAAGTTAAGAAAAACTCTGAAACGAATGACATTGTTTCAAAATATCTACAATATATTTTATACCAACAACACTGTTTAAATCTCTCTACAATATATTTTATACCAACAACACTGTTTAAATCTCTCTACAATATATTTTATACCAACAACACTGTTTAAATCTCTCTACAATATATTTTATACCAACAACACTGTTTAAATCTCTCTACAATATATTTTATAACAACAACACTGTTTAAATCTCTCTACAATATATTCTATAACAACACTGTTTAAATCTCTCTACAATATATTTTATACCAACAACACTGTTTAAATCTCTCTACAATATATTTTATACCAACAACACTGTTTAAATCTCTCTACAATATATTTTATACCAACAACACTGTTTAAATCTCTCTACAATATATTTTATAACAACAACACTGTTTAAATCTCTCTACAATATATTTTATACCAACAACACTGTTTAAATCTCTCTACAATATATTTTATACCAACAACACTGTTTAAATCTCTCTACAATATATTTTATAACAACACTGTTTAAATCTCTCTACAATATATTTTATAACAACACTGTTTAAATCTCTCTACAATATATTTTATAACAACAACACTGTTTAAATCTCTCTACAATATATTTTATACCAACAACGCTGTTTAAATCTCTCTACAATATATTTTATAACAACACTGTTTAAATCTCTCTAAATCTCTCTACAATATATTTTATACCAACAACACTGTTTAAATCTCTCTACAATATATTTTATACCAACAACACTGTTTAAATCTCTCTACAATATATTTTATAACAACACTGTTTAAATCTCTCTACAATATATTTTATACCAACAACACTGTTTAAATCTCTCTACAATATATTTTATAACAACAACACTGTTTAAATCTCTCTACAATATATTTTATACCAACAACACTGTTTAAATCTCTCTACAATATATTTTATAACAACACTGTTTAAATCTCTCTACAATATATTTTATACCAACAACACTGTTTAAATCTCTCTACAATATATTTTATACCAACAACACTGTTTAAATCTCTCTACAATATATTTTATACCAACAACATGTTTAAATCTCTCTACAATATATTTTATACCAACAGTTTAAATCTCTCTACAATATATTTTATAACACTGTTTAAATCTCTCTACAATATATTTTATACCAACAACATTGTTTAAATCTCTCTACAATATATTTTATACCAACAACACTGTTTAAATCTCTCTACAATATATTTTATACCAACAACACTGTTTAAATCTCTCTACAATATATTTTATACCAACAACACTGTTTAAATCTCTCTACAATATATTTTATACCAACAACACTGTTTAAATCTCTCTACAATATATTTTATACCAACAACACTGTTTAAATCTCTCTACAATATATTTTATACCAACAACATTGTTTAAATCTCTCTACAATATATTTTATACCAACAACACTGTTCAAATCTCTCTACAATATATTTTATAACAACAACACTGTTTAAATCTCTCTACAATATATTTTATACCAACAACACTGTTTAAATCTCTCTACAATATATTTTATACCAACAACACTGTTTAAATCTCTCTACAATATATTTTATAACAACACTGTTTAAATCTCTCTACAATATATTTTATAACAACACTGTTTAAATCTCTCTACAATATATTTTATAACAACAACACTGTTTAAATCTCTCTACAATATATTTTATACCAACAACGCTGTTTAAATCTCTCTACAATATATTTTATAACAACACTGTTTAAATCTCTCTAAATCTCTCTACAATATATTTTATACCAACAACACTGTTTAAATCTCTCTACAATATATTTTATACCAACAACACTGTTTAAATCTCTCTACAATATATTTTATAACAACACTGTTTAAATCTCTCTACAATATATTTTATACCAACAACACTGTTTAAATCTCTCTACAATATATTTTATAACAACAACACTGTTTAAATCTCTCTACAATATATTTTATACCAACAACACTGTTTAAATCTCTCTACAATATATTTTATAACAACACTGTTTAAATCTCTCTACAATATATTTTATACCAACAACACTGTTTAAATCTCTCTACAATATATTTTATACCAACAACACTGTTTAAATCTCTCTACAATATATTTTATACCAACAACATGTTTAAATCTCTCTACAATATATTTTATACCAACAGTTTAAATCTCTCTACAATATATTTTATAACACTGTTTAAATCTCTCTACAATATATTTTATACCAACAACATTGTTTAAATCTCTCTACAATATATTTTATACCAACAACACTGTTTAAATCTCTCTACAATATATTTTATACCAACAACACTGTTTAAATCTCTCTACAATATATTTTATAGCAACAACACTGTTTAAATCTCTCTACAATATATTTTATACCAACAACACTGTTTAAATCTCTCTACAATATATTTTATACCAACAACACTGTTTAAATCTCTACAATATATTTTATAACAACACTGTTTAAATCTCTCTACAATATATGTTATACCAACACTGTTTAAATCTCTCTACAATATATTTTATAACAACAACACTGTTTAAATCTCTCTACAATATATTTTATACCAACAACACTGTTTAAATCTCTCTACAATATATTTTATAACAACACTGTTTAAATCTCTCTACAATATATTTTATAACAACACTGCTTAAATCTCTCTACAATATATTTTATAACAACAACACTATTTAAATCTCTCTACAATATATTTTATAACAACACTGTTTAAATCTCTCTACAATATATTTTATACCAACAACACTGTTTAAATCTCTCTACAATATATTTTATAACAACAACACTGTTTAAATCTCTCTACAATATATTTTATACCAACAACACTGTTTAAATCTCTCTACAATATATTTTATACCAACAACACTGTTTAAATCTCTCTACAATATATTTTATACCAACAACACTGTTTAAATCTCTACAATATATTTTATAACAACACTGTTTAAATCTCTCTACAATATATGTTATACCAACACTGTTTAAATCTCTCTACAATATATTTTATAACAACAACACTGTTTAAATCTCTCTACAATATATTTTATACCAACAACACTGTTTAAATCTCTCTACAATATATTTTATAACAACACTGTTTAAATCTCTCTACAATATATTTTATAACAACACTGCTTAAATCTCTCTACAATATATTTTATAACAACAACACTATTTAAATCTCTCTACAATATATTTTATAACAACACTGTTTAAATCTCTCTACAATATATTTTATACCAACAACACTGTTTAAATCTCTCTACAATATATTTTATAACAACAACACTGTTTAAATCTCTCTACAATATATTTTATACCAACAACACTGTTTAAATCTCTCTACAATATATTTTATACCAACAACACTGTTTAAATCTCTCTACAATATATTTTATAACAACAACACTGTTTAAATCTCTCTACAATATATTTTATAACAACAACACTGTTTAAATTTCTCTACAATATATTTTATAACACTGTTTAAATCTCTCTACAATATATTTTATACCAACAGTTTAAATCTCTCTACAATATATTTTATACCAACACTGTTTAAATCTCTCTACAATATATTTTATACCAACAACACTGTTTAAACCTCTCTACAATATATTTTATAACAACAACACTGTTTAAATCTCTCTACAATATATTTTATAACAACACTGTTTAAATCTCTCTACAATATATTTTATACCAACACTGTTTAAATCTCTCTACAATATATTTTATAACAACACTGTTTAAATCTCTCTACAATATATTTTATACCAACAACACTGTTTAAATCTCTCTACAATATATTTTATACCAATGCCATTTTACACCTGCCCTCTACGGTAACATGGACTTGGATTACAGAACTAACAATTAACTTTAAACATGATATTAATCAATTATTTTATGGTTAACAAACTAAGTTTTATATGGATTATTATTATATATATTCTAAAACAAGTTACAAACAAATCTGCCTCCATCTGCTGTCAATGAAGGTGCTCAGTAAAAAATATTTTAACTGTGAAAGTTGGGGTAGTGTGGGGTGTTAGCAAGGACTGCAATATTACAATTACATTCATAAATATGTATTATCATAACTGTCAGGTTAAAATATAAGACTACTCACTGATCTGTTTATGAGAGATCCACTTTCAAACATTACTACTTAAAAACACTATTATATATCCAAAGAACAAGTCATATTTTTATTCAACTCAACTTTTTTATTGTGTCACCAGCACTACCACTTTACAGTGAGGGCTGGGTACATTTTATTGTGTCACCAGCACTACCACTTTACAGTGAGGGCTGGGTACATTCTATTGTGTCACCAGCACTACCACTTTACAGTGAGGGCTGCGTACATTTTATTGTGTCACCAGCACTACCAGCTCAGTGTGGGCTGGGTACATTCTATTGTGTCACCAGCACTACCACTTTACAGTGAGGGCTGGGTACATTCTATTATGTCACCAGCACTACCACTTTACAGTGTGGGCTGGGTACATTTTATTGTGTCACCAGCACTACCACTTTACAGTGAGGGCAAGTAGTGCCACCATTTCTTTCTTTTGGTAAGAGAATTAATCCTCTAAATGACAGTATAAATGATAAAATCCCGGTACTGTGGCTCGCAATGAAGAAGTTGGAAAGACAAGTTAATACCAGAGATAGTCCAGTTACATCCCCTTTCTACTGGTTGAGACCTCGGGTGTCCTCTCACCCCGGACAACTGATCACCTCCATAAAATTGGATAGCAGCCTATCTGAGGAAAGAGCCCTGCGAGGTGGGGTGGCCGTTGCAGCATGTATCACTGGCCATTGTCCACAGAAATACCTTTGCCATTTTGCCCGCAGAGTGCAGCCGAAACTCCTTTCTAACCTAGGTGTAGAGTCTCCCCTTCTTTCTTCCCCTTTTCTAGTAGTCCTTGTTTTTCCCCTCCTTTCCTCTCTTTTATGGCATTTATAGTCCTTTCCAATACTGCTTTATTTTTCTCTATATTTAACCAATTTATATTTAATAAATTATATAAGTGAATAAAAACTATCCCAATATAAATGATAAACTCTTACTATCACAGTATAAAGTTGTCATCAAATAATTGTCTATTTTAGAGCTTCAATAAGTCAAAATGTCCAAGTTAGAGCTATTATCCCAACCTATCCCATAAAATAATAATGATAACATATTTTAAAATCTTTTACACAGACAAATTATCCACCCTATTTAATTGCTATCAACAATTAGTACATCGTTTAGACAATTCCCTCCAGCACTGCTGCTACAATTATCATCCCATTTTCCCACACTTGCATGGGTTGAACGGGTCCTCCTCAGCACAACATCTCTCCACTAGCTGTGTTCCTTTGTCATCTTCTCTGTGACTCTCAGTGATTTGAGGTCAGCTCTCACAACTTTTGCCCAGGTCTTTCTTGGTCTTCCTCTACAGCGGCTTCCTTCTACTGTCATTTCCTGACACTTCTTCTCGCAGTGATCCTCATCCATGCACATCACATGTTCATACCCAGTCTTATCTCTTGTTACATTAGCTTATTTATAAGTATAGCTGGAGCTGGGGTAATGTTGAAAACAAATGCACAATATGCTGTTGTGTTGATAATCCTTGGTGATTCTATAGGGCTTTCCAGAGAGTGATAACCATATTTTTGTTTCTCAATCAGCCAGAGATTCTTCCAGACAGTCTGGCGTTGTACCATTGAGGGTAGCAATGGTGTAGGTAGTTCTTCCAGACAGTCTGAGGTTGTACCATTGAGGGTAGCAATGGTGTAGGTAGTTCTTCCAGACAGTCTGAGGTTGTACCATTGAGGGTAGCAATGGTGTAGGTAGTTCTTCCAGACAGTCTGAGGTTGTACCATTGAGGGTAGCAATGGTGTAGGTAGTTCTTCCAGACAGTCTGAGGTTGTACCATTGAAGGTAGCAATGGTGAAGGTAGTTCTTCCAGACAGTCTGAGGTTGTACCATTGAGGGTAGCAATGGTGTAGGTAGTTCTTCCAGACAGTCTGAGGTTGTACCATTGAGGGTAGCAATGGTGTAGGTAGTTCTTCCAGACAGTCTGAGGTTGTACCATTGAGGGTAGCAATGGTGTAGGTAGTTCTTCCAGACAGTCTGGGGTTGTACCATTGAGGGTAGCAATGGTGTAGAGGTTGTTTACGACATCTGTCAACACATTCCACTGATGTTTCAACTAATCCTAGAAGACCATGCAGTGATTTTGTTTTTTTTCAACTGTTTTTCAACTTTCTCAGAATATGTGACAAATTATTTTTTCATCAGATCAGCTTGAAGCTGAAAAATGTCACAAGAAAGTCTATTACTGCTGATAGCTAACTGAACAAATGAAGACGTATGGCTTAGTGGTTAGAGAATTGAATACACAATTATGAGGTTGTGAGTTTGATTCCTGAACTGGGAATGACTCAATTCCAACTTAAAATGTTGGAAATTGTGAAATACTTCATAATTTAAAAATTACCTTCTTAAAAGGTGGCCATTCTTCATCAGCTTCTCCTCCTGAATTATCTGCTGGAGAACTTTCTCCACTAAAGATGTTAGCAGTACTAAGCTTGTACAGGAATGTAAGACTTGTGGTTGAAGCATCCCAGAAACGAATCGTGCCATCTTCATGCCTGGAATAGAAATCATTATGTTATATAATCACATACATAACGTATAGAGTGAGTAAAAGAGGAAATGTGTCATGCCTGAACAAGTATCCTCCACCTCTTAGTCTCAACTGACAGGATGGAGAATACATTGTCTGGAAGACGGTCAGGGAGATATGCTGGAATAGCCACTCCACCTCACATTATATAATTATTTTTCTTTCAAATTATAAAATATATTTTAAAAAACTTGGACCCAGGATTGACCCCCCGCCCCCACAAGAATTGCTGTGTTACATGCTATGGCCCTTAATTCCTGATGGAATCATAGCATAGTGTTAAGGGTACCATCATGATGTTTTAAAACCATGCAGAACCTATTGTTCTCTAGGTCAGGACACCATCAATATTTTCAGAAAAATAGAGACAGAAGTGAAACAAAAGAAATATAGTGGAAGAATCACCCTCAGTATTAAACTGGTATTTCACTAACCTCGGTGTCAGACAAAGTTGTCCAAGGCAGGATTTGAACTCAAGAGTGTAGAATGCCAGAAGAAATACTGCAATGTTCTAACAACTTCGCCATTCATAAGAATTACTCAAGGTAATTCTTGTGATTAAAGAGTTGAAGGAAAGTAAAGCCAGTTTATATGTCATCATCATCATGTATATATATAGAGAGTGTGAAGGTGTAATGGTCAGGATGCTTGACTTTCGATCATAATGTTGTGTTTGATTCTTGGACTGGGTTGTGTTCAGTTTGTGTCAAAAGACAAAAATTCTCTGCACTTGATATGACTGTAAGCAGGATAGAAACCACTCGGCCTGTCTAGGTCAGTAGCCCAATTCAGTACTGACTTAATCTATGAAGACATGCCCAACCCTTGCTAGCAGGGAAAGTGGACATTAAATAATGATGAAGACACGTCCAACCCTTGCTAGCAGGGAAAGTGGACATTAAATAATGATGATAATGATGAAAGCTACAATCTATAAATTAATAGCCAAGAGGTTGAAATACGATGTTTGAACAGCTGGTACATGGCACCAGATGTGTAAACATATCTGACTAATACAGACATGAAACAGCACAACAGATGTGCTGACATATATTTGATTAATACAGTTCTGTAGGAGCAAGACACGGTCCCCTGACCTGACTTGTTTCAAATAGGACAACATGGGTGGCGTGGAGAGGGGAGACTGGTATGTATAGGTGACTGCTGGTTTTCCACAAACAACCTTGCCTGGACTTGTGCCTTAGAGGGGGGAACATTCTAGGCCCAAATCCCATGGTCCTTTGTGACTGAAGGGGGTGTTTACTCTTACCCTTTGGTCACAAATGGGATTAAAACCCTCAGCCATCATCCAAGAGTCTTTCATTAAGTTATGTTCTAAACATTAGTTTCATCAATAAGTTATTTGTTTCAGTAAATCTCTTAAATTCTTGATTTACTTTTTTCAAAATGAATTGAAACACAGCAGCTAGTGTATTTCCTGAGATAACGGGGTTGTGAGTTGAACCCTATTAACAACTAAGACTCATACTTTCCCTTGTGTAGGGTACATCACTATTGCCCAACTATCAGTCTTTAATTCATGTGACATGCTAACCTTAGTAAGATAATATCATCATCATCATCAATTTACGTCCATTTTTCCATGCTGGCATGGGTTGGACAGAACATTGTTACAATTAGATTTTATAGAAAGTAGGAAAGGGCTTCAGGCCAGCCCCGTAACCTCTTCTTTGCTTGGTAATTCATGTTAAGGGATGTTTGTCTTAAAACTAAAAGGACATGAAATTATAATGTGGAAAGTGTAAGAAGGCTAATGTCAAATGGTAAGATGAAGGTAACCAAAAAGTTACCTGGTAAGCTTTTTTTTTTTTTTGTCTGCAGAGAAAAACGTTCTGGTCCATTTGCTTTGAAATTAGATTTTAATTTAATTTTTCTCAGAGTTCCCTATACTCTGACGAAGTGAATTTTAAGTCCAAAAATATTAGGTTGAAAGAAAAAAAAAAAGATTACTAGGTAACTTTTTCGTTACCTTCACCTTACCATCCATTCTTACATATATCACTTTCCACATATTATATACACAAGTAATTACAACATTTTATTATTTACCCAGTCAATAACAGATCCCTGGTTAATGTTTCAGAACCAACAATTTTGCCGCCATCAATAGGCCAACTCTGAAAAATAACAAACACATACACATATATTAATGTTGCATTATTATACATATTGGCATAGAAACATGCAATGTCAACATTATAAACAGTGGAGCACTGCCAATAAAAATGGTTTTTGATTTAGGCACAAAGCCGACAATTTTAGGGGAAAGTGGATTAAATCAACCCCAGTACATTACTGGTACTTTATTTTATCGACCCCGTAAGGATGAAAGGCAAAGCTAACCTCGGTGGCATTTGAACTCAGAATGTAAAGGGCCATAGCTATATGCCACAAAGCATATTGTCCGACACTACCAATCCACCTCCCTTTTGCCAATAATAATGAAAACAATAGCATTGAATGTATTTAATTTTTGGCGTCAAGGATTGGTATACCATATATACCAGGATTGTTGGAATTGAAATAGAAGATTCACTAATATTTTTGACTATAATATAGTCTAATAATAAGACGTATAAAGCCACTGAAAGGAATAAGATGGGTATCAGCAGACCATGTTATTCCATTCAGTCGGTTTATATGCCCCATTATTAGACTATATTACATAGTCAGTATTTCGGTGAAGCTTTAGTCTAAACTTCACTTGCTGTCTTCCAAACATATTTCCAGGATTACTGGACATACAAACTGGAAAATTTGCAATTTGATAAATTTATGGTTTGCATAAAAGAAACCCTACAGTTTATGTTGCTTACAGACACGCAGAAGTGATTAAATGTATGGGAACTTTTCAACTATTTACAGGGATGTAGGGTTAGAATCCTGGACATTGTATGTGTACAACTTAAGAGTTCCACACAAAGATAAACAAAGTTGGCATATTACGGTTGATGAAGATTTATTTTCCTTATTAACAGCATAAAGAAGAGTATCAAGAATAGATTAAATGTACATTTATATGTCTTATTAAAGATTGTCATTACTCTATACTCTTTCCATGGTTGAGGCCATGTTGGGGCATTGCCAGAGATTTTACACAAACTTTAATATTTGCAATCATTATACAAGTCCTAACCAATTTGTTATTCGACATCTAAACATTTTTCAATATATATAGTTATATATTCACTGAACAATCATATCTCAATAACTTAAATATACATAAAAATATGTTAATAGAAAATAGCTATGAATTCTCTGCCACAAAAACTATGAAAAGGTTTTGGGTAACACACTTACCCTATTGGAAAATTTTCCAACCTGAGTCTCCCCTGCATCAATGATTTTTTGCCATAATTGTTCAGGTACATTGTTAACATGGTATGAACAGGTAATAGCAGAAGAGTGTAAACTGTTTAAATAGGGGAGTTTGAAAGCAGGCCAGTTGGAAGAGCCCAAGTCAATTACAACAATTTCTTCATGAACCAAAACAACTAAAGCATGAGGCTCATCATATTCTGAAATGGAAACCAGTGTTAACAAACATTTCTCTAGGACATTTCACTTACAATTAAATTAACTCTTTCATGACCACATTTCTAATGAAATACCCTCAATTTTAATTAATCAATGAACAATTTTGAGGGATTTACTAAAATTATTAATTATTTCATTAAGGTTCCTATATAAAATTACATTTGGGAGATTTTAATATAAATTGGAAACCTTTAAATGGGTGGTTTTATTTCATAGAGCCAGAGCTGATTTAGGCTGGGTTAAATATGATGGAATACTATTTCTAACACTGAACACAACATTTTTTTTCAATTTCATTAACCGAGGCAAGTTAAACAAGTTTCTCAACACTTTCAACCTAGTTCCTTAACCATTTATCATTCTAGGATTTTCATCAATTTAAAAAAAATATTTTCCTCAGCAGATATGATGGAAGACATATATATCTATATATACTGAATTTAACTGCATATATATTTATACATTCTTAATTCAATGTCATATTTATAGACAGAGTGTATTGGGTGTATTTTATTGTGGCATGAACCCGATATATATATACACACATAAAAACACACATGTATACATACATATATACACGCACACAAATGTAAGATGATCAATTGCCTTAACTTGAATGTAAATACAACCAAATTAAAGCCATCCATGAACACGTGCAAACCTACATTTAACCTATACACACATACATATATATATCATATATACACATATACATATATATATCATATATACACACATACATACATATATCATATACACACATATACATATATATATACACACATATACATATATACACACATACATACCTATATATATCATATATATACACACACATACATATATATATCATATATACACACACACATACATATGTATCATATATACACACACATACATATATATATACACATACATATATGATATATATACACATATATATATCATCATATACACACACACATACATATATATCATATACACACACATCCATACATGTATATATATCATATATACACACACACACATACATATATATATATCATCATATATATACACACATCATCATCATTTTACGTCCACTTTTCCCTGCTTGCAAGGGTGGGATGGGTCCTATTCAGCACAGTATCTTTCCACTTGTCACGGTCTTTTGTCATCTCCTCTGTGAGCTTCAGCGATCTGAAGTCTGCTCTCACCACCTCCACCCATGTTTTTCATGGTCTTCCTTTACATCTTCCTTCAACTGGCATTTCTTGGCACTTCTTCACCCAATCGATCATCCTCCATGCACATCACATGTCCATACCATCGCAGTCTTCTCTCCCGCACACTACAACTTATCCCTCTCAGACACAGTTTCTCTATCAACACATCCATGCTCGGTCGTTCACGCATATTGACATTGCACACATATATATACTAACCCAGCCAGCCAGAGGCCAGTAATCCAACAAGAATATAAGTGACCCACAACACAAAAGATACCTTGTCTACCAACCCAGCCAGACAGCGGCCAGTAATCCAACATAACAATATAATTGACTAAGAACAAAAGATACCTTGTCTACCATTTTCTTTGTCTTCTTCATCAGCTCTTGTAATGCTGATAAAATCAATAACTTTTGAAGTGAAATCAAACACCACATGATTCTCTTCCTGCATTACGGTGACTGTGTGCTTATCTCCATAGCTAGCACGTGGCATGCCACCCGAAAATATGTAAAACGAACCACTATGGCAGGATAAAAGACACACAAAGAATAATATTATGGTTTGGTTTAAATAACAAAATTGGTAAAACAATTTCTAACAGAACAGCTTCAATAAAAACACAACTTTGATCTGAAGGGAGAGTGGTGAAGATCATGGAATTTGCCAACCAAGACCTCATCTAGGACCCTACACCTTTGACCTTTCTAGAAAGTAATGGGTGTCCCTTAATCAGATCCACACAACACATGCCAGGATAACCTAACATGTGACTGTGGGGACCTTGATCAGACAGTGCTGCATGTTGTTCAGGATTGCTCCCTTAGGTGTTTTCCCAGTGGCCTGGAGGCAATTTATAAAATTACAAATGACACCTTAGTCTGGCTCACCAATCTCCATCTGTCTAACTATTGCGTATGTCATGTGACAAGAAGAATAAAAAAACAAAACCGAAAGGTGAATAAAATGATTATAAAGGATTAATATATTTTAAGAAAAAGAACATTTTATAAAGTCTATGGTTTTTCCATTAAAATCCTTACTTCATAGTAGCTTCATATGATGTCATCTTTATTTTCCAGATATATCTACACACACATTCACTGCCATTCATTACCTAGAGACAAGTCAAATCAGGTGACCATGTCTTGCTCATACAAAACTGTTTCTGGGTTGGTTTCTAAGGCTGGATATCCTTCCTAACACCACTTTACACCATCTACTAGGTGTGTTTATCATGTAGAACACCAACACTAGGGAAGCTGCCTTTAACTAAGGGGTTCTCCCAACCCTTGGTTTTGGAAAGATTTCTACAGCTTAACATTTATAAAGAACAAAATTCACTTACGATTTTGAGGATTTCCATTGAATTTTACTGATAGCTTTACAAGGAAACGGTCCTAGAATGGAAAAGACAAATATCTGTGAAAGAACATCTAAAAGAGACTTATTAAAAGTGGCTTCAATTAAAATTTCTTATAATGATACAAATAATTAACTATGTAAATTTAATCACCAGCCTCATAATACTGTTAGTACAGCAGGAAATTACCATATAGTACACCACCATAGTGTCAGACACTACACCACCACAGTGTCAGACACTACACCACCACAGTGTCAGACACTACACCACCACAGTGTCAGACACTACACCACCAGTGTCAGACACTACACCACCAGTGTCAGACACTACACCACCACAGTGTCAGACACTACACCACCACAGTGTCAGACACGACACCACCACAGTGTCAGACACGACACCACCACAGTGTCAGACACGACACCACCACAGTGTCAGACACTACACCACCAGTGTCAGACACGACACCACCACAGTGTCAGACACGACACCACCACAGTGTCAGACACTACACCATCACAGTGTCAGACACTACACCATCACAGTGCCAGACACTACACCACCACAGTGTCAGACACTACACCACCAGTGTCAGACACTACACCACCACAGTGTCAGACACTACACCACCACAGTGTCTGACACTACACCACCACAGTGTCTGAAACTACACCACCACAGTGTCTGAAACTACACCACCACCACAGTGTCTGACACTACACCACCAGTGCCAGACACTACACCACCACAGTGCCAGACACTACACCACCACAGTGCCAGACACTACACCACCACAGTGCCAGACACTACACCACCACAGTGCCAGACACTACACCACCACAGTGTCTGACACTACACCACCACAGTGTCTGACACTACACCACCAGTGTCAGACACGACACCACCACGGTGTCAGACACTACACCACCACGGTGTCAGACACTACACCACCAGTGTCAGACACGACACCACCACAGTGTCAGACACTACACCACCAGTGTCTGACACTACACCACCACAGTGTCAGACACTACACCACAGTGTCTGACACTACACCATCAGTGTCAGACACTACACCACCAGGGTCTGACACTACACCACCAGTGTCAGACACTACACCACCACCACAGTGTCAGACACTATACCACCACAGTGTCAGACACGACACCACCACAGTGTCAGACACGACACCACCACAGTGTCTGACACTACACCACCAGTGTCTGACACTACACCACCACAGTGTCTGACACTACACCACCACAGTGTCAGACACTACACCACCACAGTGTCAGACACTACACCACCACAGTGTCAGACACTACACCACCACAGTGTCAGACACTACACCACCACAGTGTCAGACACTACACCACCACAGTGTCTGACACTACACCACCACAGTGTCAGACACTACACCACCACAGTGTCAGACACTACACCACCACAGTGTCAGACACTACACCACCACAGTGTCAGACACTACACCACCACAGTGTCTGACACTACACCACCACAGTGTCAGACACTACACCACCACAGTGTCTGACACTACACCACCACAGTGTCAGACACTACACCACCACAGTGTCAGACACTACACCACCACAGTGTCAGACACTACACCACCACAGTGTCAGACACTACACCACCACAGTGTCAGACACTACACCACCACAGTGTCTGACACTACACCACCACAGTGTCAGACACTACACCACCACAGGATCTGACACTACCTATTACTGCCAATCCACCACCCTAGCTTTAGATTAGATATAATAATTGTTTCTACTTTTGGCACAAGGCCAGCAATTATCCCAGTGTATTACTGGTACTTTATTTTATTGACCCCGTAAGGATGAAAGGCAGAGTTAACTTCGGCGGGATTTGAACTCAGAATGGCAAGGGTCGTAACTATGTGTCAAAGCATGCTGTCCGACCCTCTACCGATAGTGCCAAGGTATAATAATAATAATATAGAACTTACCATAAGGTGTTGTCGAAGACTCTTTTGGTGATGAAGACTCCTCAGTACTCCATTTTAGATAGCTGCCATCTGCATGAGCTGTAATGAAGTCAGTTCCATTACGGTGCCAGTCTAGACTTTCTAGTTGTTGGCTTGCATTGTAAGTATGGTCAGCATTGTTTAACTTATTGTCCCATACAACTATATAACCACGATTGAATCCAATAAGAAACTAGAAAACAAAAACAAAACAATACAATAAATATGACTTCCAAGCTGAATTACTAGACACCATCATTGTAGAGCTAATAACTGTTTCTACTTTTGGCACAAGGCCAGCAGTTACCCAGTACATTACTGGTACTTTATTTTATCGACCCCGTAAGGATGAAAGGCAAAGTTAACCTCGGCGGGATTTGAACTCAGTCCGTAAAGGGACGTAACTGTGCTACAAAGCATGGCGTCCAACCCTCTACTGATACTGCCAATTCACCACCCTCTTTGTAGAGCTAATAATGTCTACTGTCTAGTTTTAATTACTTAATAATTGGTGTCTGTATGTGTGTGTGTTTGTATGTGTATGTGTGTGTGTTTGTATGTGTATGTGTGTGTGTTTGTATGTGTATGTGTGTGTTTGTATGTGTATGTGTGTGTATGTGTATGTGTGTATGGGCTTATAACTCCTGATGGAGTCATAGTAATAGTGACATATTTTATCTCATGGTGGAGCAGCCCATCTCCTCCCCATGGCTGAACACAGCTGATTTCTTCCAGAGAAGGGGAGAGAGGAGGGAGGGGAGAGAGGGGAGGGGGGATCATGAGAGAGGGAGCGAGAGAAGGATAGAGGGGTCGAGAGAGAGGGGACAAGAGAAGGAGAGAGCGCGGGGGCGAGAGAAGGAGAGAGGGGGGGGGGGGGGGGCGAGAGAAGGAGAGCGGGAGGGGGCGATAGGAGAGAGAGAAAGGGTGCGAGAGGAGAGAGCGAGGGTGCGAGAGAAGGAGAGTGAGAGGGTGCGAGAGAAGGAGAGCGAGAGGGTGCGAGAGAAGGAGAGCGAGAGGGGGCAGGAGGAGAGAGAGAGAGGGGGCAAGAGGAGAGAGAGAGAGGAGGCAAGAGTAAGAAAGAGATATAGAGGAAGAATTGACCCCAGCACTGGACTTTTTTTTATATTGACCATGGCAGGATTTGAACTGAGAGAGCAGAGTGTGAATACCGCAGAACATTCTGACGTTCTAACAACTCTGTTCACTGCCTCGTTAATAGTTTATTAGTAAATATCAAAATACCTTGTCAGGATTGGTGGGATGAATAGCAATAGACTCAACAGCACCAGGGTTTGATGTCACTTCAGGCATACTATAATTGTAACAACAACATGTTATAAACAACTTCATTACATTGTCTTATCATCATCATCATCATCATCATCATTTTACGTCCGTTTTTCCCTGCTTGCAAGGGTGGGACGGGAACTGATTCTGGCTTAATTTCTACAGCTGGATGCCCTTCCTAACACCAACCTCATTTACAGCGAGTGCTGGGTGCTTTTTTGCCGTGGCACCTCCACGACCACTTTGCAGTGGAATGATAGGGACCCCAGTTCCTATCATCTCATTTCTACAGCTGAGTAAACTGGAGCAATGTGAAATAAAGTGTCTTGCTCAAGGAAACAACACATCATTGTCTTATATTCATACACACTAATAAATTCTGTTACTATGAAACAGTTAAAATTGATTAAAACTGATTAAAGAATAACAACTGCAGTTTGACAAAACATTAGTAAATGGAATTGATTTAGCAAACTTCCACTATAAAGGACTCACCACCACCACCTATATTTAACGGTCCCTTTCCCTGTTAGCAAGGGTTGGACAGGTCTACATTGACCAAGTCAGTACTGAAGCAGGGCTACTGTCTTCCAACTGCTTACGCATGGTCATTATCGAGTGCGGAGGTGAAGTTGTGTCTTTTGACACAAACTAGAGGATCCTCCTAACTGAAAAGAAGGTAATAACCCTGAAGTATCATGTTGAAATATACTGGGTAAAATATTGTTTTATTTGTGATCATTTGCCCTTTCTATATTTCTACCACATTGTACCAGCTTTTTATTACATATCTTTTAAAGCTTCATAAAAACTATACTACTTTAAAGTAATTACATTATGTAGTAGATTCTGCACAGCCTAAAATGACTCCTGAACAAATATAGAGTATATATAAACAATATATTCATTAGTAACATCAAAGAAGATAGAGAACGTGAATATGGACTATGAATGACAAAAGCTTGACGTGACCTACTGAGCTTTGATTCAGATATAACTGATTTGTAAATCGTTATGCCACAACTAACAGTCCAACTTGATATGTTTAATATAATCAGGTAAGACTTAGTCTCAATAGCTTTCAACACACACAGAACAATAGATGAAGAATTAAGCAGCAGAAATCAAACAAATAACCTGCAATTTGATTTAGTAAGTAATGCATATTGTTGATGGTTGCCGGGTGCAGAATTTCCAAGTGGAAGAAGGTTGTGGAAGTGGAAGACCAAAAAAGACATAGGCAGAGGTGGTGAAAGTCAACTTCAAGAAACTACACTATACACAAAGATGATGACAAAGGAAAGAAACAAATGGGGAGATGCTGTACTGGAGGGGGCTGGTCTAACTCATGCTGTACTAGAGGGGACTGGTCTAACTGTACTGGGGAGACTGGTCTAACCCATGGTGTACTAGAGGGGACTGGTCTAACCCATGCTGTACTAGAGAGGACTGGTCTAACCCATTCTGTACTAGAGGGGACTGGTCTAACCCATGCTGTACTAGAGAGGACTGGTCTAACCCATGCTGTACTAGAGAGGACTGGTCTAACCCATGCTTACTAGAGGGGACTGGTCTAACCCATGCTTACTAGGAATGACTGGTCTAACTCATGCAAGCATGGAAAAACAAATGTAAAAACAAGGGCATCCAGCTGTAAAAAACTTGCCAGACAAAAGGTGGAGTGAACCTATCAGCTGTGTCAAGGACATGACAACCTCCCTAGTGTTAGTCATTTATACGACAAATGCACCCAGTACACACTGTAAAGTGTGTTGGTGATAGGAAGGGCATCCTGCCATAGAAATCTTGCCAAACAAATGGTTGGGAGGACCTTTAGTTATGTCAAAGGCATGACAATCTCTCCTGAGCACTTGGTGTAACATCAACCACACAAAGTGAGACATAGATCTCTGGCCCACCTGGGTACTGACATGGTTTATATAGACCTGTCCAACCATCACTAGTAGGGAAAGTGGACATTAAAATGACTGATGATAAATGATAACGTTCTGATTGAACCAATAATGTATTTGAAAAACAGTAAAATTTTAAGAAACTGATATTGGCATTAGGAAGGGCATCTAGCTGTATATACCCTGTCTAAAACCTCTATATATACCCTGTCTAAAACCTCTATATATACCCTGTCTAAAACATCTGTATATACCCTGTCTAAAACATCTATATATACCCTGTCTAAAACATCTATATATACCCAGTCTAAAACACCTCTATATATACCCAGTCTAAAACATCTATATATATCCTGTCTAAAACATCTATATATACCCTGTCTAAAACATCTGTATATACCCTGTCTAAAACATCTATATATATCCTGTCTAAAACATCTATATATACCCAGTCTAAAACATCTATATATATCCTGTCTAAAACATCTATATATACCCAGTCTAAAACATCTATATATACCCAGTCTAAAACATCTATATATATCCTGTCTAAAACATCTATATATACCCAGTCTAAAACATCTATATATACCCAGTCTAAAACATCTATATATATCCTGTCTAAAACATCTATATATACCCAGTCTAAAACACCTCTATATATACCCAGTCTAAAACATCTATATATACCCAGTCTAAAACATCTATATATACCCAGTCTAAAACACCTCTATATATACCCAGTCTAAAACCTCTATATATACCCTGTCTAAAACATCTGTATATATCCTGTCTAAAACATCTATATATACCCAGTCTAAAACACCTCTATATATACCCAGTCTAAAACATCTATATATACCCAGTCTAAAACATCTATATATACCCAGTCTAAAACACCTCTATATATACCCAGTCTAAAACACCTCTATATATACCCATTAAAATGTCGTCACCTGACTGGTCTAGTCTCAGAATGTGACACCTCATCTATCCCATGACAATAAAGAAAATAGATGCTAAACAGTGATGATATGTTACCTGTTGTATTTAGATCAATAGAATAATAATAATGTTTTCTTTATTAACCACAAGGGTTGACACAAAGTATAGCATTAAGGACAATACAGGACGGTACAGGTGGGCGTTTCTGAGTGTAAAAACAAATACATAAAACAAAGGTAAATTCCCCAATAGATGGGGGGAGAGTCCTCTGAGGCTCACTTGTGGAGAAAGTCCACAAAAAAAGCAACGTTAACCCTGACCACCAGGTCAAGTGCTCTCTCCCAGTTTTCCACCTCCAATCTACAGGCCCATTAACTGGGGGCCATGTTCGCCCACGCATCTTTCAAAATAAAGGTTGTAATTGAAATATTTTCTCTCCCCATTTACCTTTGCATAACAACATCCTGGCTGATGATTTGCTCCATAAGTGTAAAAGTGTTCACTTCCAAAACATGAATATTTCCTCCCTCGGTACCAATAAGTAACTTATCACCATTCAGCGTTAAACAGCAAGTTGAGATAGTCTTCAGTTTGCTAAAAATAAATCATGTTAGAATATTAGAACATCTTAAATGATATAATTCATAGATTTCCCAGATTTCCCATTGGCCTAAGAATGCTGCCATCAATCTAATCCAAACCTTCTATCTACGAAGTTCAGCTGAAAAGTTCATAGGCCGACTATGAAGGAGTGATGCTAGAGCTGTGAAATCTTACATGTATTAATTTCAACTCTTTGTATTAATAATAACTACATTGTTTCTTTCCAAGGACTATGTTGAAAAATAAACCTCATTTGATTATTCCATGAGAGTATCTTGGTCAGCCTATGAACTTTTTAGCCGACCCTCATAAATTCAACTCATTATTTAGGGTCAATAATGGGACCCCTTTTAATTATAGTCTTGTATACTTTATTTTGACTGTTTTGTTTACATATTTAGACAAAGTGATAATTCTTAAGTCAACATAAATATAAAATTGCCATTTCCATTTTACTGGAAGAGAATTAGAAACAGTGTAAAATTCTGGCAACATTTATTGCAAATATCAAAATTTATGGGACAAAAAAAAATATTAATCTACTTATAAATAATATCCTTTATTTTATATTTAAAGATTAAAGGAGAGGAATCAATGTAACATTGATATTGATAAGTAAAACTAGGTTAGAAATATTTTAATAGTCTCCAAAATGGCTGAATACACGTGTGTTTCTGTCTCACCTTTCTGTCCCTTCCTCTTCTCACTCTTTATCTTTCTATCTTATCCTTTTTTTTTTTTAATTCTATCTTCTGATGAAGGACTTGTGTCCAACATGTTAAGACTCTTTCTCTGTTATTTCAAGCTTTAAACCAATATGTTTCTTCAATGTACTGTGTTGTTTGATTTATTTCTGTTTACGTTTTCCATATATATATATATATATATATATATATATATATATATATATATATATATATATATATATATATACAATATATTAACAAATGGAAACTATATTTATAAAACCATATTTATTTCATTATACATATTTCAAGGGCCACCAAGGCAAACTATGGTGCGCTTTCATCAGATAAAATATAATATAGGTTAGTTTTATAAATATTGACATACCCTGAAAAAATGCAACCATTCTGGTTGGAATCTCCTGGATAGTATATATATAAACTGGTTAGCCCAACTCACTATCTCTATAATCAAAACTTCCTTTTCCAGAAATCACTGCCCTCCTCCTCAATAATTTTAATGGAAGAACTCACTTGCTTTCCATGGAAAAATCTTTAACCTCTTCCAAAATTGCATTTCCTTCCTTCTTTTCATTGATCTCCCAAAGGTGTAGGGAGTTGTCACTACAAAGGGTGATGAGACGCCCCTAAAATAGATTCACAACAATCACTTTGAAAATGAATAAAACAAAAAGACAACAAAGATATTTATAATTTCCTCAATTTTCAGTTTTGTTTTATTTTAAAATCTCACATCTTGTTACTTGTCATGATACACAGCAGTATCAGTGTAACAGGGTCGTCATTGGTCACTCAACCTGCTGGAATTAAAGACAAATCTTCCTTAAATCCCACTACATCATCTTAAGGACATAGATAATGTATTCCTATACAGCCCCCAAATTATAGACTGGTTGTGGCTAGAATATCTTTGTCAACAGATCTGTTCAATCCAGGTTGATCTGGGTCAATATTTGTCATTGTGGATATATTTTTTTTACCGTATAATCCAACTGAAGGGAAAGATTGGTTTCAGCTCCCATGGGATCCTGACACCAATCTTTTTCAGTGGGTTTACACGCCCCATTTTTTGACTATATTATAGTAAAAAATATTAGTGTAACTTCTATTTCAATTATAAACTTCGCTTCCCGTATTACAAACATACTTCCATATATATATATATATATACCAGAACGGAGGCAGTAAAAACCAGTTAGACCATTACTCACCAGAGTACTCAATACTTGGGATAGTAGAATGGGTAATACGAAAAATTTGGGACCCTGACAGCTGGAGCTTAGCTGCCAGGGCCCTGAATTTTTCATATATATATATATCCACATTGTAAATATGGTTGGTGTTAGGAAGGGCAGCCAACTGTAGAAAACCTGCCAGATAGTCTTATACGAGTGAGACACAGTCACTCGACCAATCTTACCTCAAATGGGATAATTCCCGTCTAACCCATGCTAGCATGGAAGATAGACATTAAACAACAATGATGATGATATAAAACTTTAAAAGATATATATAAAGAGAAAAGAAAAAGACATATATCCAAAGAGATATACCTTTTTCTCCTAAACTTGTATAATTGAACTATTTTATTGAGAAACATGATCATTACATATGTATCAATACCTTTACACAGTACATCATCATCATCGTTTAACGTCTATCTTCCCCGCTAGCATGGGTTTGGACGGGAATTTTCCCACTTGAGGCAAGATTGGTTGTCTTGCTTGTATAGGACTGTCTGGCGGGTTTTCTACGGCTGGATGCCCTTCCTAACACCAACCATGTTTACAGTGTGGACTGGGAAGTTACCTACACGGCCACATTACAGTGTGGACTGTGTGTTTTTTTGTCATGACACCTACACGACCTCATTTATTTAGGAATGGATGTTGTGGTACCAACATATATATAGTACATATATATTGATTTTAAATGGTAATGAACAAAACAAGAAATAAAATGTAAGTGTAAATACCTGTTCAGGTAAAAAGAAAAGCTGATTAATGGAAACATCTTTCTTATGTTGACCAGCAAATTCAACACCTGGTGCACCATAACTGAAGACATTCGTTAAGAAAAAACGATCTTGGCAAATATTGAAATATAATTATTTTGTTTTATTTTTTTTTAAAATGTTAACATACATTAAATTTTTTCTTTTTATCTCTATATATATATAAAACTGACGATGTCTGACTGTGTGTGAGTTCGAATCCCTAAAACTCGAGAACCACCCAACCGACTGTTTTCAAACTTTACACATGTAATACTTATGTTTCAGGGAGTGTTCTGAGCAAAAAGAATTTCAAATTTTCAATGCGCTAGGGACCGCATTAGGCGATTTAGCGATCTCGCTCTATAATTCTTAGTCTTTCTCTTTTTAGATAGATACATACTTATAACGTCGTGCCCTTATAATATCTGTCTGTATGTCTGACTGTCTGCATTACATCACTTCCCTGTCTGTGTGTGTGTGTGTCTGTGAGTTTGAATCCCTAAAATTCGAGAAGTACCCAACTGATTTTTTTCAATCTTTACATATGTATTACTTATGTTTCAGGTAGTGTTATGCACATAAAAAAATTCAACTTTTTTTATCTCCTAGGGCCCATTAGGTGAAACACTGCGTTTTTTAAACATTTTTAGGGGGTTTTTGAGGCGTTACGTCAGACTGATTTCCTTGAAATTGTAACTATGCATTAGTCAGTCTCTTCTTCATACCGCAAGCAAAGAAAATCCAACTTTCTTATGGCCTAGGGCCCGCATTAGGTGAAAAACTTCATTTTTTCAGCTTCTTAGGGCTCTTTGGAGGAGTTACGTCTAGCCTATTTTCCCGAAATTTCAAGGCATATTATGTACATAAAAAAAATTCATTTTCTTGGCCCCGCATTAGGTGAAAACCTGCATTTTTCCTGCTTCATTAAGGAAAATCTTAAAGATTATCCAGCCATCAGAGTATTCGGTTTATTTTATTTACATATTGTCCAGGCATGCAGTTTTTCCATGATTAAATTTGTTGGCGGCCCGCGTTCCAAAATACCTTATCCCGTGGAATGCCTACTCCACGCCCTCCTATTATTTGGGACCCAAGAGTACAACTGAAATCGATTTTATAGTGTCACTAGCCACTGCTAGTGACACTATAAAATAGATTTCAGTTGTACTCTTGGGTCCCAAATAATAGGAGGACATGGAGTAGGGATGGAAAAAAAAAATCAATAATTTTTCTAAGTTGACTTGATTAAAAAAATAATAATCCAGAATTAGTTTAGTTTACATATTGAAACCCCAACCCATCCTATTTATTTTATAACATGGGATTTCTAGTAATATACTTTTTTCGTCATGTATAATGTATTTTTTATATCTATAGAAAATTGTTGCAGGAATGCTACCACTTACAATAAAATTTATTAAGCAGTGTGAGAGGAGGGGGACAATTGAGACTCAAGTGGACACCCATTCTACTCTGGGTAGTAGTCAGCTAAACAACAATTAACCTTATACACCCACTTCCCCTGATGTATCTGTTCTACACCATATCTCATCCTTATCTGCAGTGAAGTCATGTAATTTAATGGTTACAGTGTTCACCTCACAATCATAAGGTTGCGAGTTCAATTCCCAGCTATGCAGTGATACTTTATTTCATGCTGCTCCAGTCAACTCAACTGGCAAAAAAACAAGTTGTACTACCTGTAATTCAAAGAACCAGCCTTGTCATATATTTGTCATGCTGAATCTCCCTGAGAACTACAATAAGGGTAGACATATTTGTGGTGGAATGTTCAGCCCCTTTCACACTAATTCCATTGTCCAAACAGCTGCTACCCTTGTCATTAGACAGGTCCAACAATTTATCTGCTACATCCAGCATGTTGACATCCAATCTTCCAACTTATTTCAATTTTCATTTTTCACTGACAGCAGTTATCTTCCCTCTATTACAGGTACCACCAGATGATCGGGGCTAGACATTGACATTGTTCTGGATATATAATTGTAAGGTCACACCTCCCAGACATTACAGGTACCACCTGATGATAGAGGCTTAACATTGTACTCTGGATATATCTATAATCTTGCTTTACACCTGACAATTCCAGTCAAACTAAGACAAGACAATAAAATATCCAGGCCAATCAATCATCTTTACCTTTATTTCAAATTGATCTCTCATATATAAAGACAAGGATTCTAATTGAGAAAGAAAAGAACATCAATTATGATATCCTGACCTTTATTAAAGGTATGAGAGAGAGGGGTAGAGATAGATAGATAGATAGAGAGAGTTAGGTAAAGGTAGATGAATGGATAGATAAATATATATATATATATGTGTGTGTGTATAATGGTAGCTATGGTGCTTCCATAGGCGGTATGCCAAAATTAGCACTCAATATTCATACAGAGCAGAGTGTGGATAGTATAAAAAAACGAAAATTCAGCGATGCATCTGGACTCAGTTTATTGCGTGTTACAATTGTTTCGTCGGCAGGTAGCTTGAGACATGTAGTTCGTCCGGAGCAAATTTTCTCACAGAAAATTTGCTCCGGATGAACTGCCCGTGTCCGAAGGAACCTGCAGCCGTAGAATCAGCCAGATCCCTACAGTGATCATGTCTCGAGCTACCTGCCGACGAAACAATTGTAACACGCAATAAACTGAGTCCAGATGCATCACTGATTTTTCGTTTTTATACTATATATATATATATATATATATATATATATAGAGAGAGAGAGAGGTAGAGATAGATATAGAAAGAGAGAAAGAAAGAAAAAAACAAAATAAACTTGTCAGCAAATAAAACTTACACGAAAAAAAAAAAAATGGTGTCGTTTCCTTACACCCCCCCCCCCCTCCTTTGTAAATTTTCTATTAAAATTCTAACTTTATGGTCTACCTAACATTTCGTGACACTTCCACGATATTACATTTACTTACACAAAAACGAGGTTTTTTTCAGTTTATGTGAAAGAAAAAAAAAAAAAAAAAAGAATCAATAAAACAAGAGAAATAAGAAAAGGATACATCTTTAAAATTCCTGTTTTGGTTCCAACTGCAAGTAACTTCAGTTTGGGATCATATGCAAGAGCCCTTGGTTGACTGGGAAAACCATGGTCGACACACTGTAACAAAATAAAACATCCATTAGAAATAGTCTTATTTGAGAATAGTATTATATTAAAAGATAAACAGCAGTGGAATGGCAGAATTGGTAGAGCAGCATTTAAAGTGACAATAATGGCCCTTTATATCCTGAGTTCAAATCACACCGAGGTTAATTTTACCTGTCATCCTTTCAGGGGTCAATTTAACTAAGTTTCCCTTCTCCCTTTTTAAAAATTGTTGACCTTGTGTCTAAACTAGAAACCATTAAGTCAACTCTTTAATTACCATATTTCTAATGAAAAACACTTCCTATGTTTCAATTCATTAAAAAAAATTAAAAAAAAAAAAAAAAAAAATCAAGAATTTGGAAGAATTAAGTAATTAAGTACTGTAATTTTTTTCATTATTTATCTGGTATTTGGAACAGAAAGATTCTTATATAAAGACATGGAAGGTTTTTAGTTCATTCTAAACACTTTAAAACAACTTTATGTTAGAGAACCAGAGACAGGTTTCATGCAGTTGGATATTGAAAGAGTTAAAAGAAACAAAAGAAACAAACTCTAAAAATATCTAGCCATTGTGTCAAGATTTCTCTTATAATTCCATACATCCTGTGTTATTTTAGTGGAACAACAACCATTGTAGCTCTGGTGACAGTAGTAGAACAAGGTCTCAAGACAAGAGGAAGAAAGATTTTGTGTAAAATATTAAAAAATGGCAAATTACATGCATTCAATGTTATAAATAGGAGACAAGAATGAGTTAATATAGGGAGAAGGGTATATTAACCCTTTTGTTACCATACATTGTATTTCAATTAATTAATGAAAAATTTGGACAGTTAATCTTTCATTTCATTATCATGAAATTTGCCTTTCATCCATTCAAGGTTGATTATAAAAAAAGTACATCAATGTTGCCTTTCATATTTTTGAGGTCGATAAAAAAGTACCAGTTTAATACTGGGTTGATAATTTCTCTATATCTCTTTCGCACTTCTATTCTCTCTCACTATCCTTCTCAGGAAGAAATCTACTGTACCCAGGCCTGGAGAGGAGATGGACTGTTAGGTTTAAACATGTTCGAGAAACACCTTATGTTAATATAGTGTCCCTACAACTCAGGACTTACACATTTGTAACATAGTAAAAGCTTCTTAAAAGGCTTTAATTTATATAGGAACCCTTTAAAATGGCTGGTTTTGTTTAATAGTACATGAGGCAGTTTAGGTGGGTTGGTACCAAAAGGGTTAATAATAAGGGTTTTAATCGGATTATATTTTGGCCCAAGTCAATGAAATTATTTCTCTTTTCTTGTTTACATTTAGCTGAACTTATCCACAACATAACATTAAGTCTCTTAGTTGGGATAAAGATTAAACCAGTGTTAGTTTCCACACCTCCCTCCTCTCTCACACACCTCTACAGTTAATGTTAAAGATCTTCTCTAGACACTTTTCAAGTCACAGCTTGTCTCAGTTTCATCTGATGTTAAGTGACAGAGTACAAGACTCTCTCCCTCCTCTTGTCATGGATGGGACAGCTGGACAGCTGGATGGACTGGAACAACATGAAACAAAGTACCTTGCTCAAGAACAATATGTACCAGGAGTTCAATCAAGGACAATATATATCAATCAGTCTGGTAATTGAATCCATGGTTTTATGATCAGGAGCCCAACACTCAACAACTTATTCTCCAAAACCTGTATTTTTGAAGCCTAATATCTTAACACGTTTTTAACATTTAGTCCACATGTTTGTAACATTTAGGAGTTGAAATTATCAAAGAACTCAGCTGTGAATTAAAACCATAGAGAGCTGCTTATAATAGTGTAAAAAAATACCCCCCCACAACAGCAGCAGCAAAAACCCCAGCCCAGCCTGAGGTGTTAGAACACAAATGATAGGAAATGAAAGAACTACCAAAGGAAATTACCAAAGATAAACTAAATTTAGCAATGGAAGTGAGAAACTAAAACAAGCTTTACAACAATTTGATAAAGATCTTCATATTCAACTATCTTGTCTCTTTAAAAACATCTGGACTCTTTAATTCCCAATAATGTTTAGCTTAAGTCAAACAGCAACATCTTTCTAAGTACTCACATGTAGACTTACACTGTATTTCTTTCTACACAGAAAGAATCCCTTTGTTGTCATTGCAGAAAAAGTCATACACACACACACACACACACACACACATACATATATATATATATATATATATATATATATATATATATATATATATATATATATATATACACACACACACACACACACACATATGTATATATCAAATCAGTTTACACAAAACCTATTCAGTAAGTAATATTAACTGTGAGAACTGGATAATTTGTTTGAATTCACAACAGTAAATGGTCAAGATTTGTTACTGAGAGTAGGGTACTTTTAAAAGCCATAAGTTGTCAGAAACCCAGTTTATAGGTAACTAGCAGGTTTTTAACAGCTATTATTTCTGAACAACATTGAGAGATGTCGAAATTAGTAGTGTGAGTGGATAAGGATCATTACAATACATTTTTGTGTGAGGTTCATTGGCTGTGAGGCTAAAGTGCTGAACTATAATGACAGGCTAGAAAGAGTAGTCAAATCTATCTTTAACATTTTAAATGCAGTTCTAGATAACTCTAGAATGACCTGGTGTTAATCCTTTCATTACCATATTTCTAATGAAAGACACTGTCTATGTCATTAATCCTTTCATTACCATATTTCTAATGAAAGACACTGTCTATGTCACTAACCCTTTCATTACCATATTTCTAATGAAAGACACTGTCTATGTCATTAACCCTTTCATTACCATATTTCTAATGAAAGACACTGTCTATGTCATTAACCCTTTCATTACCATATTTCTAATGAAAGACACTGTCTATGTCATTAACCCTTTCATTACCATATTTCTAATGAAAGACACTGTCTATGTCATTAACCCTTTCATTACCATATTTCTAATGAAAGACACTGTCTATGTCATTAAGCCTTTCATTACCATATTTCTAATGAAAGACACTGTCTATGTCATTAACCCTTTCATTACCATATTTCTAATGAAAGACACTGTCTATGTCATTAACCCTTTCATTACCATATTTCTAATGAAAGACACTGTCTATGTCATTAACCCTTTCATTACCATATTTCTAATGAAAGACACTGTCTATGTCATTAACCCTTTCATTACCATATTTCTAATGAAAGACTGCTAAACATTTTCAAATAACTTAAAATAAACAAGAATTTGGAGGGATTTAGTAATATAATTTTCTCATAAAGCTGGTGTTTGGAACATAACTTAACAAAGGTTCTTACATATAATTATGAGAGTAGGGAGGAAAAACAGATGTGAAATACTTTAAAATAAACAGCTTTAAATGATAAAATCAGGGGCAGTTTCAGGCAGGTTAAAATCAAAATAAACATATGGCTAGTTGAATCCTACGTACTCCTCCTCCTCAGTTCACATATATGGATGGTTTGGTCCCGTAACTCCTGAGGGAGTCATAGGAGTGCCATATTGACATATGGTGTTTCTAGGGCATTTTAAAACTTGGTGGAGCCCATTTCCTCCCCAAGTCTGAATACAGCAGATTTCTTCCCGAGAGGGATATAGAGAGTGGTAGAAAGAGATTTAACCCTTTAGGATTTACATTACTCTATACATAGTATTGTATTTTGTGGTAAAGGCTTTATCTCACATATATCACATATCGAATCTACAAGATTTTGATGTTATTTATTTTAAGAACAATACCTTAACATCAGTATAAGCGGCCAGAACAGAGAGAGGTGAGAGAATTCTGGCCGGATATGGCCGGTTTAAATGCTAAAGGGATAAAGGAAGAACTGACCCCAATACTTGACTGGTACTTTTTTTTTTATTGACCTTGAATAGATGAAAGGTAAAGTTGACCTCGACAGGATTTGAACTGAGAGAGAGCAGAATTGGAATACTACAAATCATTCTATCTGATGTTCTAATGACCCTGCCAATTCACCACTTACATAGAATGAGTTAAATCCAACACTACAAGCTAATGAAATATTTATGATGTAATCATCATCACTGTTCAATGTCCATTTTCCACACTAACATGGGTTATAAGTTCTTATTCTGCATTAGTATCTATGTGGACTGGGATGATGTGAGAATTAAGAGCTTTAACCCTTTTCAAACCAATCCACCTAAAACTGCTTCTGACTATGAAACAAAATGACCCTATTTAAATTAAAGTCTTTCAACATAATTTGATATAAAAAAAAAAAACCTATTAAGTTATGTTACAAATACCATCTTGATAATGAAATACGTTTATTAAACCTCTCCAAATTCTTCATTAATTAATCCACATCGTGTCTTTCATTAGAAATATGGTTATGAAAGGGTTAAGATGATGCAATATTAGTAACAGGATAAAATACACTCAACTCATCAGTTAGTTATAAGATTATATTCTCATTTAAACCAATGTCAGTGACAAAACATTTGATGGTCAAATGGGATGTCAGCTTATATCTGAGGTCAAAATTATGCTGATTTTCACCAACTTCAAATTCTACGTGAATGAGGTGCTAAAATATTTTTACTTAGGGAGGTGAAATTTCCTCTTGATTTTGATGTGTTTTGAAAGAATATGCCTTCAAAATGGTTGGAAATTTGTAAAAAAAAAAAAAAAAATCATCACATTACATAATGGAGTTGTGAAGCACAAACTATACTCTAAACAACACTTAAAACATTTCAAATGTCAAAATATTAAAACTACATCAATATATTCTCCACTTATGAGAATTTCAAGACACCACCATCTAAACAAAATGTATTGATCAGCTGTCTTATAAGGGGTCTGTTTATATTTGAGTATGGGGCAGACAAAGGAAAAAGCGGACAGGAAAGAACTTTGTCACAAGCCAAACACTCAGTCATGACTGCCACAGATGCAGGCAGTTGGTGCAGCATTCAATACTGCAGTGTCCCAATGACCCCGAAAAGGGTTAAGGGTCCATGATGATGATGATATGGTATATTTTTTGAAGAAAATAAGAGCAGTTGATTTAACACTAAAATTATCCAAATATCCATGACTGATCTCTTTGTTACTTTCCAACACAACTAAGTAAACCATTGCTACACACAACACTCACTCCCCCAGGTATGAGTTTCATGATAATGTTGTGTAGATAGTCTCCCAGACACTCAGCACCCCCCACACACACATCAGTGCCCCAGGTATGTGTTTCATGATAATCTTGTGTATAGATCTAATACTTTTTAGTTGTTTACTTCAATTAGTAAATACCTCATCAAAACCTAACATTATCGTTCATTATAGCTGAAGTAGCCCTCCTAGACTAAACAATAAATACCAGTGTTTCGATGTCTAGCTACACACATTGTTGTTAGAGTGTGTGGAGGTGTTACGGCCTGGTTAGTCAACTTCTTGATTGATAGTGTCTTGCACAATGTCTAGTCACTACAAGTTATACAACAACAAAATTATATAATAGCAATTCAGACTCTGTGTGTGTGTGTGTGTGTGTGTGTGTGTGTGTGTGTGTGTGTGTGTGTGTGTGTGTGTGTGTGTGTGTGTGTGTGTGTGTGTGTGTGTGTATATATATATATATATACACACATACATACATGTTGGTGTACCTAGGTTTTCTTTTTTTTTTAATAGTCTTCAGAAAAAGGTACAGTAGCTGCCTAGCCTTTTCCTTTCATGAGAAAATATGAAATTTACAGTTCACACCTATGCAGGTTTAGATGACCTGCAAAGTTGCATCTCATAAAAGGTTTCTTGGGTGTTTTACTGACAGGTGTAGCAATCATACCATGAAAAGCAACAGAAAATGGAGTGCCTTGCTCTTCTTTTATAATACTGATGCAATCCAGTAACAGTGTTTACTGTTACCATATCTCCACGCAAAGGAAAAGTTATTTGGGGCAAGGAAAATCTTCAATAAATAATAAAATAAATTAATGTATGTATGGAAAGGTAACTCCCAATGGAGTTGTAGAAGCATCATCATCACATATGGTATATACACAACTTCCATATTCTTCTATGTATAAAAAAAACAACCTTTTTATATATGCAATGTATGTATAAACCTGTAACTCTTGATGGAACCATAGGGATATTGTCTTGGGCTCTTTAACCCTTTAGCATTTACATTACTTTATATATACTATTGTATTTTCATGGAAAAGGCTTTACCTCACATAATATCGAATCTATGAGATTTTGATGTTATTTATTTTGAGAACAATACCTTAACATCAGTATGAGTGGCCAGTTACAGCCGGTTTGAACAGAAAGAAGTGAGAGAATTCTGGCCGGATATGGCTGGTTTAAATGCTAAAGGGTTAAACCTGGTGGAGCCTATCATCATTTTTCCAAGTCTGAAGACTTGCCTATTTCTGAGAGAGGGAAAGTTAGAGAGAGAAAGAAAGAGAGAGAGTTATAGAGGGGAAGTGAGAAAGAGATAAGAGGAATCAAAGCACCCCCTTCCATAATACTGGATTGATACTATTTTTTTTATCGACCTTGGCAGGATTTAAAGGCAGAGAGCCAGAATGAATACCGCAAAGCTTTCTCTCTGACATTCTAACGGCATTCACTGCTTAAAATTAGAGTTTAACAAGAAGTGCAACTGTATACATACATCATCATCATCGTTTAACGTCCATGTTCCACATACATATACAAATATATAGCCCACAATAAACAGGTAGATATATAAATTTATCTTTCCAACTACAAGATGTAAAATATCAACTAGTTCGTATTCGACCCAGTAATACAAATAAAACAAGGCACTTGAAAAACCTCTGCTAACAGGATTACAACTATTTAAACATTACAGGATGATGTTAGAGAGAGAGAGAGAGAGAGAGAGAGAGAGAGAGAGAAAGAGAGAAGCTTATTCTAAAACTGGTGTGGTTATCATAACTAACAGAAAGAAAACCGTTTCAAGAAGTGAGAGCTGACATTGACAGTGTTTGGAGAGAGCCTAACTAATCAAAATAGTAAAAAGTAAAAGACTGGTGGTGGTGGTGGTGGTGGTGGATAATGAAGCAAAATAAATTTCAAGAAATACTATCAAATGGTATTATGATGGATTGGCAGTGTCGGCAGAGGGTTTGACACCATGCTTTGCAGCATAGAGTTACGGCCCTTTATGGTCTGAGTTCAAAAAATCCCGCCGAGGTTACCTTTGCTTTTCATCCTTACGGGGTTGAGAAAATAAAGTACCAGTAATACACTGGGGTAATTGCTGGCCTTGTGCCAAAAGTAGAAACAATTATGATATACTATATTTCAGCTCCAAATTTATTGAGAATGATGTTGGATGTCATGTTGGTGGAACGTTAAAAAACACCCAGTCCACACTGTAAAGTGGCCATGTAGGTGTCACGATAAAAATGCATCCTTATTAGTTTTTTTCTATTAAGAAAATAGTGTGCATATATACATATAAGCATATAGACAATATGCCCCCACACCCTCCCACTGCAAAGTGGTCATGGAGGTGCCACGGCAAAAAAGCACCCAGCCCACACTGTAACGTGGACATGTAGGCGCCACGGAAAAAAAGCACCCAGCACTCACTGTAAATGAGGTTGGTATTAGGAAGGGCAACCAGCTGTAGAAATCAAGCCAAAATCAGTTCCCGTATGAGCAAGACAAAGTCAGCCGACCTGACACTGCCCACAACAGGACAACCTGTCTAACCCATGCTAGCGTGGAAGAACGGGCGTAAAACGGTGATGATGTTGATATATTGGTGTGTGTATACATATACAGGTGTGTGTATGCATATATAGGTATGTATTTACATACATATGTGTATATGTATGTGTGTATATATATATATATATATGTGTGTGTGTATATGTATATATATGTGTGTGTGTGCGCATGTTTGTATGTATATATAGTGTGTTGAATGTGTAGAAAGAATGAAGGAATAAGTCTACTAAAACTGTAACATAGTCAACAACAGCTGCAAAGGAGTGCAGATGGTAAATATGCATTAACCATTTGTTGAGAACAAATGGAAATCTACAAATTACAAGAATTACTTGTTGTAAAACTATATTGACAAAGGAGGAAGAAAATCTAAAAAAGAGAGAAGAAAAATTTCCTCTTCATTAGCATTTCTACGTCTTAGCTAACATCTGAAAACATTCAACTATATTGAGATGGAAATGTCTTTTCAAAAAGGTTTCTTACATTCTTTACCACTTCACTATAAATAACGGCAGCATTTTTAGAAAATTAATGAATGGGAATCATGAGTATAGAACAAGTTAGAGTAGTGAAAGCTGTAGAACAAGTTAGAGTAGTGAAAGCTGTAGAACAAGTTAGAGTAGTGAAAGCTGTAGAACAAGTTAGAGTAGTGAAAGCTGTAGAACAAGTTAGAGTAGTGAAAACTGTAGAACAAGTTAGAGTAGTGAAAACTGTAGAACAAGTTAGAGTAGTGAAAACTGTAGAACAAGTTAGAGTAGTGAAAACTGTAGAACAAGTTAGAGTAGTGAAAACTGTAGGACATGTTAGGAAGTATTAACTGTGAGAGATATTGAACAGATTAGGAAGTGAAATCCCAAATTATAAGAAGCATCCTTAAGTGGTCAACAGAATCAATAATAAAACAAACATCTGAAAGATTTTTTTTTTTTTTTACTGTAAATTAAGGGTAAATTCAATGCTAATGATACTCAGTAGAAGAAATCTGGTTATGAACAAAAATATGTGGACTTTCTGATTAGTTGCTTTAAAAACAATAATAAATAGTTACTTTAAAAAAAAACTTGTAGTACCTGCCCACCAATACAGTGGTAGACAGGTACTATATGTGAGAGAAATAACTGTTTTAAACACTAACAGCACTACAAAAGACAATCTCACAATTTCAAATTAGGAAGACAGAGACATACAATAGACCAACATCCTATCATCGTATCTGAAATTTAGGTTTTATTTAGTTTATATTACCACAGGAAAACGTTATCCCTATTGATCTTTGTGAGTCAGAAAAGGATTAACAATTGTTTTAAAGTATTAGGGGGTTAGTATTATAAATCTGAAAATCTTGCACCACCTCCAGGCATAATCTCTTAATCTGTGTAACCACAATTGACAAATCGCTGTCCCCTATACACATCATTTCTCTTTACACCAATCTCACTAATAATAAATTCTATCACTTTTTTGTCTTTTTACATTTCAATGATCAGTGAAATGAAGCTTTCTTTTGCATTAATTGTGCAATTTTCTTCAAATTTTAAATTAAACCCATTAATTTTATAAAAAAACAAAAGCAAAATTATTTTAACTCTATATACTAAACAGCTTGAAAACGACCGTTGGTCTATGATACTGTGTTTTAAGGTATGACCCTCATTCTATGATACTGTGTTTTAAGGTATGACCCTCATTCTATGATACTATGTTTTAAGGTATGACCCTCATTCTATGATACTATGTTTTAAGGTATGACCCTCATTCTATGATACTGTGTTTTAAGGTACGACCCTTGTTCTATGATACTATGTTTTAAGGTATGACCCTTGTTCTATGATACTATGTTTTAAGGTATGACCCTTATTCTATGATACTGTGTTTTAAGGTGTCTATAGCTATCTAAAAGTGGTGAATTGTCACAGTCTTTAGAAAATCAGATACAATGCTTTGTGATAGTCATTTTGGTTCTGTGAGTTCAAATCCTGCCGAGGTCAACTTTTTTTTATCAACCTTGAGATGCATGAAAAACAAAGTACCAGTCTAGTACTGGAGTAGATTCTTCCTCTATATCTCTCACTTTCATTCTCTCAATCTCTGGAAGAAATCTGCTGTATTCAGGCCTGAGAAGGACACCGGCTGTGTCAAGTTTAAAAATGCCCTAGAAATACCAACTGTCAATGTTGAGAAAGTTATATGAGTATAAAGTCTTTCCCTAGGGTGACTATAAAGTCTTTCCCTAGGGTGACTATAAAGTCTTTCCCTAGGGTGAGTATAAAGTCTTTCTCTAGGGTGAGTATAAAGTCTTTCCCTAGGGTGAGTATAAAGTCTTTCCCTAGGGTGAGTATAAAGTCTTTCCCTAGGGTGAGTATAAAGTCTTTCCCTAGGGTGACTATAAAGTCTTTCCCTAGGGTGACTATAAAGTCTTTCTCTAGGGTGACTATAAAGTCTTTCTCTAGGGTGACTATAAAGTCTTTCCCTAGGGTGAGTATAAAGTCTTTCCCTAGGGTGAGTATAAAGTCTTTCCCTAGGGTGAGTATAACGTCTTTCCCTAGGGTGAGTATAAAGTCTTTCTCTAGGGTGAGTATAAAGTCTTTCCCTAGGGTGAGTATAAAGTCTTTCTCTAGGGTGAGTATAAAGTCTTTCCCTAGGGTGAGTATAAAGTCTTTCCCTAGGGTGAGTATAAAGTCTTTCCCTAGGGTGAGTATAAAGTCTTTCCCTAGGGTGACTATAAAGTCTTTCCCTAGGGTGAGTATAAAGTCTTTCCCTAGGGTGAGTATAAAGTCTTTCCCTAGGGTGACTATAAAGTCTTTCCCTAGGGTGACTATAAAGTCTTTCTCTAGGGTGAGTATAAAGTCTTTCTCTAGGGTGAGTATAAAGTCTTTCCCTAGGGTGAGTATAAAGTATTTCCCTAGAGTGAGTATAAAGTCTTTCCCTAGGGTGAGTATAAAGTCTTTCCCTAGGGTGACTATAATGTCTTTCCCTAGGGTGACTATAATGTCTTTCCCTAGGGTGACTATAATGTCTTTCCCTAGGGTGACTATAATGTCTTTCCCTAGGGTGACTATAAAGTCTTTCCCTAGGGTGAGTATAGTCTTTCTCTAGGGTGACTATAAAGTCTTTCCTAGGGTGAGTATAAAGTCTTTCCTAGGGTGAGTATAAAGTCTTTCCCTAGGGTGAGTATAAAGTCTTTCCCTAGGGTGAGTATAAAGTCTTTCCCGAGGGTGAGTATAAAGTCTTTCCCTGATTATACCTCAAATACTATTTGAGATTTTACTTTTAATTTATAAATTTCAAATTTTTCTGAACATGTTTTACATGTGTTTTGTGGTTCCAAATACTTTAAGCTCACCCTGTACTACTAAACCTCTTCAAATTTATATTTTCAAAATTATTTGAAAACCATATATAGTGTCTTTCATGAGAAATATGGTGATGGAATGAGTGAAACTACTAATATAACTAAAACACTGACTAGTTTACTTATAACTAACAATCTGGATATTTTGTTTCAATACTTATAATAATAATTCTTTTTCTATTTCAGAGATTTTCATAAATTACTAGAAGTTTCTTTTATTTCAAAGAAAGTTGAAACAAACAACTTCATGAATTATTATAATTGGTAATAGAATATTCTCCAAAGTTACAATACTATATACAGATTCCTGTCTCAGACAATGAACAAAGAATGGGGGGGGGGGGGGCTTGATATATTATAGTTAATGACACTAACAGTGGTATATATAGGAGGGGGGTTAATGACACTAACAGTGGTATATATAGGGGGGGGGGGTTAATGACACTAACAGTGGTATATATAGGGGGTGGGGGGTGTGTCAATGACACTAACAGTGGTATATATAGGGGTGGTGGTTAATGACACTAACAGTGGTATATATAGGGGGTGGTTAATGACACTAACAGTGGTATATATAGGGGGTGGTGGTTAATGACACTAACAGTGGTATATATAGGGGGTTGTGATGTCAATGACACTAACAGTGGTATATATAGGGTGGTGGTGGTGTCAATGACACTAACAGTGGTATATATAGGGTGGTGGTGGTGGTGTCAATGACACTAACAGTGGTATATATAGGGGGTGGTGGTTAATGACACTAACAGTGGTATATATAGGGTGGTGGTGGTGTCAATGACACTAACAGTGGTATATATAGGGTGGTGGTGGTGTCAATGACACTAACAGTGCTATATATAGGGTGGTGGTGGTGTCAATGACACTAACAGTGGTATATATAGGGGGGGGGTTAATGACACTAACAGTGGTATATATAGGGGGTGGTGGTTAATGACACTAACAGTGGTATATATAGGGTGGTGGTGGTGTCAATGACACTAACAGTGGTATATATAGGGTGGTGGTGGTGTCAATGACACTAACAGTGGTATATATAGGGGGTGGTGGTTAATGACACTAACAGTGGTATATATAGGGGGTGGTGGTTAATGACACTAACAGTGGTATATATAGGGGGGATGTTAATGACACTAACAGTGGTATATATAGGTGGTGGTGTCAATGACACTAACAGTGGTATATATAGGGGGTGGTGGTTAATGACACTAACAGTGGTATATATAGGGGTGGTGTCAATGACACTAACAGTGGTATATATAGGGGGTGGTGGTGTCAATGACACTAACAGTGGTATATATAGGGGGTGGTGGTTAATGACACTAACAGTGGTATATATAGGGTGGTGGTGGTGCCAATGACACTAACAGTGGTATATATAGAGGGTGGTGGTGTCAATGACACTAACAGTGGTATATATAGAGGGTGGTGGTGTCAATGACACTAACAGTGGTATATATAGAGGGTGGTGGTGTCAATGACACTAACAGTGGTATATATAGAGGGTGGTGGTGTCAATGACACTAACAGTGGTATATATAGGGGGTGGTGGTGTCAATGACACTAACTGGTATATATAGAGGGTGGTGGTGTCAATGACACTAACAGTGGTATATATAGAGGGTGGTGGTGTCAATGACACTAACAGTGGTATATATAGGGGGTGGTGGTGTCAATGACACTAACTGGTATATATAGGGGGTGGTGTCAATGACACTAACAGTGGTATATATAGAGGGTGGTGGTGTCAATGACACTAACAGTGGTATATATAGGGTGGTGGTGGTGTCAATGACACTAACAGTGGTATATATAGGGTGGTGGTGGTGTCAATGACACTAACAGTGGTATATATAGAGGGTGGTGGTGTCAATGACACTAACAGTGGTATATATAGAGGGTGGTGGTGTCAATGACACTAACAGTGGTATATATAGGGGGTGGTGGTGTCAATGACACTAACTGGTATATATAGGGGGTGGTGTCAATGACACTAACAGTGGTATATATAGAGGGTGGTGGTGTCAATGACACTAACAGTGGTATATATAGAGGGTGGTGGTGTCAATGACACTAACAGTGGTATATATAGGGGGTGGTGGTGTCAATGACACTAACTGGTATATATAGGGGGTGGTGTCAATGACACTAACAGTGGTATATATAGAGGGTGGTGGTGTCAATGACACTAACAGTGGTATATATAGGGGGTGGTGATTAATGACACTAACAGTGGTATATATAGAGGGTGGTGGTGCCAATGACACTAACAGTGGTATATATAGGGTGGTGGTGCCAATGACACTAACAGTGGTATATATAGGGTGGTGGTGGTGTCAATGACACTAACAGTGGTATATATAGGGTGGTGGTGGTGTCAATGACACTAACAGTGGTATATATAGGGGGGGGGGGGGTTAATGACACTAACAGTGGTATATATAGGGGGTGGTGGTTAATGACACTAACAGTGGTATATATAGGGTGGTGGTGGTGTCAATGACACTAACAGTGGTATATATAGGGTGGTGGTGGTGTCAATGACACTAACAGTGGTATATATAGAGGGTGGTGGTGTCAATGACACTAACAGTGGTATATATAGGGTGGTGGTGGTGTCAATGACACTAACAGTGGTATATATAGGGGGGGGTGTCAATGACACTAACAGTGGTATATATAGGGGGGGGTGTCAATGACACTAACAGTGGTATATATAGGGTGGTGGTGGTGTCAATGACACTAACAGTGGTATATATAGGGTGGTGGTGGTGTCAATGACACTAACAGTGGTATATATAGGGGGTGGTGGTGTCAATGACACTAACAGTGGTATATATAGGGGGGGGTGTCAATGACACTAACAGTGGTATATATAAGGTGGTGGTGGTGTCAATGACACTAACAGTGGTATATATAGAGGGTGGTGGTGTCAATGACACTAACAGTGGTATATATAGGGGGTTGTGATGTCAATGACACTAACAGTGGTATATATAGGAGGTGGTGGTGGTGTATGACACTAACAGTGGTATATATAGAGGGTGGTGGTCAATGACACTAACAGTGGTATATATAGGGGGTGGTGGTTAATGACACTAACAGTGGTATATATAGGGGGGGGGGGTGTCAATGATACTAACAGTGGTATATGTAGGGGGAGGGGTGTTAATGACACTAACAGTGCTCTATAAACATCACCTTTAAAGTACCTTATCAAATAAAATAAAACAATGTAATTACAATGCTATATAAAGTCACGGAATGACATTCACAACATTTGTTTATATTTAAAATAAAATTCAACATCCAGTTATTTACTTTTTTTACAATTGGAATAAATAAAAAATTTAAAACTAAAACATGTGAAAACTTATCTGTACAAGAAGTAAAACATTTCACAGTTTCTTCTTCTGGACAGGATAGTTTACAAGGTTTGTTATGTGTCTTGTATAACAATGTGAAATAGTGTCAACATCAGTCAACAATTTGCACACCTTATACATATTTTGGGGGAAATGACAGTTAATTTTTATTATTACACCCACCTCCAAGATGGCTGATATTGAGTTCTAGAGTGGGGGGAACAGCATCAAAGAGTAATTTACGACAGTTTTGAAACATATTTTTCAAAACATCAGAATTCTAGGTCCCCCACTCCTAAAAAAAAACAATTTACCTTAAATTCTAACCAAGCCTATCAACTATAACTACCTTTAAAATAATAAAAAAAATTACTATTACACTCATCACAGAGACAGGTGTAACAATACAAATTTATTGAAATATCTTAATTTCCTGTGAGTTTTCTTAGAACAGCAATCTGACTTCATAGAATTAAAAGGTTTATATTTTGTTAGAATATGAAGAAAGTGTTACATCTGACATAGTGATGGTGTTACACCTGACATAGTGATGGTGTTACACCTGACATAGTGATGGTGTTACACCTGACAGTGATAGTGTTACACCTGACATAGTGATGGTGTTACACCTGACAGTGATGGTGTTACACCTGACATAGTGATGGTGTTACACCTGACAGTGATGGTGTTACACCTGACAGTGATGGTGTTACACCTGACAGTGATAGTGTTACACCTGACAGTGATAGTGTTACACCTGACAGTGATAGTGTTACACCTGACCTTGTGATGGTGTTACACCTGACATTGTGATGGTGTTACACCTGACATAGTGATGGTGTTACACCTGACAGTGATGGTGTTACACCTGACATAGTGATGGTGTTACACCTGACAGTGATGGTGTTACACCTGACAGTGATGGTGTTACACCTGACAGTGATAGTGTTACACCTGACATAGTGATGGTGTTACACCTGACATAGTGATGGTGTTACACCTGACATAGTGATGGTGTTACACCTGACAGTGATGGTGCTACACCTGACAGTGATGGTGTTACACATGAAATAGTGATGGTGTTACACCTGACAGTGATAGTGTTACACCTGACATAGTGATGGTGTTACACCTGACAGTGATGGTGTTACACCTGACAGTGATGGTGTTACACCTGACATAGTGATGGTGTTACACCTGACATATTGATAGTGTTACACCTGACATAGTGATGGTGTTACACCTGACATAGTGATGGTGTTACACCTGACAGTGATGGTGTTACACCTGACATAGTGATGGTGTTACACCTGACAGTGATGGTGTTACACCTGACATATTGATAGTGTTACACCTGACATATTGATGGTGTTACACCTGACATATTGATAGTGTTACACCTGACATATTGATAGTGTTACACCTGACAGTGATAGTGTTACACCTGACATATTGATAGTGTTACACCTGACAGTGATAGTGTTACACCTGACATAGTGATAGTGTTACACCTGACATATTGATAGTGTTACACCTGACATAGTGATAGTGTTACACCTGACAGTGATAGTGTTACACCTGACATATTGATAGTGTTACACCTGACATATTGATAATGTTACACCTGACATAGGGATAGTGTTACACCTGACATATTGATAGTGTTATACCAGACATAGTGATAGTGTTACACCTGACAGTGATAGTGTTACACCTGACATATTGATAGTGTTACACCTGACATATTGATAATGTTACACCTGACATAGGGATAGTGTTACACCTGACATATTGATAGTGTTATACCAGACATAGTGATAGTGTTACACCCAACATATTGAGTGTTACACCTGACATATTCATAGTGTTACACCTGACAGTGATAGTGTTACACCTGACATATTGGTGGTGTTACACCTGACATTGATAGTGTTACACCTGACATAGTGATGGTGTTACACCTGACATAATGGTAGTGTTACACCTGACATATTGATAGTGTTACACCCAACATATTGATAGTGTTACACCCAACATATTGATAATGTGGTTTTATTTCATAGAACCAGAGCTGGTTTTGGCTGGGTTGGTAACTAAAGGGTTAAAACTGTAACAGAAGAAAGTGACATAGAAATATCTGAAGACTGGGACCAATCTATTGGCTTGCCATTTTTGTGCTAGAAACATAAAGGCTGATAATCTCTTTGAGAATCTGTAGATTTTTCTTAGTCTATTGACATTCATACATTTTCTACAGAATTTCAAATAACACCTTAATTGTTTTTGTATTTCATAAAAATATCTTTAGTCTCCAGTCTAGAAACAGCAGGCAATTTCAAGTCAAAAGGATTACATTTTCAGGTATCTTATAAAATAACTACTGTATATATTAGAATATAAGCTTAGGAATATAGGACAAAAAAAAAAAGTGATGATAAATTGGGAAGTTGGCTTATATACACCATCTAAACAATGTGTTGGTTAGCTGGCTTGCTTTATAAATAGGGTTTGGATTTTCACTTATTTCTCAGGCATAAAATAGGGGTGTTGGCTTATATTCAGATCAGCTTATGTTCAAGTATATATGGTAAATGAAACATTGCATCTTGCTACAATTGTTATGCTAGAAAGAAGTTAGAGCCTCAGGAATGTTTATAATTTCCTTTGTCTATTGAATTCATCACCATCATCACTGTTTAACGTGAATTCATCACCATCATCACTGTTTAATGTCCATTTTCCCAGAGATATAAGAGGAAGAATACTGGACTGATACTTTACTTTATCTACCTCAAAAGGTTGAAAGGCAAAATTGATCTCAGTAGGATTTGAACTCAGAAAGCCGAAACGAATATCGCAAAGTTCTAATGACTGCCAAATTTGCCACCAATTCCACACACACACACACACACACACACACACACATTTGTTTCTATCTTGATTATGCATTGACTGAGTCAAAGAAAATAAATGATTTCGTCAGAATACTGAAAAGTGTGTGTGAGAGAGAGAGAGAAACAAGTTAATCATAAATCAAATATGAAGACATTAATGGTGTACTAACTTGACTACTGCACCTTAAATAAATCCGATTTAAAGTTTTATAATTTCAAAATATGCATTGCAGTGTTAAAATAGGAAACAAACAAGCTGGTATTATATGATTAGAGATAATGTGTTTAAAAATATATTTAACTTTCAGCCAAATTATATATAAAACAGACTTCCAATTAAATCTAAATCCTCTGTTAGATAATCTATATCAACAAACGCAACGTAAAATTTATAGTCAGTTCTTTTGTGTGAGAAGGAATTATAATTGTGCCTTAGGCTTGGCTTTTAAATTCTAGGCTAAATGTCAACTGAACTCTTTAAAGTACCGGTTAAATTTACTACTTACAACTTATTTTAACTGGATAAAGGGCCAAAAATATATGAAAGAAACAGATTTGAACATCTGGTGTACCCTGTGTAAATTATGGTTACACAGGTGTTGTAGGATAACAAGCAGGCTGACAGAGAAGGTAGACTTAAGTGGCAGATGCATAGGTGTGTAATTAACAAATGTTTAGAAGTCTCACTAATAAAAGTAGTTGACAGTTTTTGGTACATACTGTATATACTCGAATATAAGCCGACTCCCCCTATTCTATGTCTGAGAAATGGTAACAAATCCAAACCCGATTTATAAGCCAAGGTAGCCAATCAAAACATTGTTTATTATCAATTTTTTGGTCACATATTCCTTGGCTTATCATCATCATCATCACCGTTTTACGTCCGTTCTTCCACGCTAGCATGGGTTAGACGGGTTGTCCTGTTGTGGGCAGTGTCTGGTCGGCTGACCATGCCTTGCTCATACAGGAACTGATCTGGCTTGATTTCTACAGCTGGATGCCCTTCCTAACACCAACCTCATTTACAGTGAGTGGTGGGTGCTTTTTCGTGGCGCCTACACGTCCACTTTACAGTGTGGGCTGGGTGCTTTTTTGCCGTGGCACCTCCACGGCCACCTTGCGGTGGGGGGGGGGGGGGGCATATTGTTTATATGCTTCAGCATGTACCCATGGGAGGTCGGGTACCCTGTATTACTGCGTGACGCCAGAAGTCACGGTCGTGTGTCATTGACTTTGAGAGGTGTAGTTGGGTAAGGTCGGCTTTTATCACCTCATCCCAAGTCATCTTGGGTCTCCCCACTCCGCGGTTTCCATCAACTTCTAGTGCTCTGCACCTTTTTATGCAGCTGTCATCCTTCATACGCATCACATGTCCATACCAGCGTAACCGCCTCTCCTGCACGCAGCATTTGATTCCTCTTATGCTCAGTCTCTCTCTCAATTCCTTTATGCTTTGTCGTTCACGTATATTACTGTTACACATCCATCGGAGCATGCAGGCTTCGTTTCTCTCTAATCTACGTAAGTCTTCCACCTTCAGCGCCCAGGTCTCACTACCATGCAACATCGCTGTTCGGATACACGCATCATACAGTCTGCCTTTCATTCTGAGGGAGAAGCCTTTTGCAGCTAGCAGTGGTAGTAGTTCCCTAAACTTCTTCCATCCCGTTCTTACCCTAGTTATTGTACTTTCTGAGCACCCACCTCCGTTGCTAATTCGGTCACCTAGGTAGCAGAAGCTGTCTACTGTTTCTACAGGGCCCTCCCAGAGATTGGTGGTACTTGTTTCCTGTGGCTGTTTGCTTGCTGTTTCAGCACAGCTGCTGCATGTGAATCCTACATTCTTAATTAAGCTTCCTGAGATCCCGCTACATCTCTTGTGTACCCATTGTTTGCATTTGGGGCAGAGAATGGAGTTCCTACCTACACCTTTCCTACATACTGAGCAAGGCCATTTCCCTGAGGGGATCTGGGTTCTGTTTTCTCGTCTACTTACAAGGACCTTAGTCTTTGTCATGTTGACTTTGAGGCCCTTTCTCTCTAGTCCCTGCTTCCAGGTTTGGAATTTATTCTCTAGTTCTACCATAGATTCAGCTATGAGTGCGAGGTCATCAGCATACAGGAGTTCCCATGGGCATCCGGTCTTAAACTCCTCCGTTATTGCCTGCAGGACTATGATGAACAGGAGAGGGCTAAGAACAGAGCCCTGGTGGACCCCAACCTGTACGCTAAATTCCTCGCTATACTCATTGCCAATCCTAACTTTGCTGACTGCTCCCCTATACATGGCTTGTACCGCTTTCACAAGCCATTCATCTACTCCTAGTTTTCTAAGAGCCCACCAGATTACTGCACGTGGAACTCTGTCAAAGGCTTTCTCAAGGTCGACAAATGCCAAGTAGAGTGGCTTACTTTTAGCTAGGTACTTTTCCTGTAATTGCCTCACAAGGAAGAGGGCATCAGTGGTGCCTTTCCCTGGTACAAACCCAAATTGCATCTCGTCTATATTCACCCGGTCCCTAATCAGCTGTGCTATAACTCTTTCTGTTACTTTCATGACCTGGTCCATCAACTTTATACCTCTATAGTTTCCTCTATCTAGTGCATCGCCTTTACCTTTGTAGCAGTTGACATTGATGCTTATATTCAAGTATATACAGTAAGTTACTAACAGTGCAGCTGAATATACTGAAACCAGCAGTCAAAGTAAAAACAAGACTTATTTCTGCTGATAAAAAGTTCTTTTCTCTCTCAGACTAAAGGGAAGAGCTGCTAAGCCATGTTCCATCCATCCATCCATATATATCTTCCAGGTATCCCTCTATTTCCCAATTGCAAATGTTCCGCTCACACTATTATTGTTGTATTTATCATTTCACTAGCCTCCACAACACATTTTTTACCCTCGTTTTCTTTTCCCATGCTGTTTCTCTACGAAGTCATCTACTCCCTTCCTCTCTCTTACATTATTATTATTATTGTTGTATTTATCATTTCCTTGTCTCTACGAAGTCGTCTACTCCCTTTGAAATCCTAACATTAACATTTCGCCTTGTCTAATATAGGTACTCGTATCGGTTTATTTTGCCCTGAGATGCTATGGGCCATGATGGCTACCTATCTCACAATTTGCCTCCTGCCCACCCCCTAACACCACTATAGTCTATTTGACCAATCAAACCTCAGCATGTCCCCCCCCCCACCCATTACCAACCCCAACAAACTCTGCCATTACTACTACTACCTACCTCTCTCCTCACCCGTCCCAGCCCCAACACACCCTGCCATTATTACCACCACTACTGTTCTTCTAGCCCTGAATTCTCCTACCATTATGTATGAATGAGCTGGGAATAAATGGAGCAACCCCAAATTAATAAATGAAAATGAATCCGCGAGCTACCAAGCACCCATGTGAAGCTTCAATCCAGAGACAGGAAGCATACACACACACCTGCAAAAATTGACCCTTTCCCACGAATGTTGACAAATGCCCAAAACTCCGAGTTGGTACCATCAATGTAAGCACAATGAAAGGAAGAGCAGGAGAAATCGTAGAGATGCTAGAGCAAAAGGAAATTGATGTATGCTGTGTGCAAGAGACAGGATGGAGAGGAGAGTCTGCTAGAGTCCTTGTAGAAAAAAGTCAGTGCTACAAATTTTTCTGGGTGGGAAATGATGGGATGGGTGGTGTAGGTATCCTACTAGCTGACAAGTGGGTAGATAAGGTAATCTCAGTGAACAGGGTGAATGCAAGAATCATTAAACTCAGACTAGTCCTGAATAAAACAATTACCACAATAATATCAGCTTACGCACCCCAATCGGGGATGCCAGACGAACTTAAGGATAGGTTTTACGAGTCCCTAATGCACACTACTGCTCTAACAAATGACAATGACTTCCTAATCATTGCAGGAGATTTTAACGGACACGTAGGTAAACACCGTGACAGCTTTTTTAGAGTCCATGGAGGCCATGGGGTTGGCACAAGAAATGAAGAAGGATTCAGGCTTCTAGAATTATGCAACACCAATGACATGTCGATATGTAACACAAACTTCAAAAAACCCGACAACCACCTGATCACCTGTAGATCAGGGGAGCATTCTAGTCAGATAGATTTTATCCTCATCAGAGGACGTGACAGATAGACGGTCGTAAACACAAAAGCCTTCCCTAGTGAGGAATGTACCTCCCAACGACCTCACGGTCAGAACTAGACGAACTTGGAAACAGAAGCCAACCTGGAGAAGAAAGATCTGGAAGTTGAAAGACCCCTCAGCCAGTAACAGATTTAAAGATATTTTACTCAACGCCTATGACAGTAAAGAAGAACAGATAGAGACATTCAATGTAGAAGAGCACTGGGAGTTCCTAAAAAATAACTTACTAAAGGCGACGGATGAGATCTGTGGTTGGAGTAAGACCACAGGCAGGAGGAGAGCGACTTGGTTGTGGAACAATGAGGTAGATGAGGCAGTTAAGGTCAAGAGACAGACATGGAAAGAATGGCAGAACGGGGGAAGCAGGGTACATTACATAGAGAAAATAGAGGGAAGCTAGGCGACAAGTATACTTAGCTAGGAGGGAAGCAGAGGATAGAAAATTCAAGCATGTTTTGCAACGCGAGGACCAGAAAGAGGAGGTGTTCAAGATTGCGAGGCAGTGTGTCAGAGAGAATTGTGATGTCATTGGAGAGAAGTGTATCTGGAATGATAAAGGTGAGCTTGCTCTCACAAGTGCTGAGAAGAAAGATGCGTGGAAGAGCCATTATGATAGATTACTAAATGAGGAGAATGCATGGGAAGAAGAGACCCTACCCCAAGTAGACCCTATAGAGGGGCCAGCAGTACAAGTCAGCAGCAGCGTAGTAAGTAAGGCAATCAAGGATATGAAGACGGGGAAGGCAACCGGTCCATCGGGTATAGCTGACGAGATGCTGAAGGCATCTGGGTCGGTAGGTCACACCATAACCACACGTATTGTTAACCAGGTAATACTACAAGGTGTCATACCAAAGAATTGGTGCAGTAGCATCATTGTCAGCTGCTACAAAAGTAAAGGTGATGCACTAGATAGAGGAAACTATAGAGGTATAAAGCTGATGGACCAGGTCATGAAAGTAACAGAAAGAGTTATAGCACAGTTGATTAGGGACCGGGTGAAACTAGATGAGATGCAATTTGGGTTTTTGCCAGGAAGAGGCACCACTGATGCCCTCTTCCTTGTGAGGCAGTTACAGGAAAAGTACCTAGCTAAAAGTAAGCCGCTCTACCTGGCATTCGTCGATCTCGAGAAAGCCTTTGACAGAGTTCCCCGTGCTATAATCTAGTGGGCTCTTAGAAATTTAGAAGATGAAAGGCTTGTGAAAGCTGTACAAGCTATGTAGGATTAGCAATGACTATAGCGAGGAATTTAGCGTACAGGTCGGTGTCCACCAGGGCTCTGTTCTTAGCCCTCTCCTGTTCATCATAGTTCTGCAGGCAATAACGGAGGTGTTTAAGACCGGATGCCCATGGGAACTCCTGTATGCAGATGACCTCGCACCTATAGCTGAATCTAGAACTAGAGAAGAAATTCCAAACTTGGAAGCAGGGACTAGAGAGATAAGGTCTCAAAGTCAACCTGACAAAGACTAAGATCCTTGTAAGTAGATGAGAAAACAGAACCCAGATCCCCTCAGGGAAATGGCCTTGCTGAGTATGTAGGAAAGGTGTAGGTAGGGACTCCATTCTCTTCCCCAAATGCAAATAATGGGTATACAAGAGATGTAGCAGGATCTCAGGAAGCTTAACTAAGAATGTAGGCTTCACATGTAGCAGCTGTGCTGGAACAGCAAGCAGCAAACAGCCACAGGAAACAAGTACCACCAAACTCTGGGAGGGCTCTGTAGAAACAGTAGACAGCTTCTGCTACCTAGGTGACCGAATTAGCAGCGGAGTTGGGTGTTCGGAAAGTACAATAACTAGGGTAAGAACAGGATGGAAGAAGTTGAGGGAGCTACTGCCACTGCTAGCTGCAAAAGGCTTTTCCCTCAAAATGAAAGGCAGACTGTATGATGCGTATATACGAACAGCAATGTTACATGGTAGTGAGACCTGGGCACTGTCTGTGGAAGACTTGCGTAGATTAGAAAGAAATGAAGCCTGCATGCTCCGATGTATGTGTAATAGTAATATACGTGAACGGCAAAGCATAAATGAATTGAGAGAGAGACTGAGCATAAGAGGAATCAAATGCTGTGTGCAGGAGAGGCAGTTGCGTTGGTATGGACATGTGATGCGTATGAAGGATGACAGCTGCATAAAAAGGTGCAGAGTACTAGAAGTCGATGGAAACCGCGGAGTGGGGAGAGCCAAGAAGACCTGGGATGAGGTGATAAAAGCCGACTATACCCAATTACACCTCTCAAAGGCGATGACACACAACCGTGACCTCTGGCGTCACACAGTAATACAGAAGACCTGACCCCCCACGGGTACAAGCCGAAGCTGCAGTATATAGACAATATGCCCCCACACCCTCCCACTGCAAAAAAGCACCCAGCCCACACTGTAAAGTGGACGTGTAGGCGTCACGGAAAAAAAGCACCCAGCACTCACTGTAAATGAGGTTGGTGTTAGGAAGGGCATCCAGCTGTAAAAATCAAGCTATAATCAGTTCCCGTATGAGCAAGACAAGGTCAGCCGACCGGACACTGCCCACAACAGGACAACCTGTCTAACCCATGCTAGCGTGGAAGAACGGGCGTAAAACAGTGATGATGATGATATTCAAATAAGTAGTACCTTAATGTAGTAAAAATCAAAGTAGTTCAATATTTATACTTGAACATAACACTAAAGAATTATTTTTGGAAAAAAACAAAACAAAACAAACCGAAAAATATATTTAAATACAGCTTATAAAAAAATGCATTAAAAAAAGTATTTGGAGAACATAAGGGTAAAGACCCTCTTTGGTCACAAATGACCATGGGATTTGTACCTAGAAGTTCCCCTCCGAGGCACAAGTCCAGGCAAGGTTGTTTGTGGACGACCAGTAGTCACCCATATATACCAGTCTCTCCTCTACATGCCACCGATGTTATCCAAGGGAAAGGCAATGGCCAATTTAGCTTAATGCCAGTGACATCACAACTCATTTCCACAGCTGAGTAAACTGGAGCAACGTGAAATAAGGTGTCTTGCTCAAAGACACAACACAAAGCCCAGTCTGAGAATCAAACTCACGACCTCTCGATTATAAGCCTCACGCTCTAACCACTAAACCTTGTGCCTTCACATGGAGAACATAGAACTATTTAAAGCCTGAACTGCTAAAATTTGTCATGAAAACCTAAGTTGGTGCAGTATTTTAGTATTTACACCAGTGCTGAAAACTACCACAATGTAGAAGGTGTGTCATCCCAAGAGTAAAATACTATTTTTAAAATATGTTAAATATTTTCAACACCACTATGTTATTTTTAGTTTCTATCTTGACTATTAATTTCATTGGAAAACAAATGAGAAAGAAAAGTATTAAGCTGACTTTTCAGTCAACAATTGTAGTCTGTGATTACTATTCTATTGAATTAAGACTCAAGTAAACTATATGTTGGAAGAACATTTTATTTTAAAAAAGAAAGAAATGTTATAGAGAGATAGAGATAGACAGAGAGGTTAGAGAGATAGAGAGAGGGAGAGGGAGAGGGAGAGGGAGAGGGAGAGAGAGAGAGAGAGAGAGAGAGGTTAGAGAGAGAGATAGAGAGACGGAGGGAGGGAGAGAGAGAGAGAGAGAGAGAGAGAGAGAGAGAGAGAGAGAGAGAGAGAGAGAGAGAGAGAGAGAGAAAGAAGTAATGAAATTAGACAGTTAAGTTTCTTCAATTACTATCAGTAGACAGTATATGATCAAGAGAGATATTTCCTCCTCATGTGTTTCATTAATAGAAAAACTATTTACCGTATTCCAACAATTGTTATTAGACAAAGTTATCTTAGTTCAATTGCTAACATTTTACAAAATGAGTAATCTGGTCAATTTAGAAAGATTTAAACTGTGACATTACAGAGTTATTCTTGGTCTACAGAGCGACCATAAAGTCTTTCCCTCATTATAAAATACTCAGATACTATTTGTGATTTTACTTATTGTATTGATAAATTCCAAGTTTTTATGAACATGTTTTATATTTTCTCTACAGGAAGTAGTTGTAATAGTAACAAAATGTCATCTATGAAACAAAAAGACTTTATGATAATCCTGTATTTCTTTGTTAGTATCAGTGCTGGACAAAATTCTTTGCAGTGTTTGTTCCAGCTCTTTATGTTCTGAGTTCAAATCCCAACTGTGTTTGTGTGTGTACATGTGTATGTGTGTGTGCATATGTGTGTGTATGTATGTATGTTAACTTTGCCATTCTTCCAAGGTCAATAAAATATCAGTCAAGTCTACCTAATATAAAGTCTGTCTCAAGTCCCGCAGTCTCATCAGGCCGGTGGTTATCCCAGTTTCGTGGTATGAAGTGACTGAGCGTACAAAACTTCTCTCTGGACAGAACACCAGTCCATCACAGGCTTAAACCCATTTTCAGCTCAATATACTGGAGCAATGTAAAAGGAAGTGTTTTGGTCAAGAACATAACACACAACCCAGTCCAGGAATCGAACCCAAGACATTATGATAAGTCCAACACCTTTACCACTAGGCCACATGCCTCAACATTAGTAAATGATTATAGATCCTCAGTTTGCTCAGGTAGTTCTCTGAATTTGGATCAAATAGAGTGCATATCTCGGAGATCAGAGAGTTGCTTCATGTAGAACCACTACTTCTCCAAATTGAGAGATCACAGCTTTGATACTATGGACATGGGGTTAGAAGGTCTCAGAAAAAAATTACTGGATAGATGTTATGGGTAAAACCAACCGGCAGGAGACCCAGGGGTAGATCCCAAGCAAGATGATTGGATAACATCCATGAGCTTGGCTGGTCTTGCCTGGGGATCCAGACGGATCAGGTTGGAGATGGTTACTTCTGACCCACTGGAAGGAGTGTTTGAGGACTCTGCCCGCACGACCCTCTCAGGAATATGCAGGCGAATATTTAATTATCAATTTTAATAACTGAACAAAAAAAAAAAAAATCTGAGATCCATTGTCTGTGTAATATTTTTGTGGAATTTTAATAAACTTTTAGGTGTAACATTAAAAAGTCATTCACATACCAACAGAAATATTCTCATAACATAAGTCATTTGCATACCATCCTGATATAAGGACATTGTATATAATAAAGCTATGGCATTTCATTGTATAAGGCTAGATTGACCTGTGGTAGGAGCAGAAAAATGTGAAAAATGGTGTCATTAAATATAACATGACATTAGTTTCACTGAATATTTGATGCTGAAGCTTTCAAATTTGAAAGAAAAAAACCCCCACAAAAATAAAATATAAATAAATGCTTTTTAGGATAGCGATTAAATCACAAGATGTTTTAAAAGTTATATATGTGAGACTTTGGGGGAAACTGCCCCACAGCGGAGTAAAATAACAGTGAAGAAACCTAATGGGAGTGTCATAATATGTTGGAATGTCACTCTCATATTATAATGAAAAGAATTTGACGAGGTCATAACTTAGCAATATTTTCATTTGAAAGAAACTATTCCAACACATAAAAAGTAATTTGATTCATCATTTAAATGTCTAAGGGTAGACATTTTTTTTTCCCGATATATTTTTGTTTCTTTCTACAAAGATGAGGAATTCAATCAAAACTTAATGAATGTTAATAAAAAGATTAGTTACCAACCTTGCCAAAACCAGCTCTGATTCTATGAAATAAAACCACCCATTTTAAACCTTTAGTTACCAACCCAGCCAAACCCAGTTATGGCACAGGCATGAGTTGTGTGGATACGGAAAGTTTGCTTTGTAACCAGGTGATATCTGGTTCCAATTTCTTTGGGTGGCACCAAAGGCAAGTGCTTTGTATTAGAGACTCGAGATAACCAATTCCTTGCAATTTGCTAGACAGAAACTGTAAAGAAAATGTCATATATGTGTGTGTGTTATTTTAACCCCGTCTTAAAAGTACCACAACAAACACACATAAATAAATACATAACAGCATATATATATATATATATATATATATATATATATATATATATATATATAGATAGATAGATATTTAAAGTGATTCTATGACATATGTAGACTGGAGAGAAATGAAGCAAACATGCTTCATTGGATGTGCAATGTAAATGTGAGAGAAAGCAGAGCCAGGATGAACTGAGGGAGAAATTGGGTTTAAGAGGAATGTGAGGTGGTGTACAGGAGAGAAGACTGCATTGGTACAGACATGTGATGTTGATTGATGGGTGAAGAAGTACTAGGATATGCCAGTGGAAAACCAAGAAAGACCTGGGCAGAGGTGGGGAGAGCTGACCACAAATTGCTGAGACTCACAGACAAGATGAGGAAGGAATGTGAGTGGAGAGATGCTGTGCTGAGAAGGACCTGTCCAACTCATGGAAAAATGGACATAAAAATTGTGATGGTGATGATGATGACCAAATAGAGAAAATGAACAACTATATATTACAAGTTATTGATATGTTTGCTACCATGAGGGCAATTCTGTCAAGTCTATCCAGTAGTATAGAAGTCCTAGGAAAACCCTACACAATATTGGCCTCTCCAGAGAGATTTGCCTTGCTGGATAGTCTAATAGCATTACAAGTATTGAGTTACTTAGTACCCAGTAACCTTTATTTTACACAGAGAGAGAGAGAGAGAGAGAGAGAGAGAGAGAGAGAGAGAGAGAGAGAGAGAGAGAGAGAGAGAGAGAGAGAGAGAGAGAGAGAGAGAGAGAGAGAGAGAGAGAGAGAGAGAGAGAGAGAGAGAGAGAGAGAGAGAGAGAGAGAGAGAGAGAGAGAGAGAGAGAGAGAGACTAAGACATTAAAGAAATTATCTCTAATCAACAATCCTGTGGCAGCCAAAAATAAACTGAACAAACAATATGGAAGAAATAGTTTGTTGTGAAACAATAGAAAGTTATTCAATGTGAAAATATTTGCCATGAGAGAAGTGTAAATGTATCTAGAGCCATATTCCTACACTCCTTAGGTCAATTTTGTGGAGAACACATAACTGGCAATTGTCATCTTGATGAAAGTTGCTGTCATTAATACAGAGTGAACAGAGATAAATATTTTCTATTTTGTCTTCCATTAACAAAGAATTCCAAGTAAGTGTGTGCGTGTGCGTGCGTGTGTATTTGTTAGAGAGAGAACAGAATATAAAAAAAATTAACATTTTAGGTGGGTTTATTCAGATAGAAGAGATAATAGTGTGTGTATGACAATATAATAGTGTGTGTATGTATGACAAGACAATAGTGTGTGTATGGCAAGTATTATAAAAAGTAAGACAACTACAGAGTCGTTTATTTGTCTTAATACTAACTAAACAGTTTAAAATTAAATTAACAAATTATACAATTACATGAATGAAGTGTTTTGAAAGAGGATATATATAATACACACACATATATATATATATCAGATCTAAGCAATTCATGTCAGGCCGTTGGTGGAAAGTGAACACATTAAAAAAAGAAAGACTATAATAATGACTTCACCATTTAATTACTTTGGAGTAGTTTACAGACTAAATTAGGACAGACTCCTAACACTGGAGCTCAAATCTTAGTTTAAACTGGCCATATCCAGCTAGAATTCTCTCACCTCTTTCTGTTCAAACCAGCTGTAACCGGCCACTCATACTGGTGTTAAGGTATTGTTCTCAAAATAAATAATATCAAAATCTCATAGATTCAATATTATATGAGATAATTATGTGAAATAAAGCCTTTACTGTGAAAATACAATAGTATATCTGTTAGACATGCAGTGACTAACAACAGAATGTTTTAAGTCTGCGTGTTCTGACATATATGCGTAGCTTGTGAATAAAATATTCAAGGGTTTCGCTGGCCGTAGTGATCCCTCCCAAACATGTTTTGTAATGTATCGTATTATTGGCTAATTTCATCGTCTTATTGGCTAATCAACCAATGAGAGTAATTGTTGCTCAAAAGCATCTGCCACTTTGCACGTTTATTTATCGTTTCGCTTTTGAATCTTCCTCCTGTATTTCTTCGTTTATCATCAAAATATTTTTCTCGTTTTGGTAAGTTATATTGTTAATTTATATATGATTTTTAAAAATTTATATTAACTATTTTTTTTCAGTTCGTTATAACTTGCTTATAATATTGGTTGTATCATATTTACTTGTATATTTGTCCATATTATTGTTCGTTTTATGTTAGATTATTTTATTATTATTATGTTAGACTATTTGTATGTAATATTTAATTTTTATTAATTCAACTATAACAATTATTATGTAAAATATATTTATTTAATAGATTGTTTTTTGTAGTTGTTTATATTAAAAGTCTGAAAATATTTTTATACATCTTACAATAATATTTATAAGATCATTTATAAAATAACAATTATATAATCTAATTACATTACAACGATAACTTACTATTAATATATATCATGTTTAACTAGAGTTATTACAAGCTCAAAAGAGCCACAGAATGTTATAATAAACCTTCAAAAGTGTGGGACTAGAGTTGTTGCTCAAAAATATTGTAATCATTATCTATCGTACACTCTGTGGCATCCTTTTATAAAAAAGAGACTCATAACGAACTCAAGACGACATGATAATTATTTAAGCTAATGTTCAATATCTCATATTAGATGTTTAGTAATGATTAATACGAAATGCATTTAAACCGAATTCTATATTATAAATTCACTTAAATAATTATTGTGTCGTCTTGAGTTCGTTATGAGTCTCTTTTTTATAAAAGGATGCCACAGAGTGTACGATAGATAATGATTACAATATTTTTGAGCAACAACTCTAGTCCCACACTTTTGAAGGTTTATTATAACATTCTGTGGCTCTTTTGAGCTTGCGCATTTTTCAGGTCTAGTATAGAGTAATGTAAATGTTATGTGAGATATTATGTGAAAAAAAGCCTTTACTGTGAAAATACAATAGTATATATAGAATAATGTAAATGTTATGTGAGATATTATGTGAGGTAAAGCCTCTACTGTGAAAATACAATAGTATATATAGAGTAATGTAAATGTGATGAGATATTATGTGAGGTAAAGCCTTTACTGTGAAAATACAATAGTATATATCACCTTGACCGACCAGTCTGTCGGGCACCAATCGGCGCCGCTGGTCACAGCATGCCGCGCTGTTTTAGCCATAAGATAACGCCATCTCACTGGCTGGGCGAGCAGGCCGGTACTCATTTCTACAGCTGAGTAAACTGGAGCAACGTGAAATAAAGTGTCTTGCTCAAGGAAACAACACATCACCCGGTCCGAGAATTGAACTCACAACCTTTCGATTGCAATGCTCTAACCACTAAGCCATGCGCCTTCACAATAGTATATATAGAGTAATGTAAATGTTATGTGAGATATTATGTGAGGTAAAGCCTTTACTGTGAAAATACAATAGTACATATAGAGTAATGTAAATGTTATGTGAGGTAAAGCCTTTACTATGGTAATACAATAGTACATATAGAGTAATGTAAATGTTATGTGAGGTAAAGCCTTTACTATGGTAATACAATAGTACATATAGAGTAATGTAAATGTTATGTGAGGTAAAGCCTTTACTATGGTAATACAATAGTACATATAGAGTAATGTAAATGTTATGTGAGGTAAAGCCTTTACTATGGTAATACAATAGTACATATAGAGTAATGTAAATGTTATGTGAGGTAAAGCCTTTACTATGGTAATACAATAGTACATATAGAGTAATGTAAATGTTATGTGAGGTAAAGCCTTTACTATGGTAATACAATAGTACATATAGAGTAATGTAAATGTTATGTGAGGTAAAGCCTTTACTATGGTAATACAATAGTACATATAGAGTAATGTAAATGTTATGTGAGGTAAAGCCTTTACTGTGAAAATACAATAGTACATATAGAGTAATGTAAATGTTATGTGAGGTAAAGCCTTTACTATGGTAATACAATAGTACATATAGAGTAATGTAAATGTTATGTGAGGTAAAGCCTTTACTATGGTAATACAATAGTACATATAGAGTAATGTAAATGTTATGTGAGGTAAAGCCTTTACTATGGTAATACAATAGTACATATAGAGTAATGTAAATGTTATGTGAGGTAAAGCCTTTACTATGGTAATACAATAGTACATATAGAGTAATGTAAATGTTATGTGAAGTAAAGCCTTTACTGTGAAAATACAATAGTACATATAGAGTAATGTAAATGTTATGTGAGGTAAAGCCTTTACTATGGTAATACAATAGTACATATAGAGTAATGTAAATGTTATGTGAGGTAAAGCCTTTACTATGGTAATACAATAGTACATATAGAGTAATGTAAATGTTATGTGAGGTAAAGCCTTTACTATGGTAATACAATAGTACATATAGAGTAATGTAAATGTTATGTGAGGTAAAGCCTTTACTATGGTAATACAATAGTACATATAGAGTAATGTAAATGTTATGTGAGGTAAAGCCTTTACTGTGAAAATACAATAGTACATATAGAGTAATGTAAATGTTATGTGAGGTAAAGCCTTTACTATGGTAATACAATAGTACATATAGAGTAATGTAAATGTTATGTGAGGTAAAGCCTTTACTATGGTAATACAATAGTACATATAGAGTAATGTAAATGTTATGTGAGGTAAAGCCTTTACTATGGTAATACAATAGTACATATAGAGTAATGTAAATGTTATGTGAGGTAAAGCCTTTACTATGGTAATACAATAGTACATATAGAGTAATGTAAATGTTATGTGAAGTAAAGCCTTTACTGTGAAAATACAATAGTACATATAGAGTAATGTAAATGTTATGTGAGGTAAAGCCTTTACTATGGTAATACAATAGTACATATAGAGTAATGTAAATGTTATGTGAGGTAAAGCCTTTACTATGGTAATACAATAGTACATATAGAGTAATGTAAATGTTATGTGAGGTAAAGCCTTTACTATGGTAATACAATAGTACATATAGAGTAATGTAAATGTTATGTGAGGTAAAGCCTTTACTGTGAAAATACAATAGTACATATAGAGTAATGTAAATGTTATGTGAGGTAAAGCCTTTACTATGGTAATACAATAGTACATATAGAGTAATGTAAATGTTATGTGAGGTAAAGCCTTTACTATGGTAATACAATAGTACATATAGAGTAATGTAAATGTTAAAATATATGAAAATAAAAAAATAAATAATTTGAAGAAGACAATCTAAGGTTGAAGATATAATTGATTCAATACCTGTATATTGATTGCTGTTTATTGGTTCTAGAAAGAAGGGGAGCAACATCAACCCCAAATGGGTGTTGAACTACAAGGGTAGGATGAAAAGTTCAAAGGCTGACTATGAAGGAGTGATGCTAGAGCTGTGAAATCTTGCATGCATTAATTTCAACTTTTCTTATTAACAACTGTATTGTTTCTTTGTAGGGTCTATGTTGAAAAATAAAGCTCATTCGGTCATTCCATGAGAGTATCTTGGTCAGCCTATGAACTTTTCAGCTGGTCCTAATAAAAAAATGACATCAACCAATCTACTTGCTTTTGAATATGCAATGACTTTTTATTACCAAAGCAATTTTTATGTAAGGAAGGATATTGTTTAAATTGACACCAGTATATAGCTGGTACATGTTTTATCAGACCGAGGAGTTTAAAGATATGGTTGTCTTTAGCAGAATTTGAATACAGAGTATAGAGGTAACAAACTTTTGATACTAACCCGGCCAAAGCCACCCCTGGTTCTATCAAAGAGAACCACCAATTTTAAACAATTCCTGTATCAATTTATATCTTCCAACATGATATCATATAAGAACAATATATCAAGTTATTATATTAGGAATGAAATAATTAAACATTTGGGTAAATCCTTCAAAATTTTGCATTAATTAATTGAAAGAAAGTATATTTCAATTATAAATATGGTAATGAAAGGGTTAAAACAACTGCAGGATTGTCATATACCACGCTACAAACATCAAGAAGAGGCAAAGAAAATCCAGGTTTGATAGAATGCTTTGCAGTGTTTGTTCCGGCTCTCTGCTCCTTGAGTTCAAATCCTGTTGAGGTCAACTTGGCCTTTCATCCTTTAGAGGTCGATAAAAAAAGTATCAGTATATTACTGGGTTTGATTTTTCCTCTATGTCTCTCACTCTTTCTATCCTTCTCTGGAAGAAATCTGCCATGTTCAGACTTGGAGAGGAGATGGGCTCCTCTCGGTTTTAAAATGCTCACAAAATGTAGTATATCACAACAACACCCCTACACCAGCAGGAGGTATGGGACCATACTATTATAACCCCTACACCAGCAGGAGTTATGGGACCATACTATTATAACCCCTACACCAGCAGGAGTTATGGGACCATACTATTATAACCTACACACCAGCAGGAGTTATGGGACCATACTATTATAACCTACACACCAGCTGGAGTTATGGGACCATACTATTATAACCTACACACCAGCAGGAGTAATGGGACCATACTATTATAACCCCTACACCAGCAGGACCGTACTATATAAAGTGACAGTTGAAATCAATGAAACAGTTTAATAATACAACAACTAGATGTGCAACAGTTGAACAACAGTTTAATAATACAACAAATAGATGTGCAATTCTGCAAGTCTTAGCATGTTTTCAACAACTCCAATGGAAAACAAAAGAAATTATGTAGTTATTTGCAGCTGGCCTACAAATCTAAATAAGCCTATTTCTATACAATACATTTCATAGATTTATGAATGAAAATAAGTTGACATACACACACATATATATATATATTTATATACATACACATATATAAATATATATATATAGATAAATTCCTACATGTATAAGGACATTTGTACATGTATATTTGTGAGATTAATAGATAGATGGTTGGGCATCTCTCTCACTTTCATATATATATATATATGTGTGTGTATATATATATATATAATCCTAGTAATATAAACAAAATGAATTCCAATATTTTTACTTAAAGACTTACATTTACCATTTTACTGTAAGTCAGGTTATTAACATGTCTTAACCCTTTACTAGTTACATTACTCTATATATACTATTGTATTTTCACAGTAAAGGCTTTATCTCACATACCATTTACATTACTCTATATATACTATTGTATTTTCACAGTAAAGGCTTTACCTCACATACCATTGTATTTTCACAGTAAAGGCTTTACCTCACATAACATTTACATTACTCTATATATACTATTGTATTTTCACAGTAAAGGCTTTATCTCACATACCATTTACATTACTCTATATATACTATTGTATTTTCACAGTAAAGGCTTTACCTCACATAACATTTACATTACTCTATATATAGTATTGTATTTTCACAGTAAAGGCTTTACCTCACATACCATTTACATTACTCTATATATACTATTGTATTTTCACAGTAAAGGCTTTACCTCACATAACATTTACATTACTCTATATATACTATTGTATTTTCACAGTAAAGGCTTTATCTCACATAACATTTACATTACTCTATATATACTATTGTATTTTCTGTTATCACAAAGTCAACTTAACCCTTTCATCACCACATTTCTAATGAAATACACTATCTTAATTAATTAATGAATGAATGAAGAATTTTGAGGGATTTACTAAAATTATTAATTATTACATTACTAGAATAGTTAACTTAATATATAAAAAGAGGGATCAGATGTTGTTTACTCGAGAGAAGGCTACGTTGGTATGGACACGTGATGCGCATGAAAGTCGATAGCTGTATAACAAAGTGCAGGGCAATAAAGATAGACGGTAGCCACGGAATAGGCAGACCTAGAAAAACCTGGGACGAGCTGATAAACTCCGACATCACACACTTACACCTCTCCAAGACAATGTCACTGGACCGAGACCTTTGGCGGTACTCAGTAACAGAGAAGACCCGCCTTACCTACATATATAGTAAAACCTACTCCAACCAGTAGGCATCTCTAACAAAATACACCCCGTCCCACCACCACCATCCCCACCCCATCCCATCCACACCACCCCGCTCTATGTAAAGTTATGTTGGTGCCGCGCCATAGGCCGAAACAAATGAGATCGTGTAGGTGTCACGACAAAAAAACACACAGTCCACACTGTAATGTGGCCGTGTAGGCAACACGGTAAAAACCTCCCAGACCCACACTGTAAATGTGGTTGGTGTTAGGAAGGGCATCCAACTGTAGAAAACCTGCCAGACAGTCCTATGCGAGCAAGACAATCACTCTTGCCTCAAGTGGGACTACCCCCGTCCAAACCCATGCAAGCGTGGAACACGGACGTTAAACGTTGATGATGATGATGATGATATTGGAAGATTTTATTTAAATAGGAAACCTTTAAAATGGTTGGTTTTATAGAAGCAGAGCTGGTTTTGGCTGGGTTGATAACTAAAGGGTTAGGGAAGACAAATTACTACCACAACTCAACACAACACACATATCAATGGTTAACAGTAGGAAAGGTATTTAATCCTTTCATGACTGTTCTACACCTTAATTACCAACTGAAATCTATTTTCAGTTCATTTAATCAATACTCAATATTTAAGTATTTAACTAACTAGTTAAACGAAGGAATTCATGTCTAACCTGCCAGTTTGTTGGTGTGGTTATTTTAAAAAAAAATCATTTCTTCTTTTATCATTCAGATAAGAAATGGCAGTGCTATGATTTCAGGACCTCTCAGATTGTTGGGAGAAATAAGTTATTCTCAGACCAGAATTATTGCAACAGAAAAGACTTCCCTAAAATCAACCAATGACAAGATGGGAGTGTTGAAATGGGTGACAGTTTTAAGGTGGAAATTATTAACTGACAAAATATCAAATTTTGAAAAGCTATAATATGGTAGAGGTGTTGGTGATGATTAAATGTACCCAGTACATTCTGTAAAGTAGTAGAGGTGTTGGTGTGATGATTAAATGTACCCAGTACATTCTGTAAAGTAGTAGAGGTGTTGGTGTGATGATTAAATGTACCCAGTACATTCTGTAAAGTAGTAGAGGTGTTGGTGATGATTAAATGTACCCAGTACATTCTGTAAAGTAGTAGAGGTGTTGGTGTGATGATTAAATGTACCCAGTACATTCTGTAAAGTAGTAGAGGTGTTGGTGTGATGATTAAATGTACCCAGTACATTCTGTAAAGTAGTAGAGGTGTTGGTGTGATGATTAAATGTATCCAGTACATTCTGTAAAGTGGTAGAGGTGTTAAGAGGGGCCACAAGCAGTAGTAACCATGCCAAAATGGAACAGTATCAGCAAGATGTTATCAACTGACCTCTGACCAGTCTAGTCTCATGCCAGCTTGGAAAAGGGACATAAAATGATGCTAGTATAACATTTTATTCTCAGGTCCCAAATAATGAATGGTGGAATAAGCATGGGGACTTGGAAATTAGTTAGTTTACATATTGAAACCTCAACCCATCCTATTTATTTTATATGAGATTTTTAGTAATGTACTTTTTTGTCATGTATAATGTTTTTTAATGTCTAAAGAAGATTAATTGTCGCAGGAATGCTACCACTTAAAATAAAATTTCGCTGGAGATAGATTAAAATTTAATAAGGTGGGGAGGGCATGGAATAAGAGCGGGGATGGTGAAAAATCTAAAAAAATTAATAGGCAAAGGTGGGGGGAGGACATCCATGACAGACACAAGGCCCAAGAGTATGTAAAAGTAAAAAAGGAAAAGAAAAAGAAAATTGTTTGATCTGCATGTTGAAAATAGTAAGTAGTATAACTCGATGACTTGTGATTCATTGTTAGCAAGATAACTTAAGCTAGTAGTTTCATTTAAACAATGTATTGACTTAATTACATAGCAACTTTGAAAACTATTTGGAGTATGGCCTGAAATATTTGGTCTCCCTACTCATAAGGGGTGCTAACAAGTATAGTGGTTACAAAGGTAAGGTGTTACACTACTGGGTCAACTTTAAACATTGTCACAACCATTCTTGTAACATTCACTTCAAAGCAGATTTGTGTCAATCTTTTCAGTTGAGACTGTATTGTGGGTTGGATAGAGAGACTAGCTGTCTCACAACAGTTGTGCTAGATCATCCCTGATCAGACTTATAATTGTTACTCTATTCTCATTACTATATATTAGTCCCAAAACTCTATGCCAAGATTAAAAAATACCCAGTCCACACTGTAAAGTGGTTGTGTAGGTGTCTTGATAAACAGGACCCAGTACACACTGTAAAGTGGTTGTGTAGGTGTCACAACAAACAGGACCCAGTCCACACTGTAAAGTGGTTGTGTAGGTGTCATGACAAACAGCACCCAGTCCATACTGTAAAGTGGTTGTGTAGGTGTCACAACAAACAGGACCCAGTCCACACTGTAAAGTGGTTGTGTAGGTGTCACAACAAACAGGACCCAGTCCACACTGTAAAGTGGTTGTGTAGGTGTCACAACAAACAGGACCCAGTCCACACTGTAAAGTGGTTGTGTAGGTGTCACGATAAACAGGACCCAGTACACACTGTAAAGTGGTTGTGTAGGTGTCACAACAAACAGGACCCAGTCCACACTGTAAAGTGGTTGTGTAGGTGTCACGACAAACAGGACCCAGTCCACACTGTAAAGTGGTTGTGTAGGTGTCACGATAAACAGGACCCAGTACACACTGTAAAGTGGTTGTGTAGGTGTCACGATAAACAGGACCCAGTACACACTGTAATGTGGTCATGTAGTTACCATGACAGAAAGTGCCCAGTCCACACTGTAATGTGGTCATGTAGGTGTCATGACAAACAGTACCCAGTCCACACTGTAATGTGGTCATGTAGTTACCATGACAGAAAGTGCCCAGTCTACACAGTAAAGTGGTCATGTAGTTACCATGACAGAAAGTGCGCAGTAGACACTGTAAAGTGGTTGTGCAGGTGTCCCGACAAAAACCACCCCACCTTAACTCTTTTGAAACCTAACTATCTAAAACCACCCTTAGTTCTACAATACAAAACTGCTTATTTTAAAGTGCATATTTATTTAATCTTGCATAATTTCATGCAAGACCCTTTAAACTATACTCCAAGCACCAGCTTAATAATAAGAATGTTACATTACTAAATACTTCTAAATCCTTAATTATTTTCAAAATGTTCATTAGAAATATGATAATGAAAAGGGTTAACCCTTTAGTTACCAACCCAGCTAAAACCAGCTCTGGTTTTATGAAATAAAGCCACCCATTTTAAAGGATTCCAATTTCAATTAAAATCTTCCAACATAATTTTATATAAGAACCTTACATTAAGTTACTATCTTAGTAATGAAATAATTCATAATTTTAGTAAATCACTAAACATTCTTCATTAATTAAAATAGAGTGTATTTCATTAGAAATGCCATCATGAAAGGGTTAATGATATAAAGTGTTAGGGAAATGATTACCACCACAACACACATTTCAATGGTTTGCAGTAGGAAGGGTATTTAGCTGTGAAAACACTCAAAGAATAAAAATATACCCAGCTAACATAAAAAAACATACTTTAAGAATAAAAATATACCCAGCTAACATAAAACAAACATATTTAAGAATAAAAATATACACAGCTAACATAAAAAAATATACTTTAAGAATAAAAATATACCCAGCTAACATAAAAAAATATACTTTAAGAATAAAAATATACCCAGCTAACATAAAACAAACATATTTAAGAATAAAAATATACCCAGCTAACATAAAAAAACATACTTTAAGAATAAAAATATACCCAGCTAACATAAAAAAATATACTTTAAGAATAAAAATATACACAGCTAACACAAAAAACATACTTTAAGAATAAAAATATACCCAGCTAACATAGAAAACGGAAAACAAATTAATCAATAAAATAATGTAAAATATTAAAATTTTCTAGAAGTCACACTTAAAATATTTCTAAGGCAATTCAAGAGAAAATAACCTTTTGGGAAAAACCTAACTTCAATTTTATATATTACTCTAAAACATTAAAGTATATTAATTATTGAAACCAAAGGGGAAATCTTATATGATCTCTTTCTAAATTATGTGTGTTGATGAGTGATACATACACTATATACACATACAGTATACACACATTAGAAGAAATACCAACTTCTGGGTGGTTTTCTGCTAGACAGTCCTATGCGAGCAAGACAACCACTCTTGCCTCAAGTGGGAAAACTCCCGTCCAAACCCATGCAAGCATGGAACACGGACGTTAAACGATGATGATGATGATGATGATGATGATGTAGTAGGTATGTGTGTTTTATAATATTTACAAATGTATGCAAAGTAAAAACTAGATTTTTGACATGTAAATGATAGAAACTTGTACCGCTATATTTCATATTGCAGTTTAATTCAATTTAATAAACGTTTATCTTCTACAATATTGTGATCCCAATTGGAATGAAGAAATATGGGATATAATCCAGTATTAAACAGAGACATGATTGAAATAGCCCAGAATATTCTAGGAGATTCTATCATATCCCAGAGTTGACTTCCTTTTTCCAAAGTTGATAAAACAAATATCAGACAAAACGGATTCTGGTTCAACAATACAAAACTGTCAATGTTTATCTTAAAAGCCTATCATAAAATTACATAAGAATCTTTAACTCTTTTGTGAAGGCACATTGGCTTAGTGGTTAGAGCATTGGGCTTACGATTGTAAGGTTGTGAGTTCAAGTCCCAAACCAGGTGGTGCGTTGTGTTCTTGAACAAGGCACTTTATTTCACGTTTACTCAGCTGTAGAAATGATTTGCAATGTCACTTGTGCCAAGCTATATTGACCATTGCCTTTCCCTTGGACAACATTAGTGGTGTGGAGAGGGGAGACTGGTATACATGGCCAATTGCTGGTCTTCCACAAACAACCTTGCCCAGACTTGTGCCTTGCAGGGAAATTTTTTTGGTGTAAATCCCATGGTCATTTGTGACTGAAAGGGGTCTCTATCTTTTTAACTCATTAACATATGTTATGTCTAATGAACGCCCATATTTTTTTTAAATATAAACATGTGGCTGTCCTCAATAGTTAGTGTGGCTTCCCTCACTAGTTAGTGTGGCTTCCCTCACTAGTTAGTGTGGCTTCCCTCACTAGTTAGTGTGGCTTCCCTCACTAGTTAGTGTGGCTTCCCTCACTAGTTAGTGTGGCTATCCTCACTAGTTAGTGTGGCTATCCTCACTAGTTAGTGTGGCTATCCTCACTAGTTAGTGTGGCTATCCTCACTAGTTAGTGTGGCTATCCTCACTAGTTAGTGTGGCTATCCTCACTAGTTAGTGTGGCTTCCCTCACTAGTCAGTGTGGTTTCCCTCACTAGTTAGTGTGGCTATCCTCACTAGCTAGTGTGGCTATCCTCACTAGTTAGTGTGGCTATCTTCACTAGTTAGTGTGGCTATCTTCACTAGTTAGTGTGGCTATCCTCACTAGTTAGTGTGGCTATCCTCACTAGTTAGTGTGGCTATCCTCACTAGTTAGTGTGGCTGTCCGCATTAGTTAGTGTGGCTGTCCGCATTAGTTAGTGTGGCTGTCCGCATTAGTTAGTGTGGCTGTCCGCATTAGTTAGTGTGGCTGTCCGCATTAGTTAGTGTGGCTGTCCGCATTAGTTAGTGTGGCTGTCCGCGTTAGTTAGTGTGGCTTCCCTCACTAGTTAGAGTGGCTTCCCTCACTAGTTAGTGTGGCTTCCCTCACTAGTTAGAGTGGCTTCCCTCACTAGTTAGAGTGGCTTCCCTCACTAGTTAGAGTGGCTTCCCTCACTAGTTAGAGTGGCTTCCCTCACTAGTTAGAGTGGCTTCCCTCACTAGTTAGAGTGGCTTCCCTCACTAGTTAGTGTGGCTTCCCTCACTAATTAGTGTGGCTGTCCGCATTAGTTAGTGTGGCTTCCCTCATTAGTTAGTGTGGCTTCCCTCACTAGTTAGTGTGGCTTCCCTCACTAGTTAGTGTGGCTGTCCGCATTAGTGTGGCTTCCCTCACTAGTTAGTGTGGCCAAACATTAGCATCCTCATGTGTCAGTTAATATCTAACATCAACACCTGAGACACAGACTACAGTAACTAAGCAAAATAAGAAAACAGAATACGAAACCTATTTATAGAATACCTCATTAATGGGATCTAGTAGTCTCATGTGACATGGTGTACTTCAGTTTAACATGACAGTTTTAAACCCTTAGCAACAACACTTTCTCACGCCACCTACATCCTATTCATGTTAAAAGGAAAAGATAATTTGTGATTAAATATAAAGAATAGATTCAAGTCTCACAAAGCCGCTCAGCATTTATCATTGGTACACATAGCAACGGCCTCCTCCCCTACCCCAAACCCTCCAATTTTTGTTGTCATTTAACCCAATGGATACCAAACCATCTCTGGCTCTGATATAAATGTTTATTTTAAAGTGCATATTTAACTACGTAAGAACGATTGCTAGGTTATATTTTAATCATCAGCTTAATAACGAGAAAGTTATTTTTACTAAATCCTACCAAAAAAAAAAAAAATGTAAATCATCGACAATGTCTTATTAGAAATATGGTAACGGCATAACCCCCCCCCCCCCCCCCCCCAAAAAAAAATTTTGCCATGTTTTTTATGACTGGATGCATTTTGTGACAGGAATGATCAACCAGCCATAGAAATCATTACAAAATACAAACAAAATATGTCATGTTCAGGAGAGAAGTGTACTTCTGAAGCCACCTGTGGAAGAAACCCTGAGAAGAGATACATATATACACATATGCACACACACAGGAAAATACCTACGATAAACTACCAAGAGTTACTACATAGAAATGTAGACAAGGTGTATTTAATGTAACAAGACAAAATATTTAAAAGAAAGTTACAACCTTTGTGACAACAAATATTTTCTAAATAATATTGTAGTAATAAATAAAATATGGAATACTGAGGGCTGAGTTTGATCTTTAGCAGTATGGTAATAACTCTGGACATGTTTCTGTCTAAAACCCCTTGGAGGGAAACTTTCTGGGTGAAAATACCATGGTCATTTGTGACCAAAGGAGGTCTTTACCCTTTACATACATACATGCATATATATATATATATAACCAAAGATTAATATGGTTCATTGATTACTCAATGAATACAGTTTTACAATAGATTAAAAGCACTCAACAAAGAAGTTTTCATGGAGTTTTTAATATTATTCAAAATATTAACAAATGAAGATATTCACATAATCAAAATATATGCTTTATTATATATATTTCGAAGGTCCTGTGTTGTTTTTTTTCTAGTACATCCTCGTCAGATAAAATATATGATTTGATATATGACATACCTCTACGGTCTTGACAGTGCAATTCCTGTATTGGCATATATTTTATCTGACGAGGACGTACGAAAAAAAAACAACACAGTACCTTCGAAATATATATAATAAAGCATATATTTTGATTTTGTGAATATCTTCATTTGTTAATATTTTGAATTTATATATATATAGTGATTATATAGAGATTACAACTGTTTCGATATCAATCGACTCAGGTTTGATCCTGACTCTTAATCAACACCTCTTCAGATATGCGAGCTTACATGGGTGGTCCCATGTTATATATAACATGGAAGGAGGAGAAATAACCACCACCATACAACCACTTATAGTAGACCACCTCTATCATTTTATATATAGAGAGAGAGAGAGAGAGAGAGAGAGAGAGAGAGAGAGAGAGAGAGAGAGAGAGAGAGAGAGAGAGAGAGAGAGAGAGAGAGAGAGAGAGAGAGAGAGAGAGAGAGAGAGAGAGAGAGAGAGAGAGAGGGAGGTACATGGCTTAGTGGTTAGATCATTGGTCTTGCAATCGAAAGGTTCTGAGTTCAATTCTCAGACTGGGTGATGTGTTGTTTCCTTGAGCAAGACACTTTATTTCACATTGCTCCAGTTTACTCAGCTGTAGAAATGAGATGATAGGGACTGGGGTCCCTATCATTCCACTGCAAAGTGGTTGTCGAGGTGCCACAGCAAAAAAGCACCCAGCACTCACTGTAAATGAGGTTGGTGTTAGGAAGGGCATCCAGCTGTAGAAATCAAGCCACAATCAGTTCCCGTCCCACCCTTGCAAGCAGGGAAAAGCGGACGTAAAATGAAATGATGATGATGATGATATGATTTTCTGCCCTACGGTTAAGCTTTTACCATTTTGATTTATAACTACTGTTCCTAAGTATTGAGTAGTAAGTTGAATATTAGTCTTACTGGTCTATACACATACAACATTCCACACATATACACAATCTACAAGATGTCAAAACTGAGTTGTAAGTCCTAGTGACTTTACCTTTCATACTTGCCAGGTCATCTATAGAAATATCAGTAAAATACTGCCATCCTATAACACTACATCCTACAAATTGGTCTTATAATCAATATATAGATGGAATAATTAGTTTTTAAATCATTTTAAGTCCCTTACACATGTTTCCTAAAAAAACAAAATCTCCTTTTTCTTCAGACCAATAACACAAAGTCTTATTAATATCACACACACTATATGTATATAGTATCATTCAGTGAATTACTGGTGGTGGTATCAAAATGAGTACACACACATTATATATATACATAGTAAAGGGGTGTGTATTTGACAGTCGCTAAAATATCTTTACGTTCTACTTTCAATAAAATACCAGTCAAGTATTGAGGTCGATATAATTAACTTAGAAATATGCCCTGCCCACCAGATTGAAGCTTCGTGCCGCCTGTCAGAGACCGGTAGTAGTAGTAGTCGTAACAACAACAACAGCAGCAGTAGTAGTAGTTGTTGTTGTCACTAATGATGGTTATGTTGGGGTCTACTTCTACGAAATTTCTTGCAAGTCTTCCTGTAACAGTAACTCTATCAGTATTATCAATATTAAAATGTTCTGTATTATTTAATCTCAAATAAACGGAATATGGTATTACAAATGACAGTATCAACTAACATGGAAGAGGGTGGAGGGAAAGTCAACATAGTTTTATATTTCGACAGTAGTCAATGTGGGAACTTCCTTAAAAACAACCACGTTAATCTACTGATAGGGGTGTGTATATAGCAAGGGTAAATATGTGTGTGAATATATATATATATTTATAGCAAGGGTAAATATGTGTGTGAATATATATATATATTTATAGCAAGGGTAAATATGTGTGTGTATGTATATAGCAAGGATTGAAAACCAGAAGTTAGAGACAGCGGAGCTCTACATATTCTACCACCACCTGACATAAGACCACATAGCTTGGTGAAGATAGACCGGTGCTCTACATATTCTACCACCACCTGACATAAGACCATATAGCTTGGTGAAGATAGACCGGTGCTCTACATATTCTACCACCACCTGACATAAGACCACATAGCTTGGTGAAGATAGACCGGTGCTCTACATATTCTACCACCACCTGACATAAGACCACATAGCTTGGTGAAGATAGACCGGTGCTCTACATATTCTACCACCACCTGACATAAGACCATATAGCTTGGTGAAGATAGACCGGTGCTCTACATATTCTACCACCACCTGACATAAGACCATATAGCTTGGTGAAGATAGACCGGTGCTCTACATATTCTACCACCACCTGACATAAGCCCATATAGCTTGGTGAAGATAGACCGGTGCTCTACATATTCTACCAGTCACCACCATTAACGTTAATAATTCTAACATTGAAGCAAGCTTGGTGAAGAAATATATCGTCGACAGAGAAAAGAATGAATCCAAGAATATTTTAAAGATGGGATGAGACTGGGGTGTAAATATGGCGGAGTGTATGTCATGATGTTCACATCTCCGCAATAGAAATATGAATGAAACAAAGACGTAGAATACTAATCTACAACAACAACGATTCTATTCTCAATACAACATTAACAGAATAAGAAGGGGAAGAGTCGTTTAGAAGGAATCCCTTTAAAGTCAGATCATTCTGGATGGAAAGCAATGAAACAAAATCATCGACATAAATAAAACGAGTCCAAGATCTGGACTCCATCACTAGTCATAACAATTACATTTTTTATCATATATCGTATTTTTTATGGAGAGGAATAAAGTGTACCGGCCTAAACTAGCTAAAATATTTAATTTCCTGGAGGGGTTCCAAGTATGTAGGTTCAATCGACTGCTCACACTATAAATGTAACATTGTGTCAAAGGGAAAGACTATCATTTAAAGACGACCAGTAAGGGTTCCCAGACAAAACTACGACACAACGACCAGCTACAGTAAGGGTTCCCAGACAAAACTACGACCCACAGACTTCGTTGAATAGATGTCATTGCATACAGTTTATTTTTTGCTGAACCAACAAAAAAACAACAAAAACACACACACACAAACACACATATATATATATATATATACATAAATATATATATATATATAGAAGTGACTTCTACAGGATTAGAACCGTTTCATTCGTATGGAATCATTAGAAATGTCTTGTAGTATTCTACTATATAAAATAAAAAAATGCATATATTCTACCAATGTACTGAATACCTTTTTAACTGTGGTTAGCCCCGACACAGGAGTCTATATGTTGCCGGTTTATCTCTACACACACATACTACATCAAATATGGAGTGTAGAAGCAATGTCAACCCGTCCAACCCACGCCAACAGTCAACATAATTATTATATATAAGCACACACGAAAAACAAAGTGAAAGATTTGCTCAGGTTGAGATTTTAAACAGTAAATGTTTTCATATTTCTAAATAAGCGGAGTACCAGAAATACTGTCACAATATAGGAATCATTGATTCTGAGAGGAAGTTGATTAAAAAAAATGGTTTCATTTTTTTTATTCGCTTTGGGTTGCAAGACATTTTCAAACCGGCCGGCTTCAAATAAAAGTATCGATCCTGGAGTTAAAATCAATAAACTTTAATATCTATAATATTGAGAATTCGACCCAATCGGATATCCTGCCACCTTTACAAAATTGACAAATATTTGCAGAGTTAAATACCCACCATTATTGGATTGGCAGTATCGGTAGAGGGTCGGCCACCATGCTATGACGTACAGAGTTACGGCCCTTGCCATTCTGAGTTCAAATTCCGCCGAGGTTAACTTTGCCTTTCATCCTTACGGTGTCGATAAAATAAAGTACCAGTAATGCGCTGGCATAATTGCTGGCCTTGTGCCAAAAGTAGAAATTATTATTATACGAGGCCATTAGAAATATTTAAACCCCCTTCCCAACGGGTATATTAGACTGTCACAACCAGTTTAACCTTCGTTGAGACGATCTATGGACCAAAGACATTCCAGCCATCACCACTCTATATATTCTTTTCAAATATATGATATATCCCTCCATTTGTAAGACAACAAAATATGACATATTTGGCTGTTGTTTCTAGCAGATCAAACGACCATGCTGGGGTTTATAGTAATCGTGTCTTGAGTACGGGTACATTTAAACCAAGACATACACAAATATCTTATATCTAATGGGGGAAAAAACGAAAAAAGATGGGCTTTCGCGAAACTCGTGATTTTTATTTACTAGAGGCACTTATTAAATGTAAATGTAGTTACATGAAATTTGTCATTTGAGAATGGAAGCTTACATTGTATCACTTTAGTTTTGTAATAAATATATCTTAATATTAACTGGGCAACCAACTCAACATACCACAGTAATGTCTAAAGACAATAAAATGCCGGTAAACCAGATCTTACGAGCTATTAAGCAGTTTATCCACTTAATATATACAACAAGCCTATTAAATTTCGTCCAACATAACAAACATGACATCGTGTATATAAGTCTGAAACTGGCTGTTGTGACGGCAAGAGCTCAGCCGTCGGGGTCCGGACGCTTTATAATATATATATATGTTTATATTATATAGCTGTGTAAAGTGCCATGTCAATCCTGACTAGCAGAGCCCACAATCAGAGGCATTCCATATACGACCACTCTTTCTTTTCAGTCAGTTTAACTTACATTTATCCAATGTCTTTTTCCTAAGGGTATATTGTTTTGGGAGGATTTGGCTACTAATTCTAGCAAAAATTAGTGACCATGTAAAAGTCAAGCTCTCTTTTGCTCCTATATTAATCTTGTTATTGTCTTAACCCCAGATAACCGATCGAGTAGAAGACCCATGATTTATATACAAGGTACTATATTATCTAATGAATCATCATCATCATCATCATCATTTTACGTCCGCTTTTCCCTGCTTGCAAGGGTGGGACGGGTCTTATTCAGCACAGCATCTCTCCACTCGTCACGGTCCCTCGTCATCTCCACCGTGAGCTTCAATGATCTGAGGTCTGTTCTCACCACCTCCGCCCATGTTTTCCGTGGTCTACCTCTACCACGTCTTCCTTCAACTGGCATTTCCTGGCACTTCTTCACCCATCGGTCATCCTTCATGCGCATCACATGTCCATACCACCTCAGTCTCCTCTCCCGTACACTACATTCTATCCCTCTCAGACACAGTTTCTCTCTCAACACATTTATGCTGGGTCGTTCACGCACATTTACACTGCACATCCAACGGAGCATGCTTGCCTCATTTCTCTCCAGCCGTCGCATATCCTCTGCGGTTGCTGCCCATGTCTCACTATCCTTTATTATAAATGGTTAGGGGCTATGATTTGAGGGACTTTAACTGTATTTTAACTGGTCCAACGACAACGTGGAGGTTCCTTCATTTGGCCTATAATTTATGACAATTCTTTTAAAAATATAAATTGTTTATATACTTATATATAACGTTTATCAATAAAGACAGTATATACATTTATATATATACATACACACACACTGAAAATTCAGGAAGCAAAACACTACATACACACATGTATACATCGACACACAAACTTCATAGGCTGACTATGAAGGAATGATGCTAGAGCTGTGAAATCTTACGTTAATTTCAACTCTTCTTAATAACTGCATTGTTTCTTTCCAGAGACTATGTTGAAAAATAAACCTCATTTGGTTATTCCATGAGAGTATCTTGGTCAGCCTACCCTCATATATACACATACAACTTCCATTATATACACACAACTGCCATTATATACACACACACAAACTTCCATCAAACACACACATACAACTTCCATCATATATACACACAACTTCCACCATACACACACATACAACTTCCATCACATACACAACTTACTGCACACACAACTTCCATTCATGTAACTGATTGCCGTGAGGAGTGGTGGTGGTGGGTAGAGTTTTAATTTATGTTTTGACAGTAGCTACCACAGGGGTATGTAGATAGCAATGTACTACAGTAGCAGTAGTAGTAGTAGTAGTAATAATAGTAGTAGTAATAGTTGTGGTAGCAGTAATAGTTGTAGTAGTGGTAGTAGTAGTAGTAAAAGAAAAAATGAGAAGCTAAAGTGAACCAACAGGTAGGAAGTGAAAAAGACAACACTAATAAGAGAGCCCAGATATTGTAGGTTTCCAAAGGGACATGTCAAAATGTGGGTGTATATATTAAGGAAATGGACATGTCAATATCAAAATGTGGGTATATATCATCATCATCATCGTTTAACGTCCATCTTCCACGCTAGCATGGGTTAGACGGGTTTGTCTCACTTGAGGCGAGATTGGTCGGGTGACTGTCTCACTCGTATAGAGCTGTACCTGGCAGGTTTTCTATGGTTGGATGCCCTTCCTAACACTAACCACATTTACAGTGTGGACTGGGAGCATTTTTACCATGCCTCCTATACGACCACTCTACAATGTGGATTGGGTGCTTTTTGTCGTGGCACCTACACGACCACTTTGCAGTGTGGACTGGGTCCTTTTTGTCGTGACACCTACACGACCACTTTGCAGTGTGGACTGGGTCCTTTTTGTCGTGATACCTACACGACCACTTTAGTGTGGACTGGATGTTCTGTGGTTCCAACATAACTTTACAGAGAAAGGGTGATATGGGCGGAAGTGGGAGGATGGAGTAGGAAGTGTGGGGGTGTATATTGGGTTAAGAGGGGCCTACTGACGGTAGGTTTAACTTCGTACGTAAAGGAAGGCGGGTCTTCGCATAGCGCCAAAGATTTCGATCCAGTGACATTGCCTTAGAGAGGTGTAAGTGTGCAAGGTCAGTTTTTATCACCTCGTCCCAGGTTTTTCTGGGTCTATCTACTCCGTAGCTTCCATCAATTTTGATCGCCCTGCACTTTTTTTTTTATACAGCTGTCGTCCTCCATACACATCACATGACCATACCAACGTAATCCCCTCTCAAGTAAACTGCATCTGATCCCTTTTATTCCTAATTTCTCAGTTCGTTTATGTTTTGACGTTCGTGTATATTTCTATTACACATCCTTCGGAGCATGCATGCTTCGTTCCTTTCCAATCTGCGCAGATCCTCTGCAACACAATGCCCAGGTCTCACTGACATGTAACATTGCTGTTCATATAGAAGCTTCAATCTGCTTTTCATATATATTAAGGAAATGTACACGCAAATATCAAGATGTGGGTGTGTGCATATACATATATATATATTAAGGAAATGTACATGTATCTATAGATACTAATATTGCATCGACAACTTTGGGGTAATGCTTAGTCTTAAGATGACAGACATCTAGTAAGTTCCTTCAGTGAAATGACCATTTATATAAACAATCGTAATTTATTTTCGAAAATGTATCGCTGCAATATATGCATTAAGAAAGTTATGAGGAAACCAAAAACAAAATATGGGGAGTTGGAGGGCTATAAAGTACATGTTTTAGCAGGGATATATTTTTGAAGGTGTAAATTACGATCATGTAGACTGATTTAAAGAAAGAAATCATTTTCACTAACGGAAATTGTTTGTGATCTTAAAACGAAAGATTACCCAACATTAGTTTTAGGTTTTTGCAATCAACAAATACCATTGTATTAAGTTTCCGACATGAATCAACCTGATTCCCGATGCATCATTATATCATTACAGGTAAAAAAAAATAGTAGAAAAAGAAAGGAAGATGCTTAAAACTTTTTTTTTTTTTGCTGAGTGTCCGCGCATGTGGAATGTAAAATAACGATGCCCTTTCTAACTACGAACATATTTTCACCTTTATTTATTAGTTTAAATAGTTTATTTGATTTCTGATTTAACTGAAAAGAATCAACACACACACATCAACGAAAGGTGTGTCAGCTCAGTAAATATCTGACTATATACAATATATATATTATAGATATACAATATATTTGAAAATGAATTAAACTCTAAGTTAAATAGTTGCCAGGCACAATCAGTTGGTGGAAAGTAGCTGTCAATGTCCCCTTTCACTTATCTTTGCCTATCTAATGTACCTTACCTACCTACCTACCTAATATATATATATATATATATACATACCTAGATATCTATCTTATATATATATATACCTATCTTTTTATACCTTACATATGTACCTATCTATCTTTTATACCTAACCTACCTTACCTATCTTTTATACCTTACCTGCCTTACCTATTTACTTATCTACTGGTGGGGAGGGAGAACAGATTTGCTCTGACTCATCTAGACAACTGCTTCAAGATGGCCTCCAATAACGAAGACACATCTACACATACACACACACACACACACAGATATGTATAAATACGTATACACACACACACACACACACACACACACACACACACAAATGTGTGTATATATATATGCATATATGCACACAAACTTGTGTGTGCATATATATATAAATACGTATATATACATGCACGCGCAAATATGTGCGTATATATATATATTGCACAATCACATTGATGTAAATATACATAAACACACACACAGACACACATATATATATATATATTGCACGTACACGATATAAATATATATAAACACACACAGACAGCTAAACGTACAGGCATATAGATACGTAGACAGATAGATATGTAAATAAGATATACACAACCAAATGCTGTATATATATTTACATATATATTCATGCAAGAAGTGTATAAAACATCATCAACAACAACAAATGTTCTCCTTACCCGCGTAAAGCCGAATAGTTCCTTTTTCAAACGTTCCCGTTCTTCACTATCCTTGGAATGGTTTTTCTTGAGAAATTTCAACATTCTGTGTCTGTGGTGTGACACCAATGGCAGATGGCGACAACAAAAAGAAACTCTGTGTTAAAGGTGGAGACCTGGATATTGGGCAGAAATTGAGGGGAAATAATTAAAACAAGAGAGAAAGAAGATAGGTAGTTAGGTAACTGTAGTGGTGGTAGTAGTAGTAACAGTTGTAGTGGTGGCGGTGTTGGTAGTAACAGTTGTAGTAGTGGTGGTGGCGGTGTTGGTAGTAACAGTTGTAGTGGTGGTGGTGTTGGTAGTAAGTTATGGTGGTGATGGTGGTGGCGGTGGCGGTGTTGGTAGTAAGTTATGGTGGTGGTGGCGGTGTTGGTAGTAAGTTATGGTGGTGGTGGTGGTGGCGGTGTTGGTAGTAGTTGTAGTGTTAGTAGTATTGGTGTTAATAGTAGTAGAAAAGTCAGGCAAATATAAGAGGGAGGGAGGAGAAGCCAGCTGAGGGAGTGAGTGTGAATGTAAGAGAGAGCTCTTTAGTAAAGTAAGGTAAGAAGTGTAAATATGGCCACCGCTATGGTAGTATCGACTACCGTTGAGGAAGCCGGGAAGTGAGGAAGAGAGTGAATGAAAGAGTAAGAATTAGAGCAAGGAATGTAGAGAGTTAGACAAGAAGAGGGCAAGGAATATGAAATGTACGCCTAAGGCGATCGAATAATATACAGGCTTTTGACAAAAGAAAATAAGATTGCCATCTGTTTTTATTAAGTATATTAAACATGAAAGTATGTGTGTCTGTCCGAGAAGAAAGAGTTAAAAATATATGTATGGTTTTTATTGATACATTTTTATTATTAACATACAACAGCAAACGGTCAATAATTTAACTAATAACTGTTAATTATAAGAGTATATATATATATATATTATATATTTAATGTAGAAAGGCTTCTACAGGGCTAGAACTGATTCATTCCGGAGAAAATCATCAGGATGATTTCTCCGGAATGAAACAGTTTTAGTCCTGTAGAAGCCTTTCTACATTAAATATTTATACTCTGCTTTGTAATGAGTACCTTACTTAATGTGGTTACCCCCGATTGAACCCGGGATAAACTTATATATATATATATGTGTGTGTGTGTGTAGATTCCGAGTGAAATCGGGGGTAACCAGAGTTTTAAAAAGGTACTCAATACATTAGTAGAGTGTTAACATCAGTATTTAATATAGAAATGACTTCTACAAGACTAGAACTGTTTCATTCGTATGAAATCATCAGGAATGCCCTATATATAGAGAGACAGACATATAGAGAGAAAAAAAAATGAGAAATATACAAGAGAGAGGGTGACAGAGATAGTGGAATAAAAATGTAGGAATATAAAGAGAAAGTGGGGAATGTAATCCCTCGCTGAATTAACATCATTAAATATTGATAAAAGAAATGTTACAATTTGAAAGTAAATCAAATTTAAGCAGTTGATGACGACATGTGTTACTTACGTCTTGACAAGCTTAAATATTTCCTTAGAAGAGAAAGTCTACAGCTAAATGTCCAAATATTCGCCTATAAATTACACAACAGTTTTTACTAGCATTAACTTAGGAGGAGTCGCAGGATCTTTCGCCTTTTCCACGCACTACTCTTTCACTATATCTCCCACTCTCTCTCACTGCGCGCAAATTAGCTTACTCACTTAACATCAGAAAGTCGAATGTAATGCAAAGTTTATTTTACTGAAAACTATGAAAGTATCATTTATAAAAGCTAAATATACATTTTTATGCTGTTTGGCGATTAATTTCTTTCGATTTGTCGTTAAATAACAGAGGACTATATGTGGTTTTTATATTACTGCGCTAAGCTTTTAAAGTAACGACCACATGTCTAAAAACGAACCTTTTCAAAAAGTAGTCACCTAGGGTCTATTTCATTACCCCTAATTCTCGCTTTTCTTTCCTCATCCCAAGGGATTTTATTTTTTGTGTTTGTTTTGTTTTGATAGTTACTCTCTGTTTTTACAAGCTAGGGCAAGTGTACGCGATATGTGGTGACTAATCTTTTCAAATGTATTTGGACAATTATATATATTCTAAGAAGAGCGTTATTTCTATTGAAGACCAGCTGTTGCCCCTGTCTGACCTTACAAACTTTTACATTATACCCGTTTATTAACAATACCTGATCTAATTTCTACATTTCTTTCTTAGTCATTTTGAAAATCGTACTAAGTCGACATATATTAGATTTACATACGTAAAGTATAATAAAAAAAATAAAAAAAAACTATTTTCACCTAAACATACCATTTGGAATAGATTTTAATCTTTATTAAAATATCTTCCAGAATTTTATTGTCGCTTTAAACGATAGAAAAGTTGTTAGCTACACTTTGGGGAGTTATTATTATTATTACTATTCCGCCGAGGTCAACTTTGCCTTTCATCCTTACGGGGTCGATAAAATAAAGTACCAGTAATGTACTGAGTATTTGCTGGCCTTGTGCCAAAAGTAGAAACAATTATTATTATTACTATTATTATTTAGATTTCGTGGAATAATTGTTTCTGGGGGAAGGGAAAAGTCAATTAAATCGACCCTAGTGCGTTACTGGTACTTTATTTCGTGGAATAATAAAACTTACTTTTCCAAACAAACTATAATCAGCCGTCAGTTCCTGGCATTAAAATATATCAATCTAATTAAACAACACTGATTAAGCAAGTCAGAGACTTAGCCGTTGTGCACGTGATAGTATATAGCAAGTTAATAATTCCACTGTTATATAGAAATAATATATAGTAAGTTATTGGCAGTATCGGTAGAGGGTCGGACGCCATGCTTTCCAGCATAGTTACGTCCCTTTACGATCTGAGTTCAAATCCCGCCGAGGTTGACTTTGCCTTTCATCCTTACGGGGTCGATAAAATAAAGTACCAGTAATGAACTAGGTAATTGCTGGCCTTGTGCCTAAAGTAGACACAAATATTTTGTATAGCAAGTTATATAGAAATATTATATATAGCAATAATATATAACAAGTTATATAGAAATAATATATAGCAAGTTATATAGAAATATTATATATAGAAATATTATATAGCAAGTTATATAGAAATAATATAAAGCAAGTTATATAGAAATATGATATAGCAAGTTATATAGAAATATTATATATAGCAATAATATATAGCAAGTTATATAGAAATAATATATAGCAAGTTATATAGAAATATTATATATAGCAAGTTATATAGAAATATTATATAGCAAGTTATATAGAAATAATATAAAGCAAGTTATATAGAAATATGATATAGCAAGTTATATAGAAATATTATATATAGCAATAATATATAGCAAGTTATATAGCAAGTTATATAGAAATATTATATATAGCAAGTTATATAGAAATATTATATATAGCTATAATATATAGCAAGTTATATAGAAATATTATGTATAGCAAGTCATATAGCAATAATATATAGCAAGTTATATAGAAATATTATATATAGCAAGTTATATAGCAATATATCCAAGGCGGTGGATTGGCAGTATCGGTAGAGGATCGGACGCCATGCTTTGACGCATAGAGTTACGGCCCTTGCCATTCTGAGTTCAAATCCCGCCAAGGTTAACTTTACCTTTCATCCTTACGGGGTCGATAAAATAAAGTACCAGTAATGTACTGGGTAATTGCTGGCCTTGTGCCAATAGTAGAAACAATATTATATATAGCAAGTTATATAGAAATATTATATATAGCAAGTTATATAGAAATATTATATATAGCTATAATATATAGCAAGTTATATAGAAATATTATGTATAGCAAGTTATATAGCAAGTTATATAGAAATATTATATATAGCAAGTTATATAGAAATATTATATATAGCAATATTATATATAACAAGTTATATAGCAATATTATATATAGCAAGTTATATAGAAATATTATATATAGCAAGTTATATAGAAATATTATATATAGCAATAATATATAGCAAGTTATATAGCAATAATATACGAGGGCAATCCCAAAAGTAAGGTCTCCTTCCGATATTGCATCTTTTCCGTTAAAATCCTGTGGATGGTGCTTTGGGAAACCTCAGGAACCAAAATGCAGAGAGTATCCAGAGTGAACAGCCGATCATTACGCATGTTTTCCTCGGAAGGAGACCTTACTTTTGGGATTGCCCTCTATATAATAATTGCGCGAAATTCGCTCTTGGCGGTAGCGTTCAACGGGAGCTCCATTCTCAACGGCTGCTAAGCCAAGATTGAGCATCCCAGCGAAGCACGCGCATGAGCACGCGCATGCTTGTTTGGGAGTGAAGGAAGCACCAATCACAACAGTGTTGCCAACAGCCGTACGAACAGTTTCTCTGCGTCCCCATCGCTTTGGAGACCTTACTTTTGGGATTACCCTCGTATATAGCAATAATATATAGCAAGTTATATAGCAATAATATATAGCAAGTTATATAGAAATAATATATGTAGCAAGTTATATAGAAATAATATATAGCAAGTTATATAGAAATATTATATAGCAATATTATATATAGCTGGCAGTATCGGTAGAGGGTCGGACGCCATGCTTTGAAGCATAGAGTTACCTCCCTGTATGATTTGAGTTCAAATCCCGCCGAAGTTAACTTTGCCTTTCATCCTTACGGGGTCGATAAAATAAAGTACCAGTAATGCACTGGGTAATTGCTGGTCTTGTGCCAAAAGTAGAAACAATTATATATAGCAAATTATATAGAAATATATATAGCAAGTTCTATAGTAATATTATATATAGCAAGTTAATAATTCCACCGTTATATAAGAATGTGTTTCTAGAGAACTGCGTCCATTTATAGTTTCGATTCTCGGTAGTAATTACCACTGCTGATATATTTGAGAAAGGCATGAATGCCACGTAATCTATTTTCTTTTTAATTATGTAGTCTTGTATCCCTATGTGAATACTGAATAAGGTGTTGGTCCAATTTGATGACCAATAAATTAGAGAGTTCAAATATAGTAATTTGTATTGATCTCTGATAAATGTATTGTAAAGAAAGGGTTAGAAGAGACCAATTGGAGCCACTAACCGAACACATGATTGTTTCCTGCCAAAGACATCCCCATGTGTTTATATGGTCGATGTCCTTAACTTTCAATGGCCCAGTCTATGTCTATATAGCCGAAGTCCTTAACTTTCAATGGCCCTGTCTATATAGCCGAAGTCCTTAACTTCCAATGGCCCAGTCTATGTTTATATGGCCAAGGTCCTTAACTTCCAATGGCCCAGTCTATGTTTATATTGCCAAGGTCCTTAACTTTCAATGGCCCAGTCTATGTTTATATGGCCAAGGTCCTTAACTTCCAATGGCCCAGTCTATGTTTATATGGCCAAGGTCCTTAACTTCCAATGGCCCAGTCTATGTTTATATTGCCAAGGTCCTTAACTTCCAATGGCCCAGTCTATGTTTATATGGCCAAGGTCCTTAACTTCCAATGGCCCAGTCTATGTTTATATTGCCAAGGTCCTTAACTTCCAATGGCCCAGTCTATGTCTATATAGCCGAAGTCCTTAACTTCCAATGGCCCAGTCTATGTTGTGTTTACATTGCTAAAATATGAAATGCAATACAATACAGTTCAGTTTCCGTATTCCAGTCATCACCGTCACATAAACCTATTAATTTCACATGTCACATGACATTTTAAGCTAAATATACATAACCGAAGGCGGCAAATTGGCAGAGTGGTTAGAACGTTAGATAGAATACTTTGTGGTATTTCTTCCCGGCTTGTCTGCGTTCGAATCCCGCCGCCCTCAACTTTGCCTTTCATATTTTCGAAGTCGATAAAAAAGCACCAGTCTAGTACTGGGGGTCGATTCTTCCTCTCTATCTTTTTTCTCACTTCCATTCTCTCACTCTCTTTATCCTTTTCTGGAAGAAATCTGCTGTATTCAGACCCGGAGAGGGTCATCACAGCGCCCCCACAACTCCCTCGGGAGGTACAGGACCATACACACATGCAGACGTAATTGAGATGAATAGTTTAATAAAAAGGTTAACCCGGATGTAAACAAAGGCAGAGTGATGATGTCACTAAGTGTAGAATATGTAAAATAATAACTTGCACTAGATGACCCCGTCACAATTCCACGAATTAAAACCCTCCAAATACTAAAGATCAATATGACATTATATATATATAGATAGATATACATGCACACATAAATAATATGTACAGTACTTAATTATATATACAATGCAACATTAAATGACTAAAACTACTAAAATGGAATATTTGACTTATAATTTGTGAATAAATAGTGTTTGCCGTAATTCCTTTTATTGATTAATTAATTATGCAATCCAAACCTGATGATGTCGCCAGGGTCTTATGTAACCAAGCCATTGAAATATATATATATATATATAGTGTTTTTGTACCAACAAAACTTTAAAAGGGTATCCCCATATCCAGTGAAGAAGGTTTCACTCCCCTCCCCCACCAGACTTTAGTCGCCGACCACTCGACCACGAAGCAGGTTCTACTGGGTTACATGGTTCCACTAGCGAGCAGAAGCCTGACCTGATATAATTATCTAAATATTTTTTCCACCTCCAACTCTTCATTCCAGCTGACAGGATGGAGAATATCTTTCCTCGGAGGGAGGCCCGCTGCAACAGTCGGATGTCTCCACTGCTCTACCACAAACCTATCAGAGAGTGGCCGATACTTGGACAGTTTACCCTCTTCAGCCTGGCGGACAGCGAAGCCTGGGCTAGTAGCCGAACGTACTACATTGCCGTTGGAAGATATGTTTTATCACCCGAAACAAATATAATTGTAATTGTAGGAAGTGTTATTTGATTGTTCCTCACTATCAAATCTTGGTATTTGATTGACTGACAAATGGTCTTGCCTGGTCATGTCTCACATCACATTCCACTTAATCAACAGAAGTGTCGTCTGTAAAGCTATTGTTATTTTAAAGTTTCAGCCATTTCTGCTCGACGTGTGTCTAATGAGGACAAGATTTTGCATTTGTCTATTTTTGTATTATTATTATTCCCTTTACGATCTGAGTTCAAATCCCGCTGAGGTTGACTTTGCCTTTCATCCTTACGGGGTCGATAAAATAAAGTACCAGTAATGCACTGGGTAATTGCTGGCATTGTGCCTAAAATAGAAACAATTATTATTATAGACAAAAGGCGGTGGATTGGCAGTATCGGTAGAGGGCCGGACGCCATGCTTTCCAGCATAGTTACGTCCCTTTACGATCTGAGTTCAAATCCCGCCGAGGTTGACTTTGCCTTTCATCCTTACGGGGTCGATAAAATAAAGTACCAGTAATGCACTGGGTAATTGCTGGCCTTGTGCCTAAAGTAGAAACAATTATTATTATAGACAAATGCAAAATTTATTAATTTTATTTTAATAAATCAAAGTAGATCATGCAAAAACCTCCTTGAACTGTGGAAATCATATTGATTCATGAAAAAAAATTGTAAAGATTTAGTAAAAAGTATTTGCTAAAAGACCACAGACAACATTCGATGAAATAATGCACAGTTTTACAGTTACATTGAGTTCCGGATTAGTGTGGGGCCTGGAATGTATATACCACGAGTAAATATTTGAAGTAGGCAGTAGGTAGTAACCGAGGAAATTGTTAGCAAACGGTTTTAGCACTGAAAAGCAATATATATTCTTTTTGCTTTGGCCATTGACTGCATTCTCAAAAGAGCAACAGAAGATAAAGGAATTGACTGGCTAAAGGATAGAAGCTCTCGCTTTAACCTTGTAGACGATATTGTGGCTATGACAAAACATTCAAGTGACTTACAGTATCTGAGGGATGAGACAGGGTCATCTGCAGCCAGCATTGGTCCCCACATCACCCTCAAATGGACCAATAACATACTAGTTGGTATACATCCATCACCAACATACTAGTTGGTTACCATCCATCACAACAAACGTCTGCATTAACCAGGAAGATGTGGAGGTCTTGGACAACTTCACCTACCTCGGAAGATCTACCAACAGATGTGAGGACATGGTGAAAGAAATTAATTGCGTAGGCAAAGTTTCGGGTGTCTTTAAACAACTGAACATGATCTGGAGAAGCAAACAACTTTCACTTGGTACCAAGAGGAGATTTTACAACAGCAATGTACTTTCAACATTCCAGTATGGGTGTAAAGCGTGGAGTGTGAAGACTAGCCAAGAGAACTAATTAAATGCTTTTGACACCAAATGTCTACGGAAAATCCTTGACATCGGGTGGGATAATTTCATCAACAAAGAAGTCTATTAACGAACCAACCAACAACGTGTCAACTTGGCATCAGCTGTCGATAAAAAAAGTACCAGTCTAATACTGGGGTCGATTCTTTCTCTATATCTCTTTCTCATTCTCATTCTCTCATTCTTTCAATCCTTCTCTGGAAGAAATCTGCTGTATTCAGACCTGGAGAAGAGATGGGTTCCTTCAGGTTTTAAAATACCTTAGAAACGTTGTATGTTAATATGACGCCCCTATCACTCCAGCAGGAGTTATAGGTCCACATAATACCATCAAGATTTAACGGAGATCTGGTAGGGTGTATTTAGGACCCTGTTATCTTACGTGTATTGTCAGCCCTTTTGTATAATGGTAGGGTTAGATTTAAAGGAGATGTGGATGTTCTATTTTTAGCTGATACTGAGTGGGAATGGTGAAGGTGGTTAAAGTAGGAGTGGCGTGAGAGGAGAGGGATGGAGAGAGAATAGGGATATATATATATATATATATATATATATATATATATATATATATATATATATATATATATATATATATATGTGAAGTAATTCCGTCGGAAAAGTCCAGGAAAAACCACTGGTAAATGGAATAATTGCCTTATGTTGTTTATTATATAACTGTATATGTACTGGGTAATTGCTGGCCTTGTGCCTAAAGTAGAAACAATTATATAACTATATATATATATATATATATATATATATATATATATATATAGAGAGAGAGAGAGAGAGAGAGAGAGAGACGGAGAAAGATCGAGAGAGAGGGAGAGGCAGAGAGAGACAGAGTTGTTGTGAAGTTGAAAGTACATTCTTTGGAAATAATGGAGCAGGTTTGGTATTAGTGTAATTGTTTGATGATTATAAAGATAACTCAATGAATATATATTACATAAGAGAATGTAAAGACAATAGGAGCGACATGGAGTGTTGAGGCGAGCTCCCTCAACACAAAACACCATCACAATCATAGGCAGACGACACTAAGACACAGATTTATCTGCATCCTTATACACACACACATACACAGTTGTGTACACACACACACATACACAGTTGCACACACACATACACAGATGCACACGCACACACACACACACATATATAGATGCACACAGACACATATATAGATGCACACCCATACACACATATATATACAGATGCACAGACACACACGCATATACACAGATGGATACGTACATACACATACGCATGCACACACTGATGCACGCACACATGCACAGATACATACACATACGCACACGCACACACAAATGCACACATACAAACACATATGCACACTCGTATGTACATGTATGTATGTATGTATGTATGTATGTATGTATGTATGTATGTATGTATGTATATATGTATGTATATATGTATATATGTATATATGTATATATGTATGTATGTATGTATGTATGTATGTATGTATATATGTTTATATATATATATATGTATGTATGTAAGTATATACATATATGTATGTATATATGTATGTATGTATGTATGTATGTATGTATGTATGTATGTATGTATGTATGCATATATGTATGTAAGTATATAGGTATGTATGTATGTATGTATGTATGTATGTATGTATGTATGTATGTATGTATGTATGTATATGTATGTATGTATGTATGTATGTAAGTATATAGGTATATATGTATGTATGTATGTATGTATGTATGTATGTATGTATATGTATGTATGTTTTCTCTTTCTCTTAATTTCGAGTATATTTTTTTGACCGGCCACCTTCCTGGTGGCAAGGTTGTAAAAGAAAAGAAATTGTCATCCCTTGAATCGCAAGAATGTTTTGCATATTTTGAAGGTGCCAGCTATCGCAGCCATTTGTAGACTATGAATTAGGGAGCTGCGCTTTTTGTCCGCAAATCCAAGTTCGGTCATACTTTGGTCCAAGCGGGTTGGTATATAACCCGTAGCACCAATAATGATGGGTATGAAGCTAAAGGTGTATCTTGGATACTGGATTTGTAAGCTCCTCATCAATGGTCCATAGATGTCCTCCTTCTCCTGTATTTTTCTGACAACGTTTACATCAAGTGGGCAGCTGATCTCCACAACAGAACACGTTTTCAATGTGTGGTCCCAAACTACAATATCAGGCCGGTTGTGCTTTAATTTGGTGGCAGTTTTTATTTTCAGGTTCCACCAGTATTCCTTAGTGCCATCTGTCTCAATATATTCTTCCTCGTTTGTTGTTAATTTTGTTTTCCGAAGTGCGTTCCAGATAGTTCTAGCTATCCCATCGTGTCTCATGGGGAGGTAGTAGCGAGATGACATTCTTTCGCAGCTGGCAACAATGTGGCTTACATCCTCGATCTTTGTTTTACATAGCCTACATTTATTGTCAGCTGCTGGCCCTCTTCTTTTGTGCAGCAGATATTTGGTAGGGAGTTCTTGTTCCTGTATTGCATAGAGATATCCCTCAAGGTGTGATGTCATAAACTTGTCGGAACTCCATGCCAGGCTTTTTGAGTGGTTTATCCCCTCTATGGTCTGTGTTTTACGCCTCAAGTATCCATGCACAACTTTCTCTGTAAATTGGTCAATTTTTATGTATGTATATATGTATGTATGTATGTATGTATGTATGTATGTATGTATGTATGTATGTATGTATGTATGTATGTACGTCGGGTCGTTGGCGACTAAACTGGCAACCCCACCAAGGTTTCTTGGTGAGGAGGGTGACTTTGGACATCCTGCAGGACTAAAAACAAAACCTGTCAAAGGGCAAAGGAACTCTTAAGAGTCGATGGCCATCCAAAATCACCGGGAGAGATGACCCCTTAGCCTTTGTCAAGGCAGAATTCTAGGAGAAGGAAAACTCTGATATAACACCTGCAACCCTGATGGTATCCAATGATGTTGACTTGTTCTTCTTTTTGGTCAATATCATCTTGGTTAAGAGAGTGGGACTGGCTTTGTGCAGTGCCTTTGCTCACTATAAAAGCTTCACAGCACAGGCATTGCTTTATATCTGGAGATCTCTCTGCACTTGTCGTCACATGGTGCCATGGGCCCAGCACTATGTGTCAATAATTGTCACAAGTGTAGTGTTTGTACCAGAGTTTTCAAGTCGCTGGCTGGACTAAAAAGTCACACTCGTTCAGCGCATCGGTAGGGGTTCTCCTACATGGATATAAAGTAGTGGCCGTACTCGAAAACGAGTTGGCAGCCACCATATATATGTATGTATGTATGTATGTATGTATGTATGTATGTATGTATGTATGTATGTATGTATGTATGTATGCATGTATGTATGTATATACATGTATGTGTCTATGTCTGTGTCTCTATGTGTGTCTCTGTGTCTCTGTGTGTGTCTGTGTGTGTCTGCGTGTGTCTATGTGTCTATGTGTGTGTCTATGTGTGTCTATGTCTGTGTGTTTATGTGTGTGTCTGTGTCTGTGTGTCTGTGTGTCTATGTGTGTGTCTATGTCTGTGTCTCTATGTGTGTCTATGTGTGTGTCTGTGTCTGTGTGTCTGTGTGTGTGTCTGTGTGTCTGTGTGTGTGTCTGTGTGTGTGTCTGTGTGTGTCTATGTCTGTGTCTCTGTGTCTCTGTGTGTCTGTGTGTCTGTGTGTCTGTGTGTGTCTATGTCTGTGTCTCTATGTGTGTCTATGTGTCTATGTGTGTGTCTGTGTCTGTGTCTGTGTCTGTGTGTGTGTGTGTCTGTGTCTGTGTGTGTGTGTGTGTCTGTGTCTGTGTCTGTGTGTGTCTGTGTCTGTGTGTGTCTGTGTCTGTGTGTGTCTGTGTGTGTGTGTGTGTGTGTGTCTGTGTGTGTCTGTGTCTGTGTGTGTCTGTGTGTGTCTGTGTCTGTGTGTGTGTGTGTCTGTGTCTGTGTGTGTGTGTGTCTGTGTGTGTGTGTGTGTGTCTGTGTGTGTGTGTGTCTGTGTGTGTGTGTGTCTGTGTCTGTGTGTGTGTGTGTCTGTGTCTGTGTGCGTCTGTGTCTGTGTGTGTGTCTGTGTGTGTGTGTGTCTGTGTGTGTGTGTGTCTGTGTCTGTGTGTGTGTGTCTGTGTCTGTGTGTGTGTGTGTCTGTGTGTGTGTGTGTCTGTGTGTGTGTGTGTCTGTGTGTGTGTGTGTCTGTGTGTGTGTGTGTCTGTGTGTGTGTGTGTGTGTCTGTGTGTGTGTGTGTCTGTGTGTGTGTGTGTCTGTGTCTGTGTGTGTGTGTGTCTGTGTCTGTGTGTGTGTCTGTGTCTGTGTGTGTGTGTGTCTGTGTGTGTGTGTGTCTGTGTGTGTGTGTGTCTGTTTCTGTGTGTGTGTGTCTGTGTCTGTGTGTGTGTGTGTCTGTGTGTGTGTGTGTCTGTGTCTGTGTGTGTGTGTGTGTGTGTGTGTGTGTGTCTGTGTCTGTGTGTGTGTCTGTATGGTGGTGGGAGAGGGGAGTGTGATGGGGGGAGCGTTGTTGTGGGAGGGGGAGGGGTGAAATTGGGGAGAGGGGGGGGTAGTGGGGGGGGGGATGAAGAAAGATCCGTGTGTGAAAGGTGGAATAGTGTGTGTGTGTGTGGGGGGGGGGGACTGGAGGGTGGAATGGTAGAGTGGAAGGTGTATTATTTCTAAACCGAAGATATATTTTTTATTTATAATATATATTTCTGTTATGATCCCTTTTAACGTCCATTTTCCGCCTTAGCATGGGTTAGACGAGTTGCCCCGTTATCACAGGTGACCATGTCTTGCTCATACAGAACTGGTTTTGGTTTGTTTTCTACAGCTGCATGTCCTTCCTAACACCAACCAAATCTGCAGTTTGTGCTGGGTGCTTTTTGTTGTAACACCTCCACACACACACACACGCGCGCGCACACATCCACACACACACACACACATATATATATATACACATATATATATATATATATATATATATATATATATATATATATATATATATATATATATTTATTAAAATAACAGATTAAAGTTTAAGCAAAGAATCGCTGCTTTCACCCTTAACGTTATTTTAATAAATATTTGCTCTACGGTTCTTATATATTTGATATATATTTATCCTTATCGAGCCCTCTTTGGATTTTAGTCTTCAATGTATTATTACTATATATATATATATATATATATATATATATATATATATATATATAGTAATAATAATAAATTTGAAGACTAAAATCCAAAGAGGGCTCGATAAGGATAAATATATATCAAATATATAAGAACCGTAGAGCAAAAATTTATTAAAATAACAGATTAAAGTTTATGCAAAGAATCGCTGCTTTCACCCATAACGGGATCTTCTGAAACTAACAAAGTCAATCTGTAAACGCAGAAGTGGATATTTCAAAAAACGTTGCAACCGGAAGAAGACAGGAAGACGATACTTTGGTTCGTGGAAACGTTCCCTGGCAAAGAACGGGAAAAAACGAATATAATACGTCATTAATAGGAGCGGTGAAAAACAATTACGCGCAAAGACAGAACCACGTTTATGGTATAAAAGAAGTCGTAGACTAATGTTCTCTTAGGTGGTTCATAGAGACGTTCTCTGGCAATGAACGGAAAAAACGAAGATAATACGTCATATGTGGAGCATTGAGAACAATTGCACGCAAAGACAAAACCACGTAAATGGTATAACTGAAGTTGTAGACTAAAATTCTAACTAGGAAACCGAATGAATCTCCGCTTCAGAGTTAAGAATAAAGTAAATAAAATTAGCTGTTGAACCGGCAATGTGTGTGTGAGAGGTGTGTGGGTGTGTGGGTGGGTGGGTGTGTGGGTGTGTGTGTGTGGGTGGGTGTATGTGGGTGTATGTGTGTGTATGTGTGTGTGTGTGTATTTGTGTGTGTGTGTTAGGTGTGTAACTAGTTACAGACAGTGCACCATTTGAAGCACTCAATGCTGTAAGTCTGTCTGGTGTATTCCAGAGTTAAGGCTGCTGTAAAGTAGAATGGAAGTCAGTGTTGCAGCAAATATCGACATATTACAATTATTTCAATATTGATCAGCTGAGGGTAGTATCTGTACTGATATACCCAAGTGTAGTGTCTGTCACCCTTTCACCCTCTCTTTCTTCCTTGTCCTTTCCATATAGTCCTTACTCCTTCCCTCGTTTATGCCATTTATAGTCCTTTACTTTCCTTTACAGCCAGATCTGACCTTCTTTACCCCTTCCCCATTCTTTACCGTTCTTTGCCCCTTCATTACCCCTTCTTTGCCCCTTCTTTTCCCCTTCTTTACCCCTTCTTTACTCCTTCTCATGTTTATGTGATTCTCATGTTTATGTGATTCTCATGTTTATGTGATTCTCATGTTTATGTGATTCTCATGTTTATGTGATTCTCATGTTTATGTGATTCACTTGTTTATGTGATTCACAAGTTTATGTGATTCTCATGTTTATGTAATGTTTAGCTCTCGTTTTATTAACATGTCCAATATATTAATGACTCCGTTGGATATTTACAACTCTTTTATTGTTGAGTTGCTATAGGCAGGTTTCATGGGAGCTATTTCTTGCGTCATTAAGAACCTGTGTGTATATATATATATATATATATATATATATATATATATATATATATATATATATATATATATATGTGTATGTATATATATATGTATGTATATATATATATAATGGCTGACTGAATACACACGTGTGTTTTTATCTCGTTTTCCTCCCGTTCCTTCCTTTTCTCACTCTTTATCTTTCTATTTCTTCTATAATTTTTAATTCTATCTTCTGATGAAGGATTAGTATCCGAAACGTTAAGACTCTTATCATGTTATTTCACGCGTTAAATCAAATATATTTCTTCAATGTACTGTGTCGTTTTGTTTATTCTGTTTGCCTTTTGCACACCCCCCCCCCCCCACCCCCCCCCCCCCCCCCCACACCCCCACCCCCACACACACACAGTCGCATTCTTTTGCGTTCTGGTATGGTGTCCTTCAATGTCGACCGTACCTTTTATCCTCCAGTTTCGATTAGAAGCCAATCAAGTATTGAGTTCAATATCATTGTTCCACTCACCGCCGAAATATATTGATTTCTACTGAAGTTAGAAATCAATATATTTAATATAATAGAGATATTTTAAATAATATATTACAATATTGACTAAAGTTCTATATGTTTACAATATAGTGATATAATGTCAACATAGTACACACCGCTTCTAAACGTCACATCGATCACGTGTTAAATAATTTCCATTAAATTACTCGCTACTGATCAATAACCAATAATAACAACTATTACAAAAGATATATATTTCTAATGAAGATATTTCTAAAACAAGGATTACACACACATACACATACACACATATATACACATACACACACATACATACACACACACACATATATGCACATACATACATACGCATACACACATATACACATACACACACGTACATACACATACATACACGTACACACGCATACACACACACATCCACACATACACACACAGCTATATGTTATATCGATACAACACACAGCTATATGCTATATCGATACAACACGCTATATGCTATATCGATACAACACATTATATGCTATATAGATACAACACGCTATATGCTATATCGATACAACACGCTATATGCTATATCGATACAACACGCTATATGCTATATCAATACAACACGCTATATGCTATATTGATACAACACGCTATATGCTATATTGATACAACACACTATATGCTATATCGATACAACACGTTATATGCTATATCGATACAACACATTATATGCTATATCGATACAACACGCTATATGCTATATCGATACAACACGCTATATGCTATATTGATACAACACACTATATGGTATATCGATACAACACGTTATATGCTATATCGATACAACACATTATATGCTATATCGATACAACACGTTATATGCTATATCGATACAACACACTATATGCTATATCGATACAACACGCTATATGCTATATCGATACAACACGCTATATGCTATATCGATACAACACACTATATGCTATATCGATACAACACGCTATATGCTATATTGATACAACACACTATATGCTATATCGATACAACACGCTATATGCTATATCGATACAACACGCTATATGCTATATCGATACAACACATTATATGCTATATCGATACAACACGCTATATGCTATATCGATACAACACACTATATGCTATATCGATACAACACACTATATGCTATATCGATACAACACGTTATATGCTATATCGATACAACACATTATATGCTATATCGATACAACACGCTATATGCTATATTGATACAACACATTATATGCTATATCGATACAACACGCTATATGCTATATCGATACAACACGCTATATGCTATATCGAAACAACACGCTATATGCTATATCGATACAACACACTATATGCTATATCGATACAACACACTATATGCTATATCGATACAACACATTATATGCTATATCGATACAACACGCTATATGCTATATCGATACAACACACTATATGCTATATCGATACAACACGCTATATGCTATATCGAAACAACACGCTATATGCTATATCGAAACAACACGCTATATGCTATATCGATACAACACACTATATGCTATATCGATACAACACGCTATATGCTATATCAATACAACACGCTATATGCTATATTGATACAACACGCTATATGCTATATCGAAACAACACATTATATGCTATATTGATACAACACGCTATATGCTATATCGATACAACACGCTATATGCTATATTGATACAACACGCTATATGCTATATCGATACAACACGCTATATGCTATATCGAAACAACACGCTATATGCTATATTGATACAACACGCTATATGCTATATTGATACAACACGCTATATGCTATATCGAAACAACACGCTATATGCTATATCGATACAACACACTATATGCTATATCGATACAACACGCTATATGCTATATTGATACAACACGCTATATGCTATATTGATACAACACGCTATATGCTATATCGATACAACACGCTATATGCTATATTGATACAACACGCTATATGCTATATCGATACAACACGCTATATGCTATATCGATACAACACGCTATATGCTATATCGATACAACACATTATATGCTATATTGATACAACACGCTATATGCTATATCGATACAACACATTATATGCTATATTGATACAACACGCTATATGCTATATTGATACAACACGCTATATGCTATATCGATACAACACGCTATATGCTATATCGATACAACACATTATATGCTATATTGATACAACACGCTATATGCTATATCGATACAACACATTATATGCTATATTGATACAACACGCTATATGCTATATCGATACAACACGCTATATGCTATATTGATACAACACGCTATATGCTATATTGATACAACACGCTATATGCTATATCGATACAACACGCTATATGCTATATTGATACAACACATTATATGCTATATCGATACAACACGCTATATGCTATATCGATACAACACGCTATATGCTATATCGAAACAACACGTTATATGCTATATCGATACAACACGCTATATGCTATATTGATACAACACGCTATATGCTATATCGATACAACACGCTATATGCTATATCGATACAACACGCTATATGCTATATCGATACAACACGCTATATGCTATATCGATACAACACGCTATATGCTATATCGATACAACACGCTATATGCTATATCGATACAACACGCTATATGCTATATTGATACAACACGCTATATGCTATATCGATACAACACGCTATATGCTATATCGATACAACACGCTATATGCTATATCGATACAACACGCTATATGCTATATCGAAACAACACGCTATATGCTATATCGATACAACACACTATATGCTATATCGATACAACACACTATATGCTATATCGATGCAACACGCTATATGCTATATCGAAACAACACGCTATATGCTATATCGATACAACACACTATATGCTATATCGATACAACACGCTATATGCTATATCAATACAACACGCTATATGCTATATTGATACAACACGCTATATGCTATATCGAAACAACACATTATATGCTATATTGATACAACACGCTATATGCTATATCGATACAACACGCTATATGCTATATTGATACAACACGCTATATGCTATATCGATACAACACGCTATATGCTATATCGAAACAACACGCTATATGCTATATTGATACAACACGCTATATGCTATATTGATACAACACGCTATATGCTATATCGAAACAACACGCTATATGCTATATCGATACAACACACTATATGCTATATCGATACAACACGCTATATGCTATATTGATACAACACGCTATATGCTATATTGATACAACACGCTATATGCTATATCGATACAACACGCTATATGCTATATTGATACAACACGCTATATGCTATATCGATACAACACGCTATATGCTATATCGATACAACACGCTATATGCTATATCGATACAACACATTATATGCTATATTGATACAACACGCTATATGCTATATCGATACAACACATTATATGCTATATTGATACAACACGCTATATGCTATATTGATACAACACGCTATATGCTATATCGATACAACACGCTATATGCTATATCGATACAACACATTATATGCTATATTGATACAACACGCTATATGCTATATCGATACAACACATTATATGCTATATTGATACAACACGCTATATGCTATATCGATACAACACGCTATATGCTATATTGATACAACACGCTATATGCTATATTGATACAACACGCTATATGCTATATCGATACAACACGCTATATGCTATATTGATACAACACATTATATGCTATATCGATACAACACGCTATATGCTATATCGATACAACACGCTATATGCTATATCGAAACAACACGTTATATGCTATATCGATACAACACGCTATATGCTATATTGATACAACACGCTATATGCTATATCGATACAACACGCTATATGCTATATCGATACAACACGCTATATGCTATATCGATACAACACGCTATATGCTATATCGATACAACACGCTATATGCTATATCGATACAACACGCTATATGCTATATCGATACAACACGCTATATGCTATATCGATACAACACGCTATATGCTATATCGATACAACACGCTATATGCTATATCGATACAACACGCTATATGCTATATCGATACAACACGCTATATGCTATATCGATACAACACGCTATATGCTATATCGATACAACACGCTATATGCTATATCGATACAACACGCTATATGCTATATCGATACAACACGCTATATGCTATATCGATACAACACGCTATATGCTATATCGATACAACACGCTATATGCTATATCGATACAACACGCTATATGCTATATCGATACAACACGCTATATGCTATATCGATACAACACGCTATATGCTATATCGATACAACACGCTATATGCTATATCGATACAACACGCTATATGCTATATCGATACAACACGCTATATGCTATATCGATACAACACGCTATATGCTATATCGATACAACACGCTATATGCTATATCGATACAACACGCTATATGCTATATCGATACAACACGCTATATGCTATATCGATACAACACGCTATATGCTATATCGATACAACACGCTATATGCTATATCGATACAACACGCTATATGCTATATCGATACAACACGCTATATGCTATATCGATACAACACGCTATATGCTATATCGATACAACACGCTATATGCTATATCGATACAACACGCTATATGCTATATCGATACAACACGCTATATGCTATATCGATACAACACGCTATATGCTATATCGATACAACACGCTATATGCTATATCGATACAACACGCTATATGCTATATCGATACAACACGCTATATGCTATATCGATACAACACGCTATATGCTATATCGATACAACACGCTATATGCTATATCGATACAACACGCTATATGCTATATCGATACAACACGCTATATGCTATATCGATACAACACGCTATATGCTATATCGATACAACACGCTATATGCTATATCGATACAACACGCTATATGCTATATCGATACAACACGCTATATGCTATATCGATACAACACGCTATATGCTATATCGATACAACACGCTATATGCTATATCGATACAACACGCTATATGCTATATCGATACAACACGCTATATGCTATATCGATACAACACGCTATATGCTATATCGATACAACACGCTATATGCTATATCGATACAACACGCTATATGCTATATCGATACAACACGCTATATGCTATATCGATACAACACGCTATATGCTATATCGATACAACACGCTATATGCTATATCGATACAACACGCTATATGCTATATCGATACAACACGCTATATGCTATATCGATACAACACGCTATATGCTATATCGATACAACACGCTATATGCTATATCGATACAACACGCTATATGCTATATCGATACAACACGCTATATGCTATATCGATACAACACGCTATATGCTATATCGATACAACACGCTATATGCTATATCGATACAACACGCTATATGCTATATCGATACAACACGCTATATGCTATATCGATACAACACGCTATATGCTATATCGATACAACACGCTATATGCTATATCGATACAACACGCTATATGCTATATCGATACAACACATTATATGCTATATCGATACAACACGCTATATGCTATATCGATACAACACGCTATATGCTATATCGATACAACACGCTATATGCTATATCGATACAACACGCTATATGCTATATCGATACAACACGCTATATGCTATATCGATACAACACGCTATATGCTATATCGATACAACACGCTAGTCCCACCCTGTTTCTGCTGATGAGAGATCTAATCTTTCATTTATAATTCCGATCACACCAAGGAGGATGTTTTATAGGAATATTGATCTCTGATCATTGGTGTAAGAGTACAATCGATTAAATACACTCAGTATTTGACTGGTACAGGGTGGTTGATTGGCAGTGTCGGTGGAGCGTCGGACAATATGCTTTATGGCATAGAGTTACGGCCCTTTACGATCTGAGTTCAAATATTGCCGAGATTAGCCATGCCTTTCATCCTTACGGGGTCTATAAAAGTACCAGTAATGCACTGGAGTCAATATAATCGACTCCCCACCCCCAAATTGTTGGCCCTGTGCCTAAATCAGAAACCAGTATTTTACTGGTACTATATTGAAGGTGACGAATTACTAGAGAGGTTAGAAAGTCAGGTGGTGTTGGTTCTGGCTCGCTGCTCTCTCAGGTCAAATCCTGCCGAGGTCAACTAAACCGGATATGTACATCAACCATTGTTAGAGATTCACAACTATTGTACATGAATAAGCACACACATATGTATGTATGTATGTATGTATGTATGTATGTATGTATGTATGTATGTATGTATGTATGTATGTATGTTCTTCTGGTTTTATAATTTCACAAAGTTTTACCAATAGAGAGAGAGTCGGTTTCTAACATAGACACAAGACTCTCTCATTGGAATTTACACAACATCAACTAGGTAGATATGTATGTATGCATGCATGTGTAGATATGGATATTATTGTATGTGTGGATGTGGATGTTTTGAGTTGTATGTGTGCATGTGTATATGCTTTGTATCTGTACATGTGTATATGCAGTTATTAGATGCAAAATTTGGAATGTTTTACATATTTTTACTGTTCCATTAATGGATTGTACTTGTAATTTCCTAACTAGTTGTGTTCTTTCTGTTCCTGTGAAGCCTAGCTTCTCAAGATTTGTATTGAGGCAGTTACTAATAATCACAGGCATAAATCTGAAGGTGTAATCAGGGTGGAGTATCTGCAGATTTCTCATCAGTTCTTTTAAGATTAAAACTAGCGAAGGTTTTTATTAAGTCTTTCCTGAATCTATCTAAGTTATGGCCTATAGTGGTATGGGAAAGTATTAGACCATCGTCGCGATAAAGCCCAAAGGTATGGTTAGGGAATTTCTCTTTAAGTGTGTGTAGGAGGAATAGGCCGACTAAATCACACACGTCAGCACTGTCAAAAGAACCCATTGAGACATCGAATGGGTTCTCTGGGTTAGATTTTTTAAACCCAAGTGTCATTATTAGTAAATAGTAAAGTGTTTCTAGCATGCAAAATGACATTCTCTTCAATATCAGAAATATTGATAAACTTTCTAGCGAAATTTAATGCTTTCGTTAAAAGAGTGTGAGTAATAGACGGGAAGAAGTCTACAATGTCAAATTGGGTGAATCTAGAACTATTTTTATTTTTAATATTATTAAACCAATGTACTACGGAAGAGCTGTTTATCCATTGGAGTAATTCAGACTTACTTCTAATATGTTTGTTTATATTATTTAATATTTTTTTGCTAGCAAGACCGATTTCAGTCTTAGCAGGGTTGATTAATCTACAACTAGGACGATTAATAAAATCCTTAGTCCGTGAGTCTGTATGTACGCTAACTCTATTATCTTATAATTTCTTTTTTCAACATATATTATATGCGTATTTGTGGTCACACATACACTGATAAAACCCCAACTTTTCACGTGTGAATTCTCACGTCAACTGCATCGTTAATAGCAGGTAGTGTGAAGATCAGTCCTCGTGCTCCTTGTAGATCTGAGAGACGGGTTCCTGTTAAGCTTATTACTTTTCTTTTTTTTACCTCAAGAGTTATTAATGATAGGAAAAACCAGGTTACCCTCCGGATTTTGTATCAGTGACATTTCTATTTAACACATCAACGGTGGAAGTTGCACAATTCTCAATCTTTAATCCTTAAGACCAAACTTTTATAAACAAGTAAATATCAGAAGAATAAAACAAACGAAAGAATGATTTATTGATTGAATGAAAGAGAAAAATAAGTGAAGAATGAGTGAATGAATTATTGAAAGAAAGAAGACAGTTGTGAAGTATGAAATCAATTAGAAACTAATGGTTTATAGTGTCGAAATCATTCCTTGTCTCTCACCAGAATGGTGTGACAGGATATATCATTGATTGTTTAATGGTGTGACAGAATATATCATTGATTGTTTGATGGTGTGACAGAATATATCATTGATTGTTTGATGGTGTGACAGAATATATCATTGATTGTTTAATGGTCTGACAGAATGTATCATTGATTGTTTGATGGTGTGACAGAATATATCATTGATTGTTTAATGGTGTGACAATATATCATTGATTGTTTGATGGTGTGACAGAATATATCATTGATCGTTTAATGGTGTGACAGAATGTATTATTGATCGTTTAATGGTGTGACAAAATATATTGATCGTTTAATGATGAATCTACAATAGTTGCTGTGATTAGTTGCTTGAAAACTACAGCACTGTCACGCTTCTTCTTCTTTTTCTTCCTGAGAGGGCCGTGGGGGCAGAGTCCTCAAACACTCCCACCAGCGGGTCCTATCAGAAGCAACCGTCTCCAACTGACTGATCCGGCTGATCTCCAGCCGTGACCAGCCAAGCTCAAGGTTCAGTGCCGTGTCACATATTTTTGTGTCATGCTGATTCAGCTTGGGAATTATGTACAAGTGTTTGTGGAATACTCAACCACTTATATGTTAATTCATGAAGTGTATGTACACTTGATTGAACAACTGAATGTTCATCGTAAAAACTGACTGAGAACCTCACCTTCAACTTTAACGACTTCGTGTTTAAAGGTTGATCCAGGATCACTTTCAATACTTCTGTGATCCAATGAACTTTAAATTAAATTACAATAATTAAATCGAACAATTAATAGGTCAACTCTTGCTGGATGTTAATTAATTAGAGTTTGCTATTCTATTCTCTGTTTCGATGTATCGAAATACACTAATTAAACTTAATATTTCTCATTAGATGTAACTAATTAGATTATAACTAATATATCATAGACACAGTGATGGTAATTGGACCCATTAAATATAATTATTTAACTGTGTAGTTTCTTTATTTACCTATCTAGAGCGTTCTAAATAATTGGGGGTTTTGTTCTTGATTCTATTATTAATGTATACTGCACAGCAGGGCGCTGGATTGGCAATGATCGGTTGAGCATCGGACAATATGCTTTGTGACATAGAGCTACAGCCCTTTACGCTCTGAGTTCAAATTCCTTTGAGGTTAGCTTTGTCTTTCATCCTTACAGGGTTGATAAAGATAAAGTAGCAGTAATACACTGGGATCGATTTAATCGACTTTCCCTCCCCACCAAATCATCGTACCTAAACCAGAAACCATTATCTGAGAGAAGTTAGAAAGAACAACCACCTCTGGGTTTCCTGCTAAAGTACCGCCCCTAAAGTGCCATGACAACCACCTCTGGGTTTCCTGCTAAAGTACCGCCCCTAAAGTGCCATGACAACCACCTCTGGGTTTCCTGCTAAAGTACCGCCCCTAAAGTGCCATGACAACCACCTCTGGGTTTCCTGCTAAAGTACCGCCCCTAAAGTGCCATGACAACCACCTCTGGGTTTCCTGCTAAAGTACCGCCCCTAAAGTGCCATGACAACCACCTCTGGGTTTCCTGCTAAAGTACCGTGCCTAAAGTGCCATGACAACTACCTCTGGGTTTCCTGCTAAAGTACCATGCCTAAAGTACCAAGACAACCACCTCTGGGTTTCCTGCTAAAGTACCGTGCCTAAAGTGCCATGACAACTACCTCTGGGTTTCCTGCTAAAGTACCATGCCTAAAGTACCATGACAACTACCTCTGGGTTTCCTGCTAAAGTACCATGCCTAAAGTA
>OZ024746.1:7449601-7462101 GCA_964016885.1 Eledone cirrhosa
CCAACCACACACACCACCACCACCACACACACTATCAACCACACACGCCACCACACACACACACACCACAACCACACACACGCCATCAACCACACACACACCACCACACACACACACCACCACCACACACCACCAACACACCACCACACACCACCACACCACCACACACACCACCACACACCAACACCACACACCAACACACCACCACACACCACCACACACCACCACACACCACCACACACCACCACACACCACCACACACCATTCTAAGCAGTCCATAGGTTCTCACACTGCAATAAGTTCATTTAACGTTTATTAGTAATGTAATTATTTCTTATCACTAGCCCTGTCACGTGACAGCAGACATTAGCAACTGTTTCTCCCAATTACTCCAATATCTTCCTCTCTTTCGGGGAAATATATGTGTGTGTGTGTGTGTTAGTGTGTGTATGTGTGTGAGTGTGTGTGTAGATGTGTGCATATGTGTGAGTGTGTGTTTGTGTGTGTATGTGTATGAGAGAGTGTGTGTATGTGCATATCTATGTATGTATATATGTATGTTTGTCGTGTATCAGTGTATGTGTGTCCATCTTTCTGTGTGTTTGTATGTGTATGTGTGTGTGTGCATATGTATGTGTGTGTATATGTATGTGTGTGTGTATTTGTGTGTGTGTGTGTGTGTGCGTGTGCGTGTGCGTGTGCGTGTGTGTTCCTTGTGTGAGTTGCAAAAATATAATTACTCTAATTATGAGAACATCATCAAATTTGGCAAAACGTCATTACTGCTGATATACTAATACAGCCGACATTGGTAATCGAGGATGACTTGGTAGTATGTGTCATACTTTCTCTAGGGACTTTAGGTGTTTGTGGAGCTGCAGAAAGACACACGACCTTCTCACTTCCCGTATTTAGAGAGGATGTAATGCATCGAGGAGGTGACTGCTGGAAGGAGAGAGAGAGAGAGAGAGAGAGAGAGAGAGAGAGAGAGAGAGAGAGAGAGAGAGAGAGAGAGAGAGAGAGAGAGAGAGAGAGAGAGAGAGAGAGAGAGATGTACTACCACTGTGTTACTTCCTGAATCGACCCCGAAAGAATAAAAGGTAAAGCCGATCTTGGGCAGGAATTTGAACTCAGAACCCAGAGACCCCAAATACGCAACATAACGATTCTACCCACCACTGAACTGTATGATTAGAATACGAGGGTAGCTTGAAAAGTTCATAGGCTAACTATGAAAGAATGATGCTAGAGCTGTGAAATCTTACATGCTTTAATAACTATATTAGGGCGGTGAATTGGCAGTATCGGTAGAGCGTCGAACATTATGCTTAGCGGCATAGAGTTATGGGCTCTTTATATTCTGAGTTCAAATCCCGCCGAGGTTAACTTTGCCTTTCATCCTTACAGGGTCGATAAAATAAAGTACCAGTAATGAACTGGGTTCGATTTAATCGACTTTCCCCTCCCCTCAAATTGCTGGCCTTGTGTCTATTGTTCAATAACTATATTGATTCTTACTAGGGACTATGTTTGAAAAATGAACCTCATTTTTGTCATTCCATGAGAGTATCTTAGTCAGCCTTTGAAGGAGTGACGCTAGAGCAGTGAAATCTTGCATGTATTAATTTCAACTCTTCTTATTAATAACTACGATTATAAGGTGGTGAGTTCAATTCCCAGCGGTACGTTGTTTCCTTGAGCAAGTCAATTTATTTGCCCCAGTTCACTCAGCTGGCAAAAGTTAGTACAGCATATAATTCAAAAGGTCGGTCTCGTTACACTGTGTCATGGATGAATCTCTCCGAGAACTTCATTAAGGGTACACGTGTCTGTAGAATGTTCAGCCACTTACACATTAAATACAGGAGCTGACTCTTCCGTAGATCAAACAACTATAACATTCATCTCTCAACCAACGGAGACCCAACACAGAATCGCGTGCATTTGTTTCATTCATATCAAATATTTCCTTCGTTGTTGTTCATCACCACCACCATCACCACCACCATCACCATCACCACCACCACCATCACCACCACCACCACCATCACCACCACCATCACCACCACCATCACCATCACCACCACCACCATCACCACCACCACCACCATCACCACCACCACCACCACCACCACCACCACCACCACCATCACCACCACCACCACCACCACCACCATCACCACCACCACCACCACCACCATCACCACCACCATCACCACCACCACCACCACCATCACCACCACCACCATCACCACCACCACCACCACCACCACCACCACCACCACCACCACCACCACCACCACCACCACCACCACCACCACCACAACAATAATCTAATATCTAATTGATAGAGGTACTATGAGACAAGTTGAGAATGATAGAGGTACTATAAGACAAGTTGAGAATGATAGAGGTACTATAAGACAAGATGAGAATGATAGTGGTACTATGAGACAAGTTGAGAATGATAGTGGTACTATGAGACAAGTTGAGAATGATAGAGGTACTATGAGACAAGTTGAGAATGATAGAGGTACTATGAGACAAGTTGAGAATGATAGTGGTACTATGAGACAAGTTGAGAATGATAGTGGTACTATGAGACAAGTTGAGAATGATAGTGGTACTATGAGACAAGTTGAGAATGATAGAGGTACTATGAGACAAGTTGAGAATGATAGAGGTACTATGAGACAAGTTGAGAATGATAGTGGTACCATGAGACAAGTTGAGAATGATAGAGGTACTATGAGACAAGTTGAGAATGATAGTGGTACTATGAGACAAGTTGAGAATGATAGAGGTACTATGAGACAAGTTGAGAATGATAGTGGTACTATGAGACAAGTTGAGAATGATAGTGGTACTATGAGACAAGTTGAGAATGATAGTGGTACTATGAGACAAGTTGAGAATGATAGAGGTACTATAAGACAAGATGAGAATGATAGTGGTACTATGAGACAAGTTGAGAATGATAGTGGTACTATGAGACAAGTTGAGAATGATAGAGGTACTATGAGACAAGTTGAGAATGATAGAGGTACTATGAGACAAGTTGAGAATGATAGTGGTACCATGAGACAAGTTGAGAATGATAGAGGTACTATGAGACAAGTTGAGAATGATAGAGGTACTATGAGACAAGTTGAGAATGATAGAGGTACTATGAGACAAGTTGAGAATGATAGAGGTACTATGAGACAAGTTGAGAATGATAGTGGTACTATGAGACAAGTTGAGAATGATAGAGGTACTATGAGACAAGTTGAGAATGATAGAGGTACTATGAGACAAGTTGAGAATGATAGAGGTACTATAAGACAAGTTGAGAATGATAGAGGTACTATGAGACAAGTTGAGAATGATAGTGGTACTATAAGACAAGTTGAGAATGATAGTGGTACTATGAGACAAGTTGAGAATGATAGAGGTACTATGAGACAAGTTGAGAATGATAGTGGTACTATAAGACAGTCTTGAGATAATGTTGTATTGACAGCAAGCTGAGAATTATCTACGTTAATCTTCAGAGTTAGATACACCATATGTCTCAGTCGTGTAACAGTTATTCCTGTATATTTGAAAGGTATTTTCAGAGTTGATTATTGTTAATATTATTAACAATCTAATTTGGAAAAGGAGGAAGAAATGTTGTTTGGTTTGACTACTGTTTCCTGTTGTTATACTGTCATGTCATGGACTACGATGTTATCGTACGATATCACTTCCTCACATGATCATATCACATGATATCACTTCCTCAAATCACACGATACGTAGCCATATATCTCGTTAAGAAATACTACATAGCATGCATGGTCCTCGTAACTCATGAGAAAGTGGAAGGGGCGCCATATTGACATACGGCGTTTCTAGGGCATTTAGTAACACCTGGTGGAGTCTATCTCCTCTCCAGGTCTGAATATAGCAGATTTATTACAGAGAAGGATAGAAAGAAACATAGAGGAAGAATTGACCCTAGTACTTGACTGGTACTTTTTTTTATCGACCTGGGAAGGATGGAAGGCAAAGTTGACCTCAACGGGATTTGGAATCAGAGAAAAGAGAGTTGGAGCCAATACCACAAAGTATTCTATCTGACGTTCTAGCCACTCTATCATTCTATCTGACGTTCTAGCCACTCTACCATTCTATCTGACATTCTAGCCACTCTACCATTCTATCTGACGTTCTAACCACTCTACCATTCTATCTGACGTTCTAACCACTCTACCATTCTATCTGACATTCTAGCCACTCTACCATTCTATCTGACGTTCTACCACTCTACCATTCTATCTGACATTCTAGCCACTCTACCATTCTATCTGACGTTCTACCACTCTACCATTCTATCTGACGTTCTACCACTCTACCATTATATCTGACGTTCTAACCACACTGCCATTCTATCTGACGTTCTACCACTCTACCATTATATCTGACGTTCTAACCACTCTGCCATTCTATCTGACGTTCTAACCACTCTGCCATTCTATCTGACGTTCTAACCACTCTACCATTCTATCTGACGTTCTAACCACTCTACCATTCTATCTGACGTTCTACCACTCTACCATTCTATCTGACTTTCAACCACTCTACCATTCTATCTGACGTTCTAGCCACTCTACCATTCTATCTGACGTTCTAACAACTCTACCATTCTATCTGACGTTCTAACAACTCTACCATTCTATCTGACGTTCTAACCACTCTACCATTCTATCTGACGTTCTACCATTCTACCATTCTATCTGACGTTCTAACCACTCTACCATTCTATCTGACGTTCTAGCCACTCTACCATTCTATCTGACGTTCTAACAACTCTACCATTCTATCTGACGTTCTAACAACTCTACCATTCTATCTGACGTTCTAACCACTCTACCATTCTATCTGACGTTCTACCACTCTACCATTCTATCTGACGTTCTAACCACTGACAATCGTCTCCTGGGGAATTATAATAGTTTTGAAATTATTCCTAACATGAAGTATTTATTGATTCTAACATTGAGAGGTTTATAATATTGATTGTTAACATTGGCCCAAGGCCACACATGTTAACGAGAGGGGGGAGGGGGAGGTCGATTAAATTAAGTGATTTACAATATCTGCCTTATATTGTTTACTGGAATATCAGAACGTAGATAAACAAGTACTGTGACGGCTTTTTTTTTTTATTATACAACCGTTGCTCTTCTGCTTTTATCTTTTCACAATATTGATGTTGTTCTTTGATTTGGCACGAAGCCATTTTTGTTTTAGTAGTAGAACGTGCAGTCCATTAAATCGATCACAACATAAATATTGTATCTTATTTTACCGATCCGGGAATATGGTAAAAGTAAAGAACTGTGCTCGGTTTTATTCCATCTCAGAACTGACGGACGGAAACATTTCATACTTTAAAGGTCTCAAAATGAAGGACTTAAAAAAGACCCTTATGTCCCGAGGGACAACAAGACCAAAAGTGAGATGGGATGTGATTATCCACAAGTTATAATAGTAATCTGCTAAATACTCAATCTTGAAGAGGAAGCTGCAAGTTTATACCACAATATTATGTTATACTCAATAGCTCAAAAAATGTTTTTGTGTTGAGATGAGAAAATAAATGACATTTAAGCTTTTGTTTGACAAGAACTTTAGCGTTGTAAATTAAATGAAATATTATATTATATACGAAAGGGGGTGCTGAAAAGTTCCTGGCTTTAAGGGTATTGTGAAAGGGTAGAGCTGTTACCTTTACAAGGGAGGTAGGACTGTGAAAGGGTAGAGCTGTTACCTTTACAGGGGAGGTAGGACTGTGAAAGGGTAGAGCTGTTACCTTTAGAGGGGAGGCAGAGCTGTTACCTTTACAGGGGAGGTAGGACCGCTGCAATAACTGTGTGAATTTGAGAGGGGAATATGTTGAATAATATCATAATTAACTGATCCTCCTGTATTGTCTTTTAACTGATCCTCATGTATGATGAGCCATATCCTATGTGGCCCACCTTATAATTATCCACATCCTATGTGGCCCACCTTATAATGAGCCACATCCTATGTGGCCCACCTTATAATGAGCCATATCCTATGTGGCCCACCTTATAATGAGCCATATCCTATGTGGCCCACCTTATAATTATCCACATCCTATGTGGTCCACCTTATAATGAGCCATATCCTATGTGGCCCACCTTATAATGAGCCATATCCTATGTGGCCCACCTTATAATGAGCCATATCCTATGTGGCCCACCTTATAATGAGCCACATCCTATGTGGCCCACCTTATAATTATCCACATCCTATGTGGCCCACCTTATAATTATCCACATCCTATGTGGCCCACCTTATAATGAGCCACATCCTATGTGGCCCACCTTATAATGAGCCATATCCTATGTGGCCCACCTTATAATGAGCCATATCCTATGTGACCCACCTTATAATGAGCCACATCCTATGTGGCCCACCTTATAATTATCCACATCCTATGTGGCCCACCTTATAATTATCCACATCCTATGTGGCCCACCTTATAATGAGCCACATCCTATGTGGCCCACCTTATAATTATCCACATCCTATGTGGCCCACCTTATAATGAGCCACATCCTATGTGGCCCACCTTATAATGAGCCACATCCTATGTGGCCCACCTTATAATGAGCCACATCCTATGTGGCCCACCTTATAATTATCCACATCCTATGTGGCCCACCTTATAATGAGCCATATCCTATGTGGTCCACCCTATGATGACCCACTGCTCCGAAAATGTTGTTCATGCCTGGACTAGAGTATGTAGAAGATATTGCGAATAAATTGTACGAACGTCCTTTAAGCAATCAATGAATTTTTCTCTATAAAATAATCTAACTCCAGCTGTTATTATCCAGAAAGTAGGGTCTCAGTCGAAAGTAACACACAACATACACTAAACAGGTTAGTTCATGTTAAACAGCTCTACTTGGTCCTAGCAATGCTTTAAGGCTTCCTTCATATTTTCTCACGTTTTCTCTCATGTTCTTTTACTCTTCTAACATGAAGTGACAGGTGACAGCACATCTCTACAGAAACTGACATTGATCATTTCTGTTGAAAAACTGTGGACACAACATAGCTGAATGGTTAAGATGTACGCCTCGCAATCAATTGGTCTGGGGTTCGATCTTGTCACACACACACACACACACACACACACATATATTTATATGTGTGTGTGTGTGTAAGAGGTAAACAGAAAAAGCAAAGTAAACGACACAGTACATTGAAGAAATATATTTGCTTAATGCTTGAAATAGCAAGAAAAGGTCTAATCCTTCATCCGAAGAAAGTGTTAAAAATAGAATATAAAATAGAAAAAATAAAGAGTGAGAAGGAATTGTAAAAAAACACACGTGCGTTTCCAATCAGCCATTGGTGGTGGTGGTGGTGGTTTGGGGGAATTTGGATAATTTAGTTGTAGTGTTTTGTTTTAACTCTTTGCACTCTAAATTGGTCAGAAAACGTCGATGTGTGACAAACATAACATTACATAAATTGTAGCACATATCCTAATAGATGTGTTTTGGTAGTTTGGGGAAATATAATTATTGGAGGGGTGGGGGATGTTCCCCCAACCAGTTCCACCGCCCCTGTATATATATAATTAAAAGAATTTTTGATCTGTGCCCTTTCCTAAGCCATAATAAATGAATGCTTAAACTCTACGTTGGTATTGAGTTTTTATTGACGTCCGTCAATAATTCACGTACTCTCAGGTCTTGAATAATCGTCCCCACCTCCCGCTTATTAATTTGTCAGATTTTTCCACCACCAGCCCCTGGTTTTTATTCCACCCCCACCTACCACCTACCTACATTTTACTAATCTATATCCGGCGAAATGTTATTGTGATTCATTTTGATACAGCCGCTGGAGAAGCTAATAATTTTATTTTACATTAAAAAAACCCAAAAGAAGAACATTACAAGAAATCCCATATTTACCAACGTACACTATACTATTACTGATTCCCCCCCCCCCAGTTCCACCGCCCCTGATGTACACACACACTACACACACATATATATCGTGTTTCCCCTATTATAATCCCCACCCCGAAACTAAAACCTAGCGTAACTTTGCGAGAAATATTAATATAAATATTAATATAAATATTAATATCAAACGTAGATTTCCAGGGTCTTGCTGATTACTAATATAATAAATTATTTCAATGATATTGTTTTTAACTCTATAATAAAAACCCTTTATTTTTCACATTAGTATAATGTTTTATCAAAATTGTTGTTAATATAAACCCTTCCGACGATTTGTTCGTGATGAGAGGAGTTCTCCAACCGAGGTTCCACTGTATATTTCTTTTGTTTAAAAGGAGGGGAGGGGGTCACTCAACAAATGTTGGTGTGGAGGGGGGGGGGGTCACTCAACAAATGTTGGTGTGGAGGGGGGGGGGGGGGTCACTCAACAAATGTTGGTGTGGAGAAATTGGAAGTGGATAGAGAATAAAATAAAATAACTATTTACCAATTGATAAAAGAAGGTTACAGGGTACTTTGTTATGAAAGGAACTGAATATAGACTCCATAAAAAGTCTTTGTGAGAAAGTTCTTTTGTAAAGTGTTATGGTGGAAGAAAACTGTCATTCATTAATTTTACTTTTACATAAGCGGTGGATTGGCAGTATCGGTAGAGGATCGGACGCCATTCTTTGACGCATAGAGTTACGGCCCTTGCCATTCTGAGTTCAAATCCCGCCGAGGTTAACTTTGCCTTTCATCCTTACGGGGTCGATAAAATAAAGTACCAGTAATGTACTGGGTAATTGCTGGCCTTGTGCCAAAAGTAGAAACAATTAATTTTACATTTACATAGACTCTCGGGTCTCAAATAATCCTCCCTCCACCACTAATATATTTCCGGCGAAATATTATTTTAAGTCGTAGCATACCTGCGACGATTAATTTTCTTTATGCATTAAAAAACATTATACATGACAAAAAAAGTACATTACTAGAAATCCCATATGTTATAAAATAAATAGGATGGGTTGGGGTTCCAATATGTAAATTAAACGATCAATTCTGGTTTTTTAAAACTCAACGGAGAAAACCTAGAAACATGACGGAGGCAAATGGACCATTTGCCTCCATCATGGATCAACTAAGCACTCTTGCCATAATAACACATTTTGATCTGCTTATCTTCAAGAACTATGCCTGTAAATAACATTATTTTTTCTTTCACATTGCCTTATTATATTCCACATTACGCTCCTTTTTTTCTTTTTTCTTTTCACTTCATAAACCTTGTTTGTAAATAACATTATTCTTTCTGCACCATTTCTTTAACATGTCCAACACCCCCATTCTACACCAATACATATTATTATCATTTGATAATGCATAAAAATGCTGAAACCGGTAATAGACAATTATTAAATATATAAATAAATAAATAAATAAATAAATAAATAAATAAATGCCATTGTTAATTAATAAATAAATCAACTAATACCTTAACACTTCACACAAAGTAAAATATTTCGTTTTAATCATTTTCTAACCCAGAAAAAAGAGAGAGAAAAATAAAAAGGAAAAAAATATATTTTTCTTCCTAATAATCGTCTCTTTCTCCCTGTTTTCACACACACACACACACACACACACACACACACACACACACACACACACACACACACACACACACACACACACACACACACACACACACACACACACACACACACACACACACACACACACACACACACACACATATATATATTCTAACTCGTGTGCTTCCTCTCCACATTTTATTATTATTATATATATATAATAATAATAAAAATAATAAAACGCATAGTTACGGCCCTTGCCATTCAAATCTCGCCGAGGTTAACTTTGCCTTTCATCCTTACGAGGTCGATAAATAAAGTACCAGTAATGCACTGGGAAATTGCTGGCCTTGTGCCAAAAGTAGAAACAATTATTATTATTATTATTATTATTATATATATATATATATATATATATATATATATATATAGAGAGAGAGAGAGAGAGAGAGAGAGAGAGAGAGGGAGAGAGAGTTTAATGGATTAAAGAAACTTTGAGTTTCATAAGAGGGGGTGGGGTGACTTCACTGGTGGCTGATGCTTTTATAATAATTCAAATCTTTACAATAAGTCTTTATTGATATCAAGGAACTTCCTTTATTTTCGAATATATATATATTATTTGTTTGCTAAAATAATCAAATTAAACTAATTCAACAGTTCAACAGTGAAAATTCATACTTATAAGCCTACTTTCATATATATATATATATATATATATATATATATGCAGAGGTTATATTTAATTTGTTGGGATTCAACAAGCTTAAACATTTTTATAACTGATATAAAGCACTCAACAATATTTATTTATAAAACAAATCTGTATTTTATCTGATGAAAGCGCACCATAATTTGCCTTGGTTGCCCTTGAAATATATATAATAAAATAAATATGGTTTTATAAATATAGTTTCCATTTATTAATATATATTGTGTATATATATATATATATATATATAGTTATTCTGATGGTTTCATTAGGCATACATTGTATTTAAAATTGAGTGATGCAACTTCAAGTGATTAGCAATTTTTAGACAACTTAATCAATGAAACAATTGTTGATACTGTAAGTAAAACCCTTTTTGTACTGTTGGCCATGTTATTCTTCACTCTTTCACTATATATATATATATATATATATAACCTGTAAACCATGTTTCATTTCTGTTGCTTCCTCATTTCTCTCTCTCTCTCTCTCTCTCTCTCTCTCTCTCTCTCTCTCTCTCTCTCTCTCTCTCTGTGATGTTTGAATCTACTATGATTTGGGCTCACAACACCACACCCTCTACCTCACATCACCCTCCACCCCAGCTTCCACCTCAACTCACCCACCCCACCCTCTACCTCAACCCACCCTCAACTCTCCCTCACCCCACCCTCCACCTCACCTTCTGCTACCTGGACAGTCATCAAAAAGAACCTTAACTCTCGAAGACTTATTTCTCTGTTTTATACTCCTTATGGGCTGAGGACTCTATTGTGTAGAGAGCTTCTCTCACCTGACCAATAATAATATTGAAGTACTCCACTATAATCACCGTTATATATATATATGTGTGTGTGTGTGTGTGTGTGTGTGTGTGTGTGTGTGTGTGTGTGTGTGCAAAAGTCAAATAGTAATAACAAATCAAACGATGTCCTGAAATAAATTCCTATGAAACCAACTTCGTGGCCAGTTAATCCCCCGTGAGTTGGAAAGGGTAACAATAAGGAACATATCTCTTCAAAGAAGGATGTTAAGGGACGAATATATAGATGTGGTCACCTTCCCAGATCCCAGTGGAATACTTAACGAAACATGTATAGAATAACACACACACAGAGTTGATAAAGTACCAGTAATGTACTGGGACCAGTATAATCCACTCCTCCGCCCCAAACTGTTGGCCTTGTGTCTAAATCAGAAACCATTATGTCAACAGTCTTCTATAAACCATTATGTCAACAGTCTTCTATAAACCATGTCAATAGTCTTCTATAAACAATGTCAACAGTCTTCTATAAACTATTATGTCAACAGTCTTCTATAAACCATTATGTCAACAGTCTTCTATAAACTATGTCAACAGTCTTCTCTAAACCATTATGTCAACAGTCTTCTATAAACTATGTCAACAGTCTTCTATAAACCATGTCAACAGTCTTCTATAAACCATTATGTCAACAGTCTTCTATAAACTATGTCAACAGTCTTCTATAAACCATGTCAACAGTCTTCTATAAACCATTATGTCAACAGTCTTCTATAAACTATTATGTCAACAGTCTTCTATAAACTATGTCAACAGTCTTCTCTAAACCATTATGTCAACAGTCTTCTATAAACTATGTCAACAGTCTTCTATAAACCATGTCAACAGTCTTCTATAAACCATTATGTCAACAGTCTTCTATAAACTATATCAACAGTCTTCTATAAACCATGTCAACAGTCTTCTATAAACCATTATGTCAACAGTCTTCTATAAACTATGTCAACAGTCTTCTATAAACCATGTCAACAGTCTTCTATAAACTATGTCAACAGTCTTCTCTAAACCATTATGTCAACAGTCTTCTATAAACCATTATGTCAATAGTCTTCTATAAACTATGTCAACAGTCTTCTATAAACTATGTCAACAGTCTTCTCTAAACCATTATGTCAACAGTCTTCTACAAACTATGTCAACAGTCTTCTATAAACTATGTCAACAGTCTTCTCTAAACCATTATGTCAACAGTCTTCTATAAACTATGTCAACAGTCTTCTCTAAACCATTATGTCAACAGTCTTCTATAAACTATATCAACAGTCTTCTATAAACTATGTCAACAGTCTTCTCTAAACCACTATGTCAACAGTGTTCTATAAACCATTATGTCAACAGTC
>OZ024746.1:7467101-7474844 GCA_964016885.1 Eledone cirrhosa
ACCGAATGAATCTCCGCTTCAGAGTTAAGAATAAAGTAAATAAATACAATACAGAGGTAATAGAAATTAAATAAATGCATACACGCATGCAAATACGTACATACACAAGCATACGCGAAAACACTTGCCATAGGTATACAAAACCACGCACATATAAATATGTGTGTGTGTGTGTGTGCGTGTATACAAATAAATAAATAATTAAATAAACCTATATAAATAAATAAATACGTATATAACAAGCGCACACACATACCTACATGTAAATACACAAATGTTCGGAGACGTAACTCAACCAAAACATGAAGTACACATATACACACACCCTACATACGTACGAACCTACATACTCACGCAGACGCAAAACTCCCGTATACACATAACCAAACCATATGTACCAGAATATATAGAAAATTTATACGCCATAACATAATCAATCAAATATACGTATGAGAAAGTATACGTACCTTCACAAAACATACAGGTAATATATATACTTACCTATGCAAATAAGTAATGGTATAAACAAAACATATACTTAGCTACCCCATCAAGACGTAAAATATCCACGTATAGATCGTACTATCCGTTAGGGTATAATGTGGGGCTGTATGTAATGTAATACAGGAAAGTTTTGTGCAATTTATGTTTACAAGCCGAAATTGCCTCATATTTTTTGTTTAAGATGTGGTCTGTGGCGTAGAGTATTTCCAGGGCCTCAGCGGCGCAGAGGTCACATGGTCTTTTATTTCCGTTATACGATCTAGCCCTAGCTAGGATCTTCCAGTGTAACTTAAATTGGGTGTGGTTGTCTTTTAGACTCCAGATATAAGCTGAAAGTGACGACGTCACTTTCAGCTTATATCTGGGTTCCTCCAATACGATTAGATTAGATTAATCTAGAATTCGAATCGAGAATTTAAAAGGTTGACATTTCTGAAATGAAATATTAATTATCTTCTTTCACCCGGCGGTTGTTAGGGCAAGATGTATTTTCTTGGGCTCTGCTTGAGTCAGCAGCAACACACAACCACGTGTTGCTACACACAAGGAAAGAAAAAAATGATGAGACCAATAGAGATATGTACATTTATATCTAAATATCGTTATTATCATTTACAGATGTTCCTCTGTGTTTAATGTAAAACACATGTTCATTAGTATATGTGTTGTTATTTCCGTTTACATTTTACATACATATATATCAACGCTTACGTGGATCTCTCAAAATTCGTTGGATTTTCACCCCGAAACTGGATACCAACCCTGTGTACACCTGAACTTCCACCATAAAATCTTTCATACCATTGAAATTTTCTTTGCTTCTCATATATTATATTATATTATATTATATTATATTATATTATATATATATATATATATATATATATATATATCACGATAAATTAACGGAACCATAGACTCGTTATTCCCTGTCAATAATGTGCTCAAAGGAAAAGGAATCCTGAGCTCTTTAAAATACAATATGTTGAAAGGGTAACACACTAGAGAGAGAGAGAGAGAGAGAGAGAGAGAGAGAGAGAGAGAGAGAGAGAGAGAGAGAGAGAGAGAGATTGTGTGTCATCAATAAAACAGGGAACCACCAGTGTATGGAATCTATAACCTATGGAAGGCAGGGTAGACACACAATAATTAAAAATATAAATTAAAATGCATATGCGCGTACAAATCCAAAGAGATCTGTTTCGCCAGGAAGTTGTTGACTGCCCTGCGCACGCTGTCACATCTCTCTGTCGCGTGTTGCTGCGCGATCGTCTTAGATTCTCTTAGAGTTGTCTGGAATGTATAGTCTTACACGCGCTGATGACTCATAGACGATTCCATTTCAGTCAACAACTTCCTAGCGAAACAGATCTCTTTGGATTTGTACACGTGTGTTATATAGTTATAGAGGTGCGTATATACATTTTAATCTATATTTTTAATTATTGCGTGTCTACTCAGCCTTCCATAGGTTATAGATTCCATACACTGGTGGTTTTCCGTTTTATTGATCTCTCTCTCTCTACCCTTTCAACATGTTGTATTTTATATATATATATATATGGATTTTAGTCTTCTAATTTATTATTATTACTATATATATATATATATATATATATATATATATATATATATATATATATATATATATATATATTTATTAAAATAACAGATTAAAGTTTAAGCAAAGAATCGCTGCTTCCACCCTTAACGGGATCTTCTGAAACTAACAAAGTCAATGTGTAAACGCAGAAGTGGATATTTCAAAAAACGTTGCAACCGGAGGAAGACAGGAAGACGATACTTTGGTTCGTGGAAACGTTCCCTGGCAAAGAACGGGAAAAAACGAATATAATACGTCATTAATAGGAGCTGTGAAAACAATTACGCGCAAAGACAGAACCACGTTTATGGTATAAAAGAAGTCGTAGACTAATGTTCTCTTAGGTGGTTCATAGAGACGTTCTCTGGCAATGAACGAAAAAAAACGAAGATAATACGTCATATGTGGAGCGTGGAGAACAATTGCACGCAAAACCACGTAAATGGTATAGCAGAAGTCGTAGACTAAAGTTCTAACTAGGAGAACGAATGAATCTCCGCTTCAGAGTTATATATATATATATTTGTTTCTACATTTGGCACAAGGCCAGCAATTACCCAGTATATTACTGGTACTTTATTTTATCGACCCCGAAAGGATGAAAGGCAAAGTTAACCTCGGCGGGATTTGAACTCAGAATGGCAAAGACCGTAACTCTATGCGTCAAAGCATGGCGTCCAACCCTCTACCGATACTGCCAATCCTCCGCCCTTTATATATATATATTATAGTTAAAACAGAAAACAAAAAAAACAACAAAAACAAAGCGAAGAGTGCAGTACAAAGTGTTAGTATTAGGGTCACATGATTGTATGTATATATGTGTGCATGAGTGTGTGTGCACATTTTTGTGATTAGAACATTTTTTTGGATCTACCAATTCAACACCAAACGAGGTAAAAATGTTCAACTTTTCCCTTTTTTCGTGTGCTTTGTCTGAGACAACTTGAAAATATTCTTCAAAGAACTGTGGATTTTACCATTCAGTTAGATCACGTAACTTCCAGGGACATTCGAACGGATTTTACCATTTACAATCCATGGAGAGGAATAAAAGATCTTTAGAAGAAAAATTTAAAAGGATTGGTTGCGGACCAGAATCCACTGTCACATTCCACTGACGACAACGCATGGAACCAACCTGGAGCAATTATATCACACAATTACACATTCCTCCTTAACGTACACTTACAAATTTTCACCCCTCCCCTCCCCTCCCCACAAAAAATTATAAATGGTGAGGAACAAGAAGTGATAACACTTGGTACCACCCCATCTTCCTCTTGAAATAATCTGAATCTATTTATAGACAGGTGTGACTGAAAGGTCAATCCATACTTCCATTTTATTTCACAGAATTAGAAGCTTTGACCACTTGATAGAATTCAGGACCAGTAATGTAAACATTCTGTAATTGTAAACATCTTGTATCACTAACATTCCTTTCATTCTTTTCAAAGTGACCATATTAAACTATCGCATATAAATACGTTAGTTCATTAACTTCAATAATTTTCAAAATGAGAGTAAATAACGCCACAGTCCATTACCAAAATAACATTCACAATTTTTTTTTTAAGACATGGATATCGTTTTTATAACATATAAATAAATTTACAGTAGAATAACATAACAAATATGTTTTAAATATATACATAAATAACATTACAAATGTTTAGATAACATTATAAATTGCTCGTGATTCTTTCAGAAGGATATATTCCTTTAATGTTGTAATATTAAAGAAAATGTAAACGAAGGGGTGAACAACCGAGTCAACACCAGAGCAAAAGACAGCGTCTGTGTTAGAAATTGACCAAACTCCTAAATGGCAATAGCCAATGACAGCTCCGATATTACGGACATGTGGTTAGATAGTCTTAGGAAAGAATCGCTGGACAGATATTACAGGCAAAACCAACCAGTAATAAACCGTGAAAAAGGTGGTTGTATAACATCCATGAGTTCGGCTGATTTCGCAGGATCAATTGGAGACGATTGCTACTGAAAGGATCCGCTGGAAGGAGTGTTTGAGGACTCTGCCCTCACCGCTCCGTCAAGAATATGTGGGCGAAGAAAAAGAATTCACTAAAGGCATCCCCAAGTCAACCAAATACACAAAATCTTAGTTAAAACAAATTAAAGGGAAGTAAATCTTGATACCTACAGAAACAGGACAGAAGGAATTATTTCCCGTTGATAGTTACTCTAATCGGTTAAAACAATTGTCACACAATGACAAATGACTTCTTGGTCGCTCTACCAGCTAAAAATACATTGAACAAAATATTTAAGTAAAATCATCTTAAGAAACATCAACACCATTCTACCATGAGACACTACTAATGTAAAAGAACGAATGTAGGAGAAATCGTCAATCCATATAAACTTTCACCGTTAACTCAGCAGACGACATTCTTAATATCTACACTCCTACATCGATCTGTATGTTAATTCTCTCTCTCTCTCTCTCTATTATATATATATATATATAATCTTTCTCTCTATTTTATATATATATATATACATATATATAAAATAATTAAAATAAACAAGAAAGAGGGTTTCATTTGTATATCCCTATTTATTTTGTTACTTGTATTTCCAAGACGTATGGCAATTATATAAAAACTGCCATATGTGTTCTCGTCAGACAGAAATCCAAACGAGATGTAAATATCCATTGATATGTTACCGGTCATATATATATGTTTACTGGTCGGCGAAGGGAATAACACGTATGACTAGTAACATATCAATGGGTATTTACATCTCGTTTTGATTGTGGTCTGAAGAGAACATGTATGGCAGATGTTATACAACTGCCTTCGAAATACGTAAAACAAAATAAATAGGGATGTACAAAATGAAACAGTCTTTCTTGTTTATTATTATTATTATTTGCATTTATCTTGCTTTATGTTCATACGAGTTATCACCAAGTCACAACCAGTGACCTCAAGAGACAACAAGGTCCGCCATGTTCAAGAAAGAACATACATATTCACACATGCATCCTTAGTGTTTAGACTTGTGATGTACTTATATTGACAGGATCTTCCTTAGTATATGGGCAGTTCCCATTAGTACTATCTTTTGTATTTCTCCTATACGCGGGTTTCCTGGGATTTGCGATAAGTAGTCGTTAGACCCCTTAGGTATCATTCCCAGAGCGCCTACAACCACTGGTATTGTTTTAGTTCTCAATTTCCACATTTTTCCAATTTCTATCTCCAGGTCCTTATACTTGCTCAATTTTTCAAATGTTTTTATAGATACATTCTTGTCTATTGGAACAGACATATCAATTAGCAGACATACCCGCCTTTGAAAGTCCTTCAGTATTATATCAAGTCTATTTGCATCTATTTTTTTTTTTTTTTTTTTCCGGTCTGTTTGGATGCTAAAGTTCCACAAGATTGAGATGTGATCTTTTTCAAGTATGGGAGGTGGTTGATGCTCCCACCAATTCTTTTGATGGGGCAGGTCAAAATGCTTACACATTATCCAATGTATGTATTGTGCAGCTCTGTCATGCCTGTTTAGGTATTCGGTTGGAGCTATAGGACTGCACATTGAAATTATATGGTCAATGGTCTCTGGTTGTTTTTTGTTTTTTGCATACACGGCATAATGGGCTGCACCCATTTTATTATTATTATTATTATTATTATTATTATTATTATTATTATTATTATTATTATTATTATTATTATATATATCATCATCGTTTAACATCTATCTTCCACGCTAGCATGGGTTAGACGGGAATTGTCCCACTTGAGCAAGATTGGTTGGGAGACCGTGTCTCGCTCCTATAGGTTTTCTACAGTTGGATGCCCTTCCTAACACCAACCACATTTACAGTGTGGACTGGGAGCTATATATATATATATGCATAGACGGTTGTCCCCCTTGCTTCTGCTGGAGATCACCAGAGGGCGTTAGCCCCCTCCCCCGATGTTTTCATAGCTACGGCTTCCTAAATCTGTATTTCTTTGGAGATACGAAATATTTATACATATTGTATAAAGCTATGCTTGAAGCGAAATCCTATTTCTTTTATATATATATATATATACAGGTAAAATTGAGGACAGAACAGGTAAAATTGAGGACAGGACAGGTAAAACTGTATTGACAGGTACGTAGTAATTAAAGAATGGATCTATGATGTTAACCTTAGTTTTTCTTCATTTTAAATATGTGTGCGTATGTGTTGTGCTTACATTTACGCCGGTGTTCCGTAACTTAGGGGTTCGACAAAAAGACAAATTGATAAAGCAGTCAGCTCTCTCTCACAAAGGACTTATTGAATGACCTAAATGCAATGTGTAAAGATAATAATGATAAAAAACAACTGACACGATTGTCTGGGGCGTGACTGGATTTCTAATGAATGACACTGCCCTACGATTTTCAAAATATTTTTGAAAATAATCAAAAACTTGGTGGTGTTTTGTGACAAAACTAACATATTCTGTTTGGAGCATAACTTAACAAATGTTCTTACATATAATTATGATGGAAGGTTTATAAAAAAATATCAATACTTTTTGATAAACAGTTTCCAATCCCCCTCTCTATATCAATTACCACCAAACTCTCCCCCTCTCTATATCTACCATACAACACTCTCACACATTCCCTCTCACTCTATCTATCACTACCAAACTCTCCCCCTCTCTATATCTATCAATACCTATCTCTATCAATCCTCACCCTCTATTTATTACCAGTAAACTCTCCTCCTCTCTACATCAACCATTAACCCTTTAATGTTCAAACCGGCCAAAACCGGCCAGAATTCTCTACCTCTTTCTGTTGAAACTGGCTGTAACTGGCCACTGATACTGATGTTAAGGTATTGTTCTCAAATAAATACCTTCAAAATCTCATAGATTCGATATTATGTGAGATATGTATTTTTATGGCAGAAATAACTGTTTCTACTTTTGGCACAAGGCCAGCAATTATCCCAGTGTATTACTGGTACTTTACTTTATCGACCCCGTAAGGATGAAAGACAAAGTTAATCTCGGCGGGATTTGAACTCAGATCATAAAGGGTCATAACTCTTTGCAGCAAAGTTTGAACTCAGATCATAAAGGGCCGTAACTCTTTGCTGCAAAGTTTGAACTCAGATCATAAAGGGACGTAACTCTTTGCTGCAAAGTTTGAACTCAGATCATAAAAGGGCCGTAACTCTTTGCTGCAAAGTTTGAACTCAGATCATAAAGGGACGTAACTCTTTGCTGCAAAGTTTGAACTCAGATCATAAAAGGGCCGTAACTCTTTGCTGCAAAGTTTGAACTCAGATCATAAAGGGCCGTAACTCTTTGGTGCAAAGTTTGAACTCAGATCATAAAGGGCCGTAACTCCTTGCTGCAAAGCCTGACGTCCGACCATCTACCGATACTGCCAATCCAACGCCTGTAATAATTATATGGTAGATACATGTCACCCCCCCCTCACAGTTCCACCGCCTCTGTAATGGCAAATTCCTCGAGTGAACGTTTCAGTCTACAATATATAGACATATCTTAATACATCAAAAACAGAACTCTAGTGCCACCCCTACCCCCCTTCATGTTCTTCTTGCTGAAACATCTATCAACCTCGGATTAACTTTAGCT
>OZ024746.1:7482544-7492544 GCA_964016885.1 Eledone cirrhosa
TGTAAGTTGAGGTAGATTGAAACAGGTGAAGTCGGGGTATCTCGGGGCTGTGATAATAAATGATGGAAGGCAGAAAGCTGAATTAAATTCAAAAGTTGTTGCAGCTGGTTCAGAAATGTCTCAGCTTCAGCCCTCGGTCATCACGAGAAGGGAGGTAGTGTTGAGAATGAATGGGAGAGAGAGAAACTACCCCCAGTAGACCCGGCAGAGGGACCAGCTATTGAGATTGATGACTATAGGCTCAAAGAGGCAATTAAGGAAATGAAAAGTGATAAGGGCGCTGGACCATCAGGGATAGTTACTGAGATGCTAAAGGCATCAGGAGAAGTAGGAACAAAAAATGGTTGCACGCATCGTCAATCAAACTATATATGGCGGAGTCATACCCAAATACTGGTGCAGCAGTATTCGTATAAATTGCTACAAAGGTAAAGGGGATGCTCTGGAGAGGAGCAATTACAGGGGCATAAAACTGATGGATCAGGTTATGAAAGTGACAGAAAGAATACTAGCGCAACTAATTAGAGAAAGGGTCAAATTAGATGAGATGCAGTTTAGTTTTGTGCCCGGGAAAAGTACAACAGATGCCTTCTTCTTAGTGAGACAACTACAAGAGAGGTTCTTAGAGAAGAATAAGCCACTATATTTAGCTTTTGTTGACCTAGAGAAGGCCTTTGATAGAGTACCCCGATCTGTCATCTGGTGGTCCATAAGGAAACTAGGTGTAGAGGAATGGCTTGTGAGGACAGTGCAAGCTAGGTACAGAGGTGCTGTCAGTAAAGTGAGAGTAGGAATAGAGTTTAGTGAGGAATTCCAGATACAAGTAGGAGTACATCAGGGTTCGGTCCTCAGCCCGCTCTTGTTCATTATAGTCCTCCAAGCCATAACAGAGGAGTTTAAGACTGGCTGTCCATGGCAACTTCTCTATGCTGACGATCTGGTTCTTATAGCAGAATCAGTAGAAGAGCTAGAGAATAAATTCTGGCTATGAAAACAGCAGTTCTAATCAAGAGGACTGAGAGTGAACCTAGCTAAGACTAAAGTGTTAATAAGTAGAAAAGAGGACAAAACTCTGATTTCATCAGGGAAATGGCCATGTTCGATATGTAGAAAAGGAGTTGGCATAAATTCTATAGAATGTACACAATGTAGAACTTGGGTACACAAGAGATGTAGTGGGATAGCAGGCAAACTAACAGGTAGGGAAAACTACATATACAGTAGGTGTTCAGGGAAATTTGACAGTAGAAGTCGCAGCGATAGACGCATTTTTCAAATGCAGGTAGGATCTATATATGTGGTTGATAGCTTCTGATACCTAGGTGATCAGATTAGGAAGGGAAAAATGGGAGGATGCTCCGAGGCCATAGTATCTAGAATAAGGACAAGATAGAAGAAGTTTAACGAGCTGCTCCCTCTGTTGACAATGAAGGGTTTCTTCCTGCGAACGAAAGGTCGGTTATATGATGCCTGTGTGAGATGCGCGATGTTGCATGGTAGTGTGACATGGGCAGCAACTGCGGAGGATATGCGACGGCTGGAGAGAAATGAAGCAAGCATGCTCCGTTGGATGTGTAATGTCAATGTGCATGAATGACCAATCATAGCCGAGTTGAGAGAGAAATTGTGTATAAGAGGGATAAGCTGTAGTGTGCAGGAGAGAAGACTGCGTTGGTATGGACATGTGATGCGCATGGAGGATGGCGGCTGGGTAAAGAAGTGCCAAGAAATGCCAGTAGAAGGAAGACGCAGTAGAGGTAGACCACGAAAATCATGGGCGGAGGTGGTGAGAGCTGACCTCAGATCACTGAAGCTCACGGAGGAGATGACGAAGAACCGTGACGAATGGAGAGATGATGTGCTGAATAGGACCCGTCCCACCCTTGCAAGCAGGGAAAAGCGGATATAAAATGATGATGATGATGAGGATGATGATATATACTATAATTAGTAAAAAGAAATACACATTTTCTTCCGCAAAAATTTGATTGCACTGTTTTGTCTTCACTCATGTATTTTTTGAAAATGTTATTTATTCATTATAAAAATTAAATTATATCTATATGTGGGTGGGCGCCCTTTATCTCCTGGCAACCAATATTTTTAGACCCAGTCTGCCACTGGCAATAAGTATAGATGTCGTATCTAGTTGTTGGTAGAGGAACAGAGTTAAATACTTTAAGAAAGAGGGATTCCAATATCTTCTTTTATGCACAATTACATAATACGTATTTCATCAGAAAATGACGCAAGACAATCGGTGGCAACGTCATCAGATATAATGAATATAAAAGATTTAAAGGTTTAGTTCAGTAATCCCTACTGGGTTACAGCAAATATAAACAAAGAATCGATAAAGGAAGATACTGGAATCCCGTCTTCTTGTATTTTCATTGAAGCACACACACACACACACACACACACACACACACACACACACACACACACACACATCCGTATGTGGTTGACGGCTGAGAGAAAAGAGTACTCAATACCGAAGTAGAGTTTTAATATTCATTTTATTAATGCTAAATAATTATTTCTACATTTGGCACAAGGCCAGCAATTTGGGGGAGGAGAAAGTCGATTAAATCGACCCCAGTGTGTTACTGGTACTTTATTTTATCGACCCCCGTAAAGGATGAAAGGCAAAGTTAACCTCGGCGGGATTTGAACTCAGATCATAAAGGGCCGTAACTCTATGCTGCAAAGCATGGCGTCTGACCTTCTACCGATACTGTCAATCCACTGCCCTCATCATCATCATCATTTCATTTTACGTCCGCTTTTCCCTGCTTGCAAGGGTTGGACGGGTCCTATTCAGCACAGTATCTTTCCACTTGTCATGGTCCTTCGTTATCTCCTCCGTGAGTTTCATCGATCTGAGGTCTGCTCTCACCACCTCCGCCTATGTTTTTCGTGGTCTACCTCTACTGCGTCTTCCTTCTAATGCTAAATAATGAGCCTTGTTACTCTGGAGTTTTGTCTTATCACAGGGTCATCATGACCCTATGATAAACATGCTTGACTCCAGAGTAACAAGGCTCATTATTGAGCCATAATAAATGACTATCTATCTATCTATCTCTATATATAGTCTTCTTAAATCTGATACTTTCATCTTACCCTAATTCCATGGAACCACAGGAAGTGATGTTGGCAATATTTTTCTTCTATCACCTCGAGGTGTAAACAATATCTGGGGAATTTATCTCGTTATCATGTCTTAAGGGACATATGTCAAACTCACCTCATTTAATCTCAGAAACAGGTAAAAGCATCACCGAGTGAACCTGCATGTGGTAAGCTTATCTCATTCCTAGTATCTTTTTTTTTTTTTAATTTATATTTATAAACATTATTTTAGAGGATAATTAGATGTTTCCCTTGAAATTGGTGTTTACTTCCTATAATAAACCTAGGTTACTCAAGTCATAAATAAAAGCAGTAATGATGTCAAAACTCCTCCTCCTCCGTATTATTATTTCTTCGCTCATCTTCCAGCATTGGAGATGTATTACACTGTTAGCTGGTCACTGCCAATGAACTGAGGTAACACCCCTTATTTTACGAGTACCCTCCGAAGCATTTGAGCTTTTCCAAGCAATGATGTTTTCTGTAAGTGTTCCATCCACATTGCAATCCCTATTTGTTTAGGTACTTCTCAAGATCTTTACTCACTCTTCCCAAGACTCCAACTATTATTGGTATTACCACCACCTCTTTCAGTGACCACAACTCCTTAACTGCCCAAGCTAACCTGTCATATCTATCAATTTTTTTCCTTCTTTATCGCATACTTTGTTATCAACTAGACAGGGTATATCTATGATCCCACACTGTTTGCTTTCTTTCTCAATTAATACAATATCTGGTCTCCTATGCTCAATCTCATGGTCACACTGAGGTCACAAAGTCCAACAGGATCTTTGCCTCATAATTTTTTTATAACGCCCTCGGTGTTATGTTTACACCACTTTTCTGCTCTGTCAAGAAAATATTTGCCACAAAGTGTCCAATGGACTATCCTTGCTATGTTGTCATGACATCTCTTATATTCTTTCTGAGCTAGTGACATACATTGACTGGTAATATGCCATACAGTTTCTCCATCCATGCCACAAATTCTACACTTATATCTTTCTGCTGTGTGGTCTACTCTATGCTTCATGTAGTTAGTTCTTAGTGTTTGTTCTTGAGCAGCACAGATTAAGGTTTCTGTTTCCGGTTTTATATCCCTTTTTGCCATCCATAACCACCTTTTTTTTCTGTCCTATCTTCAACATTTCTATGGAATTGTCCATACATTCTTTTTTCTGTCCATCTACTTTTACTTTCATCCATCTTTAAATGCTTGGACTGTTTATTTTCTTTGCAGTCCTCTATTTTGCCCACCCCTGACCTTCTTCCAGCAACAGAGGTTCTGTGGAATTTTATTTTATAACATATGAGAATAAAATTTCGCCGGAGATAGATTAGCAAAATCTATATATATGGTAGGGTTGGAACAAGAGCGGGGAGGTTGGAAAAAATTTGAAAAATTAATAAGTAGGGTAAGTGAGATGATTATTCGAGACTGGAGAGTCGTGTATTGTGTGTCTGTTAAGGCCTATTAACACGATTTCAGTATTAATGTCGACAAATGTGTATTAGTGCTTGTTAAAGTTTGTGAAAATATGATACCGACTACTGATGTGATAAATTTCAAGAATGTTAATGTTTGTAAAAAATTGTTCAACATATCGGTCAATATTTCTTAATGTTTATAAAAAGTATATTAGTATTTGTCAAAATAGGTTAATGTTTGTCTATCTTGTTTAATATTTGATGTGTCAGAATGTATCTATAGGTATTTGTAGGTAAATTTCATTAACTATATATAATTGCTTTAGTGAAGAGATATGGAACCTGCAGCTTCCTATGACATTATGTGCAGTCTCCTATGTCATTCTGTGCAGTCTCCTATGTCATTCTGTGTGGCCTCCTGTGTCATTCTGTGTGGCCTCCTATGTCATTCTGTGCAGTCTCCTGTGTCATTATGTGCAGTCTCGTGTCATTCTGTGTGGCCTCCTGTGTCATTCTGTGCAGTCTCCTGTGTCATTCTGTGTGGCCTCCTGTGTCATTCTGTGTGGCCTCCTGTGTCATTCTGTGTGGCCTCCTGTGTCATTCTGTGTGGCCTCCTGTGTCATTCTGTGTGGCCTCCTATGTCATTCTGTGCAGTCTCCTATGTCATTCTGTGTGGCCTCCTGTGTCATTCTGTGTGGCCTCCTATGTCATTCTGTGCAGTCTCCTGTGTCATTATGTGCAGTCTCCTGTGTCATTCTGTGTGGCCTCCTATGTCATTCTGTGTGGCCTCCTGTGTCATTCTGTGCAGTCTCCTGTGTCATTCTGTGTGGCCTCCTGTGTCATTCTGTGTGGCCTCCTGTGTCATTCTGTGTGGCCTCCTGTGTCATTCTGTGTGGCCTCCTGTGTCATTCTGTGTGGCCTCCTGTGTCATTCTGTGTGGCCTCCTGTGTCATTCTGTGTGGCCTCCTGTGTCATTCTGTGCAGTCTCCTGTGTCATTCTGTGTGGCCTCCTGTGTCATTCTGTGCAGTCTCCTGTGTCATTCTGTGTGGCCTCCTGTGTCATTCTGTGCAGTCTCCTGTGTCATTCTGTGTGGCCTCCTGTGTCATTCTGTGCAGTCTCCTGTGTCATTCTGTGTGGCCTCCTGTGTCATTCTGTGCAGTCTCCTGTGTCATTCTGTGCAGTCTCCTGTGTCATTCTGTGCAGTCTCCTATGTCATTCTGTGTGGCCTCCTGTGTCATTCTGTGCAGTCTCCTGTGTCATTCTGTGAAGTCTCCTGTGTCATTCTGTGCAGTCTCCTGTGTCATTCTGTGCAGTCTCCTATGTCATTCTGTGCAGTCTCCTATGTCATTCTGTGCAGTCTCCTGTGTCATTCTGTGCAGTCTCCTATGTCATTCTGTGCAGTCTCCTATGTCATTCTGTGCAGTCTCCTGTGTCATTCTGTGCAGTCTCCTGTGTCATTCTGTTGGCCTTTTGAAAGAATAAAAAAATTCCAACAAATTAAAAATTTTTATTAATATGTTTTTGTCTATCTCTTATTATTTTAATTTAAACCATAAGATCAACGTATTTTAAATACCAAAGAGTAAAAGAAAATTCAACGAAATAATCTACACTGACAGACAGCCAAAATTAAAACATTAGTAGATCATAAGAACCATTTCAGTACTTTCTATGCTCATGTTTTAGTTCTAATGTGATTCTAGAATGTACATTAAATTCCTGCCTAACTGGAGCCACTATTGCCTGAAGTTGGTTAGGAAGAACCTGCTGGGATTTAGTACGTTAGTGATTATCAAGATTTTAAGAATATATAATTATAGTTTCTTGAATATGGCCTTATTATGTGGCCTATTGGTAGGTATTAGAGAAAGTGAAAGTCCTGGTCTGGAGTTCAATCTCTGTCAGGTTCTCCACTATGGGTATTATTATTTCAGGGGGGTGGATTGGCAGTATCAGTAGAGAGTCAGACGCCAGTCAATCAGTACAAGACTCCCCTGGACAGAACACCAGTCAATCAGCACAGTTACGTCCCTTTACGGACTGAGTTCAATTTCCTGCCGAAGTTAACTTTGCCTTTCATCCTTACGGGGTCGATAAAATAAAGTACCAGTAATGTACTGGGTAATTGCTGGCATTGTGCCAAAAAGTAGAAACAATTATTAATGCATATGAAACCTTAATTTTGTTCGTTTCATTTGTTTGGCATGCCACCACAACTCACTTCAACCTTTGTTAATAAATTACATTTATTGTTACAACAGAGTACAAATTGTCGTCGACTTCATTTTACATATTGATATTATTATTACATGGCTTAATGTTATTTAACAGCTAATCTGGTTACAATTACATGCTGTTGATACAAACACACAAATACAAATATTATCATTCTCGTTAATATCATTTTAAATACCTCTAAACCTACGCCTGGACACTAAAAGCTCTTTTTTTATGTTAATATTCCAGGAATCATAATTAAGATGTAGAAAACTACCATCCTAAGAGTAAATACAGAAATATCTTTATCTCAGGTGAGATAAGGTATTACGGGTTTATATTTCAAGGGTTTTCCACAATTATATCTAGTAGTGTTTTTTATCAGTTTTATTTTTAATGTTATCATTATCATTTTATCGAACAAATTTACAGTGAGCTAACGCATAACTTTATGAGAGATCTGATGCTGTATTCTAGAAATATATCTTATATAAAGAAGAGACTCGACCTGGTTACCCTACACTCAAAATATATAAGTACAAAGCTGGATTAAGATAGATTGGTTAAGATACGAATGTCACATATAACTAGGGATATGTGAAAACATTTACTGTGACGTAACCAAGAACAAATAATCAAGGAATATCAAGCCAGATTTAACAAAACATGGCACTTCGATCTCTCCGTAAATCAATAACATACAATGATGTTAACTCTAATCCAGCCTATAAACAAAATCGTGTCTTTTTGTATACCAGAGACTACAGTGTTCAATGTATTCGTCGTTATTTAAGTTTGTAAGTTGTAATTTGAGGGGAAATTTCACTGATCAAACATGCTCGTAATTGACTTTTTCTCCCAAAACGGAAGGGGGGGGGGGTCATCCTCAGATTTTCCCAGCTTCGGAAATTTCTTCGGTGGGAATTTTTTTCTTTTTTAGTTTTTTTGTTTGTTTGTTTGTTTTCAACCGATATGACATGAGATTCAGTCACCAACAACTCCTTTTCTTGAAAGAAAACGGAGATGAGGAAGGAAGAAGACCCTGGTAGTAATAGTTAAGCATCTCTCAGCCGTTTAAATTTATAGTAAACCCGATGAGGATTGTGAAAACAATTTTTTTACCTAGTTTTTTTTTTCAAGTGTATTCAAATAATCTGACATCCAACATGTTCGCAATCGCACCCCCCCCCCCCCCACGCAAAGGGGGGGGTGACTGGATGTCTATTTGGAAAATGGACAACGAGTGTATTTTACGGCCCAGAATGCAGCCCGACATACCACAGCACCAAGAAAGACAATTTTGCTTGCACTTTTTGAACTTTGTAGAACTGACAGCTTTGTAGGAACTCTATTATGTGGACAAATACCATCCTACTACACCTCTGATAAACAGAGAGGAAAATGGAACAGGCGAAAACAAAGAAGACCAGCGCTAATGTTTCCCCTTGGGGGATGCTGCTTAATCAAGTTAGAGACCCTCAAGACTTTCATCAACTTCTTAAAGTGAATGATAGTGTTTGTAACACCTATGAAGAGGCTTGCATGTGGAGAGGTCAGTTGGAAAACGACAATCAATGGGATGCAACACAGAGGCGTCTCCTCAATATTGGACAGATAAAAATATTCGGAATTTGTTCTGAGGGTATCTTTGGTTTAATCGATCCCAGTACTTCATTGATACTCATTTTAGCGTCTCCAGTTAAATGCAAAATAAAATTGAACCTGGCAGGGTACTCAGAAGGCGACATTTTATATACAGTTCTAGATATCCTGGTACATAGAGTGAGTGAAAGTGAGGCGAGAAGAGGAAATGTGTGACATCCGAACGAGTATCCTCCACCTACAACTAATTAACCCTCCGACTCTTAGTCCTGGCTAACAGGATGGAGAATACATTATCTCACAGGGCTCGCACCTGCGGGGGGCAGCGAGGGTGACGCTATGCACAGCCACTCCATCCACCTCACAGGGCTCGCACCTGCGGGGGGCAGCGAGGGTGACGCTATGCACAGCCACTCCATCCACCTCACAGGGCTCGCACCTGCGGGGGGCAGCGAGGGTGACGCTATGCACAGCCACTCCATCCACCTCACAGGGCTCGCACCTGCGGGGGGCAGCGAGGGTGACGCTATGCACAGCCACTCCATCCACCTCACAGGGCTCGCACCTACGGGCAGCCGACTCAGCTCCGTTAATAGTGAGTAGGGATGTGATAGGGGGGGGGGTCAAGAATGCCGGAAGTCTCCACTGCTACAAGCTCTACACTTTCTCCAGCCCCAACCTGGTGCAGTCTGCGACTGACCCAGGTTCTGCTGCACGTCGGGCTGAGGAGGCCAAACTCTTAAATACCGGTCGCTCTCCGACAGGTTTGCGGTCGTACCCCTGGCAGTGGAGACTTCTGGTGTCCTCGGCTCTAGGGCTACCTCCCTTCTCACCACCATAGGCGCTGAGCTGGCCAGCCGCAGGTGTGAGCCTCACGAGTTGGAATGGCTTTTCCAGCGCGTCTCCCTTGCCGTCCTCCGGGGAAAGCCTTCTCCATTCTGTCCGCCGGGGCTGTGGGGAGGCCACCATCATAATTGACTGACTTATTATTTTATCAGCTCTACCACAAACCTATCAGAGAGCAGCTGATACTAGGACAATTTGCCCTCTTCGGCCTGGCGGGTAGCAGAGACTGGGCTGGTAGCTGAACGGACGAGGTTGCCACTTGAGGAGGTGTCACAGCATGTAGCATCCCAGATGAGGGGTCTACCCCCGCGGAACGGGAAGACTGTCATGCCATTTGGTCTTTTACCGTCCCCTTGGTCCAGCCACGCTGCCTTGAGCTGGGAAGGGGAGCTGCTTTATGATGTCGTTGAGAGCAACACGGCGTGGGAGGCGGCCAACTTATTTTATATGGCACTTTACTCATCTTGTTCAACTGACTTTGCTCTTACCAAAGCAGACGACCGTTAATTTGTTTTTAAAAGGATCCACACGATTCATATATTTGAATGTAACTGTACTTATCTATTGGTGGCGCCCCCTAGCATAAGACGTAATCTTTGACACTCTACACAGATAAAAGACATATCTTTTCCTTGATTTATTACAGTTCACCTCTTTATGTCATATCTCTTTCTTGTGGAGATATTTTACAAATTTTGATTCTATAGAAGAGCGAGTGTGTGTGTGTGTGGGGGGGGGGGTTGTATGAAAAATATCTGAAAACAAGAG
>OZ024746.1:7495044-7522544 GCA_964016885.1 Eledone cirrhosa
TAAGTATGTATGTATGTGTATGTGTGTGTGTGTGTTATTTTCAATGTCATATTGGGTGTTACCAAATTGAAATAATATTGATGTGGTAACAATGTATTCCAGCAGCTGAATCACTTCAGCTGTTGGGTTCGACTGTTATCGCATTGCATGTTGCCACAGTTTGACAGTCCATTAAATAAACTTAAACTACTAATATTTGCTGGTATTTTATTTCATCGACCCCAAAAGAAGGGCGAGATTTGAACTGAGAACATAAAGAGCTGGAAGAAGGCATCTTGTTTGACCTTTCTAACAACTCGGCCAGTGTCAATACTGCGCCAAAGCAAACCATTTTCTTTTTCTATTCTTTCAAAGATAAAAGTTTATCTTCAATACGTGTGTTTCATTCATAAAGTTGGCTTTAAAAAATATGAAAAAGAAAGATAAAAACGAAATTAATAATGAGAAAAAGGGGGAATGTGTAAAGAAAGGTATATCTGGCTGTATAGGAAAGTAGAAGAAAGGATTATAATTTTCCTCCATCAGGAGTTACGTGTCTATATATATATATAAAGAGACACGTAACTGGTCGAATGGTTGGTTGTGTTGTGGTGTTGATTCATCTGCTACATGTGTGCTCACTTGTAGATTGCTGAGTGGTGTGGCCGCTGTTGACAGTGTGACCAAAGATTACGTGTGTGAGTAAGTGTTCATTATGATATTGATGATAGAATGGTTCCAAAACTTCGTCGATGTGTTGAACTTCGCTGGCTTGGTAGAGAGAGAGAGGGAGAGGGAGAGAGAGAGAGAGAGAGAGAGAGAGAGAGAGAGAGAGAGAGAGAGAGAGAGAGAGAGAGAGACCCCAAGGGTCTGTTCTGTGTAAGCCAGTCATGGGCAACCTGCGATCCGCGAGGCTTTCTGAATGGTTCGCCTAAGTCACCTAATTGAAATCTTCCTGATTTTTTTACCCTAACTTTTCAGTCGTAATTTATCTTTCTATCATTTTTACGATCGAGGAAAACAAGGTGTGCGAATTCTGAAAAACAAATCAAAACAACCTGAGTTACAGCCCTTTTTTAAATGTGGGTACGAATGTAAATTAGCCTGATGATGAGCCATATCTCATGCGGCCAGCTTCTCGAAAAAGGTTGCCCATGCCTGGTGTAAGCAATAGACTATATGTTTACTCTTAGAATTAAATGCTCCAACTGACTTCTCTGTTCTGAGGGCCGCCTATTTTATGGACATCGCTTCCTTTGTCCCCCAGACCCGAGAACAAGCAGATGGACCTCACACATATTGGCAACTAAAAAAGCCATTCAGAATGTGACTTATCTACGAGACCACAGAGGTCAGCTTCTATGGTGGGCAATTTGACAGCGTAAAAACAACTCCGTTGAAAAGAGCAATAAAATACTGCTATATAAATATTTCCGGATGATTTCATCCGAATGAAACAGTTCTAGTCCCGTAGAAGCATTTTCTATATTAAATATATATACATAAAGGAACGATCGACTTTCGTCAAATCGGACCGAGGGAACAATGTTTCCGTCGGTCTTTCCAATTGCTAATACTATCTATCGGTCGCAACTCCAGGTAGAAGGAGCAACGTGAAATAAAGTGTCTTGCTCAAGGACATAACGCATCACCTGGTCCAGGAATCGAACTCACAACCTTACGATTGCGAATCCAATTCTCTAACCACTCAGCCACATGCCTTCACATATATATATATATATATATATATTAGAAATAGAAGCTTTCGCCATATTTTTTTACTGAAGAAATTCTGGCCTGATAGTGGGGTTTAGAACCCTCTAAGAAATGGAAAAACATGAGTATTGACATACATGTCTGTCAATACTCATCTTTTTATCAGGCTAAAATTTCTTTAGTAAAAAAATACGGCGGAAGCTTCTATTTCTAATTTCAAACTCGCTCGCTGTTTCAAAACAAACTTACTTTATATATATATATATATATACATTTAGAAACACACAGATACATGCGGACACACACATATATACATGAATGCATCCGCACCCAACTGTGAGTTAAGGGTGCCAACTTCACCGATGTTGCTCAATGAATGACTGGGACAGACCAATTCAGTTTGAACCAGACTGAACCAGTATCAGAGTTAAAAATACATTATGAAGAGAGAAGAAACATTTAGATATAATTAGTAATAAAATGTATCATACCTAAACTGTTCCTAAATTCCTCGACTACGTAGTTTCGTGGCATAAACAAAAACAATATATCAAAGATATAGAGTCCTTGCGAGGTCTGCCGACTTATCAAGAGGATACCTCATTTTACTAGTCTCAAGAACGCGTCTACACGACGTGAGAAAGAATCCCAAAAGGCGGAGGGGGAGATAGTCACGTGATATAACGGTCGAGAAACAGAGCTAAATATCTTTGATATATTGTTTTTGTTTATGCCACGAAACTACGTAGTCGAGGAATTTAGGAACAGTTTAGGTATGATACATTTTATTACTAATTATATCTAAATGTTTCTTCTCTCTTCATAATGTATATATATATATATATATATATATATATATATATATATATATATATATATATAGCGTGTGTGTGTGTGAAATTATGCATCTTATTATGGCTGCAGTAATGTTGATGCCTATACAATATCTGACATCATATAAACAAGTACAAAGAAGTCAATAATCTAATTCCCGAGTCGCATGAATTGTAAAGTGAAGAAGTACAGCTCCTCTATTTTATAACAGAATATATTCGACACCAGCTGTATCTAATATAAACCAAGGGAGCCAACATGGGACCATCCTCGTTGTTGACTTCACGCTAGAACTAGCAGCTAAATCTTTCTCATATCACAGCGTGTGTCTTTTAAAAATGATACATTGACTAATGAGGTCAACTAGATGTACGAGCCCGAAGGAAAAAAAAGGCAGAATCCTTACAACTGAATAAAGCTAAACAATATAACACCTTTAAACCACAACTTGTTGTCTTAGAAAGGTAAACAAAAAAAAGGCATTAGGTAATGTTGCTATAGGTAATGCCTGAGTTGATGGCCACGGTTGCATGTCTTTGATTTTTGGTCTAATGGGTTAGACCTGACTTAAAGCTAAACAACAACAACGACGACAACAACAACAAAAATAACCCAATATCAGGCCCTAATATCTCTCCACTCCAATAGTATCTGCAGAGATTTCTGCTGCTCATACGGAATCAGATACATATGTTATGTCGGCTGACATATACAAAAATGTATGTTAATGTTAAAACGATCAAGTTGACTAAAATTATTTCTCATGTATTTTACACTATTATAATTCCATCAGAAAATGTTTGAATACGCGCAAAATATTGTGTATATTGGTGTATGTGTGTGGGTGTATGTGTGTGGGTGTATGTGTGTGGCTGATTATGTGCGCATATGTATGCATCTATCTCCACCTCAATCTTTCTCCCTTTACACACACACATATATATTGTTATATATTTTTATATATTATTTTTCTTACCCTTCTTTTCTTATGTATATTTCCCATTATTTTTCCAGCCTCACTTCCAATTTTTAACATATTTAAAATCTCGTTTCATATTTTTTATCCATAACATCTCTGATGACCGATCCAGACGTATATTATTATTGTCTGGGATCCAGAAACCTTTGGTAATGGAGTAGTTATATTTTGTGTTGTTCACTTTCTAATATATATGTATATATACTAGTATAACTCATCTAAGCGCCTGAAGAACACGTCAAATTTTGATACCACTGACAATCTAACGATATGGCCAATATTGGGCCTTGAAACCTTAGGTAGCGCTTTTGTTCTGTGTACGAACATAAATAAATAATAATAACAATAATATATATATATATATATATATATATATATATATATATATATATATATATATATATATATATATATATATATATATATATATATATATATATATATATATATATATATATATATATATATATATATATATATATATATATATATATATATAACGAAGGAAGTGTGGTAAGGAACTAGGTGGACCATAACGCACTAGAATACCCGACACTTAGGGTAGTAGAGTGTGTAATAGGAAAAGAGTCAGGACCCCGACGACTGAGCTCCGGCCGTTTCGACAGCTCGGGGGCGGTGAAACTGGGGGGAAGGGCATGGCCATCCCCAATAATTATATTGTTCTCACGAAACTACCAAAACACACATCTATTTGTATATGTGCTACAATTTATGTACATGTTATGTTTATCGCATATCGAAGTTTTCTGACCATTTTAGAGTGCAAAGAGCTAAACTAATCACTACAACTAAATTGTCCAAATTTTCCCCTCGCCCAATTCAGAAATGCTTCCATCGCTCCTGTGTATGTATCTAATTATCTATCTAATGAAAGATGGGTGAAAGTGGCGAGAATGGCCCGTGTGAATGGGCCTTCACTCTACATCAGACTGTAGGTGAGGACGATGAAAGATCAAGGGAGCACCCTCTCTCTGTGTTCCTGAGGAGAAGGGTTGCACACATTTTTTTGGGGGGGGGGGGTGCGACCCTCCAAGGCGTCTCTTCCCTATTGAGGATTTTGTTATTCAATTTATTTTTGTTATTGCCTCCTCCTTATTGAGGACGCCTTTTTATGTAAACTCCCCCCATTGTACTTGTCCCACTTTTTGATGCCCTGGTGGCAAATAAAAAGAAAGTTATCTATCTCCGCCTCTTCCTCTCTCCCTTATATATATATATATATATATATATATATATATATATATATATGTGTGTGTGTGTGTGTGTGTGTGTGTTACTCGTATAAGCGCCTGAAGATTTAGGTCATAATTTTGATCCGTTTTACAATCTAACGATATGAACATAAATAATATAATATAAATATATATAAAGTTATATCTGTATATATAGGCAAGAGTTTAATTATAATGTAAGTGAACATTTCAGTCTTACTTTCCTGCCTGGTCATATGGATAATAAAATATAATTATTGTTGTTTCCACAATAATTGTTTCTACTTTTGGCACAAGGCCAGCAATTATTCCAGTGTATTACTGGTACTTTATTTTATCGACCCCGTAAGGATGAAAGGCAAAGTTAACCTCGACGGGATTTGAACTCAGACCGTAAAGGGACGTAACTATGCTACAAAGCATGGTGTCCGACCCTCTACCGATACTGCCAATCCACTTACCATTAGTCCAAAATAATATCGTATAATATGTTCTGAATTAGGATATTTTCGCATCTAATTTCCATTGAGCTTTTAAGGTACAACTAAACTGAGATGATTTTATCTCTATTGATATCTCTGTGTTTATGTACTACTCCCCTACTTCGTTGAATTGCTCTATTTGAAGTAGTTGGTGAGTTATTTCTAGCTCTCTTCTGAACCTCATTGCTATCCATATGGTTATTTATCGTTCAGCTCTATCCTCCTTCCCACCTAATTTCGGCGTGATATTATTCGCTGAACAACAAATGTGAGTTCATTTTTCAATTCCAACTCCCAATGTATCGTATTTATTTTGTAGTACTAAAAGGCATACTTACAGATGAATACCATTGCTTTAAATTTGCTAATCATCTGTTGTTGTTTTCTTTAATTATGGTAATTAGTGTAATTTTTCTCTTGGTCTGAAACTGCTGTATGGACAAGAACTTAATTATAATCTAAGGGAATATTTCAGTTTTATTTACTTTCCTATCTGGTCACGTGTATTCCAAAAATATAATTGTTGTTGTTTCCACAATAACGAATAATATGTTCTGAGTTAGGATATTTTTACATTTAACTTTCATGAGATGATTTTATTTTGATTGACATCTGTGTATATATATATTTTTTCTATTGGTTGTAAAATAAAAACCTGAAAAAGGTTACATGCACCTCTTGACCAAGATTGAACCCAAGGCCAGGATCTCCACCGTCTCTGGTACCTACCGCTAGGCCACAGAGACAACTACGAAAATCTTATGAAAATTCAATATTTTCAAAACAAAGTGTTGTGGTGTCGTTCATGTCTTTCTTAATGTTATTGCTCCTACCTAGGTATATATACACCACCTTCACCACTGATTTGACAGATGTCTTTAACCCATTGATACCAAATATTATTTGGTCAGTAGTTCGTGTGTATGTATATAAATATATATATATATATGTGCTTGTGTGTGTGTGTCTATATATGTATGTTTGCGTGCATAAATGAATACACTAAGCTTTAGATTTAGTAGAATGTACAACCACTGATTCCAGCTATTTGCACTATCGTATATTTTGGTTTTTATTAATTCCCTGGGGAATTAGTTGACCAAATGCTTTGCTTAATTGTTTTATTTATTTTTTTTTTAATTATTCTTTCTCTTAGATTTCAGGTATTTTTTGAAAGCAAAGAATTGGCCCCATAAAATACTACAGTGGGCCCTGCAATTCTACTGTGGGCTCTTGCAATGCCACCGTGGACCCCATGGGGCCCACTTGCGATTGGGCCACTGTATATATATAGAACAAAACGAGGTTTCACATTAAGGTCATTATTGACAAGTTACGACCGTTTCTCAGATGTGAAACGGTTGTAACTGTGTACAATCAATAAAGACCTTATTGTGAAACCACATTTACCTTATTTTATAGCATTTCTGCGCATGGGCACACCACTCTTTCTATTAAGTTTATCCCCTCAGTGTTTCGTAAAAGTCTGAGAGATCGGCTACTTATACACGATTTTGTTGATATATATATATATATATATATATATATATATATATATATATATATATATAATATAAAACGAAATTCAGTGATGCATCTGAAATCAATTTATTGTGTGTTACAATTGTTTCACCGGTGGACAGCTCGAGACACGATCATTGCATGGATCTCGTCGGACACATAAAATGCTTTCGAAGCAAATTCTGTGAAAGAATTTTCTCCGAAAGCATTTGACGTGTCCGACGAGCCCGCAGGTCCAGAGTCAGACAAGATCCATTCGTGTCTCGAGCTGTCCGCCGGCGAAACAATTGTAACACACAATAAATTGATTTCAGATGCATCACTGAATTTTCGTTTTATATTATACCATACTCTGCTCTGTAAGAGCATAGAGTGCTCAACCGGCATACCGCCTATGGAAGCATCTTAGCTACCATCAGACACACACACACACACACACACACACACACACACACATATATATATGGGGGGGGGGGTCATAAAAGATTTCTAATGGCCTACAATTCCATCTTGAAGTATGTAGTTTTATTTACATATGTGTACAAAATACTAGATGTTTTTCATTTGATATATCCTGTTATACATCGTGTATGTATGCATGTATGTATATATATGTACGTATGTATATATCTATCTAAAAATCTATCTATCTATCTATCTTTGCTTGTCTTCCTATCTTCTGCAATGCGGGCCACAGTACCGGGGTTTGTGGCCGAAGTGACTAAGTTGGAATTGTTAAGCCTCCTCGGTAAAGTCTATGCTAAGTGTCTGGCAAGGAGACGTAGGGTGATTGTCGAGTTTAAGTTAGCTGACAAACAGTGCAGTTTTCGCCCCTGGTGCAGCACAGCTGACCAAAGATTCACACTGCGGCAAGTCTTCGAGAAATCCTTTGTTCTAAATAATTTGTCACAGCTCGGGTTTGCCAAGCCAGATTCCTGAAATATAGTTATTCTTTTCTCACATAAAAGACTTTGTAGGATCAAATCTTTTGGGTGGACGGGGATGGGGTGGGGGCCCCTGACTATTTATTTCTTTTGTCTGACTTTGAAATATCAGTTTAACATCTTATATTTACACCATAGAATGTACACATGGAGAAAGTTATGGAGCATATTCCAAAGCTTACTCTAATATCACCACATTCGTGATTTGTAAAGGATGATGGGAGCTGCCCTTACGACTGTGACTAGATTCTAAAGTAAAATCTCACAGTCTATACAAACATAAATTCGCAGGCATACTTACAAACGTAAGTACAGTTACATAAGTATTGTCTATCAAGAAAATATACACGAATACATACACACACACAAACTGGAAAATGCCGTATGCGACTAATCCAGACTCTGCTGCACTTCGGACCGAGGAGGGTAAAGTCCCCAAATATTAGTCGCCCTCCAACAGGTTTGCTGTCGAGCCCGTAGCAGTTGAGACTTCTGGTGTTCTTGGCCTTAGGACCACCCACCTCCCTACCCACCACCATCGGTACGGAGTTGGCTACCTGCAGGTGTGAGCCTCGTGAGCTGGAATCGCTCTTCCAAAAAGTCTCCCCCACCAGCCTCCGGGGAAACGCCTTCTCTATTCTGTCCACCGGGACCGTGGGGCGGTCGGTGCGTGGGCTCCCATTTGCATACAATAGTGAGAGGTGGGAGGGCGAGAGAGACGGAGGCAATGAAAGAGAGAGAACATCAACACATATTTTCCGTTATACACCTCAAGCTAACAGATTTATAGAGATGTAGACACAAACGCTGACACAAAATATATATTTCCGTAGCGAGGCATTCACATACATGATTACCCTCAGTTGGGTGAAAGGTGAAGTGGATCTTGACGGAATTTGAACTCAGAAGACAGAGACCAGGAACACATATCCTCCACTCTAACAATTCTCTCAAATTAACTGCCTGGGGATTGAACCAGTAACACATATCCTCCACTCTAACAATTCTCTCAAATTAACTGCCTGGGGATTGAACCAGGAACACATATCCTCTACTCTAACAATTCTCTCAAATTAACTGCATCATGACAGTATCTAGTTGCCAATTATATGTTAAAGAGATGTGATCTAATACGGGTGTGTGTGGTAGCTACGATCGATCACTGTTACCCATCTGTCGGCGAATCGTTGCTACTTCACGGTACAGCAAAATATTCAAAATCCCAAAGCTAGGAGTTTCGATTTTTGCTAGGTGTTCCTTAACAACTTGATCGATCACAGCTAACATTGAGACAGGCAAGTTTTTTATCGATTCGTGTCGTAATTGTTTTGTTTAAATTTTTCTCTGAACTCTGTTCTAAGTTCGTCACCTATACGATGCATTCGTCCCCTATACCATCACGGGTGTTTAACGACTGTTCGTCGCCTACACCATCACGGGTGTTTAACGACTGTTCGTCGCCTATACCATCACGAGTGTTTAACGACTGTTCGTCGCCTATATGGTCACGGGTGTTTAACGACTGTTCGTCGCCTATACCCTCACGGGTGTTTAACGACTGTTCGTCGCCTATACCATCACGAGTGTTTAACGACTGTTCGTCGCCTATACCATCACGGGTCTTTAACGACTGTTCGTCGCCTATACCATCACGAGTGTTTAACGACTGTTCGTCGCCTATATGGTCACGGGTGTTTAACGACTGTTCGTCGCCTATACCATCACGGGTGTTTAACGACTGTTCGTCGCCTATACCATCACGAGTGTTTAACGACTGTTCGTCGCCTATACCATCACGGGTGTTTAACGACTGTTCGTCGCCTATATGATCACGGGTGTTTAACGACTGTTCGTCGCCTATATGGTCACGGGTGTTTAACGACTGTTCGTCGCCTATACCCTCACGGGTGTTTAACGACTGTTCGTCGCCTATATGATCACGGGTGTTTAACGACTGTTCGTCGCCTATACCATCACGGGTGTTTAACGACTGTTCGTCGCCTATACCATCACGGGTGTTTAACGACTGTTCGTCGCCTATATGATCACGGGTGTTTAACGCCTGTTCGTCGCCTATACCATCACAGGTGTTTAACGACTGTTCGTCGCCTACACCATCACGGCTGTTTAACGACTGTTCGTCGCCTATATGATCACGGGTGTTTAACGCCTGTTCGTCGCCTATATGTTAATGTGTGTTTAACGACTGTTCGTATAATGCAGGCAATTGTGTCACATTGCTATGGTTCTGATTCTTAGTTTGGTCATCAGTCATACTTCTAGCATCCTCCTCAAGGTAGCAGCATCCTCCTCAAGGTAGCAGCATCCACAGGGCTGCCGCTACCTTTTTTGTTGTGCAAGTTCAGTGATTGGTTTTGCTAGTTTACTTTTAATGAACGTAACTCGTTGGATTTCTCTCACTAGCTCCGTGATCTGCGATTTCTGGTTTCTATGGAGCTATGGTTAATGTAATAGTAAGCCATGTGTTGATTTCACTGCTTCATTACAATGATATTTTGAAAAAAGCCACTTCATTGCGATGACGCATTCAATAATGATAACCAATGTATGTATGTATGTAATGTCGGGTCACTCTTGAGTGCTACTGGTAACATGTAACCCAGTACAACCTGTCGTATGGTCGGGTCATCGGCCACTAAACCGGCAACCCCACCAAGTTTACTTGGTGAGGAGGGAGATTTTGGATACTCTGCAGGACAAAGAACAAAACCTGACAAAGGGCGGAAGAACTCATAAGAGTTAACGGCCATCCAAAAGTGTGTAAATATGTATATACACATGTACATATGTATGTGTATGTATATGTATATATGCATGGGTGCATGTGTATGTATATGCGCGGGGACATAGAAATAGTCGGGCTGGACACCCGATCGCGCGGTTAAACCACTGGGAGTGTAGGAGGACCCCTAGCCTTTGTCAGAGTATTCTTCTAGGAGAAAGTAACTCAGGAAACTGGGATAAATCCGATATAAAACCTGCGGCTCAGTAGTAACCGATGATATTGATCTTTTCTTCTTTTCGGGTTATAGCTAGTGTCGCTCAGAGAGTGGGATTGGCTCAGTGCACAGTCTTTCCTCACTTTAAAAAATATCTTCACGCACAGGCATTGCACGATAGAATTAATTAATAATTATTAATAATGGCCATACTCGATAACGAGGGGGCAGCCATTATGTCATCATGTATGTATGTATGTATGTATGTATGTATGTATGTATGTATGTATGTATGTATGTTATCTCTTTCTCTTAATTTCGAGTATATTTTTTTGACCGGCCACCTTCCTGGTGGCAAGGTTGTAAAAGAAAAGAAATTGTCATCCCTTGAATCGCAAGAATGTTTTGCAAATTTTGAAGGTGCCAGCTATCGCAGCCATTTGTAGACTATGAATTAGGGAGCTGCGCTCTTTGTCCGCAAATCCAAGTTCAGTCATACTTTGGTCCAAACAGGTTGGTATGTAACCTGTAGCTCCAATAATGATGGGTATGAAGCTAAAGGTGTATCTTGGATACTGGATTTGCAAACTCCTCATCAATGGTCCGTAGATGTCCTCCTTCTCCTGTATTTTTCTGACAACGTTTACATCAAGTGGGCAGCTGATCTCCACAACAGAGCACGTTTTCAATGTGTGGTCCCAAACAACAATATCAGGCCGGTTGTGCTTTAATTTGGTGCAGTTTTTATTTTCAGGTTCCACCAGTATTCCTTAGTGCCATCTGTCTCAATATATTCTTCCTCGTTTGTTGTTAATTTTGTTTTCCGAAGTGCGTTCCAGATGGTTCTAGCTATCCCATCGTGTCTCATGGGGAGGTAGTAGCGAGATGACATTCTTTCGCAGCTGGCAACAATGTGACTTACATCTTCGATCTTTGTTTTACATAGCCTACATTTATTGTCAGCTGATGGCCCTCCCCTTTTGTGCAGCAGATATTTGGTAGGGAGTTCTTGTTCCTGTATTTCATAGAGATATCCTTCAAGGTGTGATGTCATAAACTTGTCGGAACTCCATACCAGGCTTTTTGAGTGGTTTATCCCCTCTATGGTATGTGTCTTACGTCTCAAGTATCCATGCACAACCTTTTCTGTAAATTGGTCAATTTTTTCATTTTGTTTGAACATTGAATAGGATCTTCCGATTTCTCTGGGTGAGAGATTTATATCAAGCTTTATTCCATATCTCTCCTCCAGATCAGTGGCTATTCTAATGATATCTTTTTTTTCATGCTCATAAACCTGAGCAAGATGGTTGCCAATCGTTTTCCTCTGTTGAAGGTGTTGCTTCAGTGTTACTATCCGGGTCTCATATGATGTTAATATGGATTTTAGACCCCGGCCACCTTCCTTGCGTGAGAAGTATAGCTTATCCACATCACCATTGATGTTAAAGTTCCCAGTAACACTGAGAAGTTTGCGAGTTCTAACATCCATCTCACTTAGTTCTTGCAATGACCAGTTCAGCAGGCCAAATTAGAATTGGCAGAGCATAAGTATTGTTAGCACAGCATAAGTATGTATGTATGTATGTATGTATGTATGTATGTATGTATGTATGTATGTATGTATGTATGTATGTATGTATGTATGTATGTATGAATGTATGTATGTATGTATGTATGTATGTATGTATAAATGTATGTATGTATGTATGTATGTATGTATGTATGTATGTATGTATGTATGTATGTATGAGTAATAATTGTGCTGTGTTGAAGAGTTGGGCAGTGATTAGTTGTTAAGCTGGTGTGGGAACTATAATACTTCACAAAACAAACGGGTAATAAAATGTAGAGACGGAGAATGAAATGATTTACAGAGCTACACTGTTCAAACAAATCTATTCAACACACCTTTGTTTGTAAAGTGAGTCAACACAGTTTGAAAAGAGATCTTCGAATGCCCCCACATTGATAATAACTAAAGTGACAATCTTAACAAATCAAAACATTCGTAACAGGTAAAACTACTGGGTAAAATCATTTTCTATCATTTCGTGTCTGGTAGCAGCAGAAAGACACACCTATTGGGGTTATCGCCGACTGACAACTGGGTTCAAGACGACAACAGCAAACACAGTTACACGCCCTCCCACTCACTTGTATGTATGAATATGATATTTTTTCTTTATTAATTGTTTGAATTCTTGTAACAAAAAACAAACAAAAAACAACTACAACAACAAACAAACAAATATCAAAGTCTCATCCTTGGTATTCGGAATACTAAAATTGTGAATGTTTCATGCTGAACTTTATAAACATCTTGCAGATTTTTATTGGTCCACTTTGCGATTGTATTTGTATAGCGGTCAATATCTTTGTCCGAAAACCCTAGCTTTTCCAGATTTATAAATAGACATTTTCTAACATAGCCAACTTCTATGTTCATGTGAGATTATATTCCAGGCACAGAAGCTGAACTTAAACGGTTTATATAGTCTTGGAACTTTGACTTTCTTTTACTAGGAAAGAAAGTTCTTAATCGATATATTGTCTTGGAACTTAAACGGTTTCTTTGACTTTTTTCATCTATTAGTTATTTTGTAGCTATCTTCTGCCCCCGTGACAACGGTCATGGATCCCAGAGAGGCTACATTTTCAGGCTGACGCGAAATACACGCATTCGTAACATTTTGTTTTTTTTAGGTATGCAGTGTTTCTTTTGCAGGTCTTTCTTTTGGGTGTTAACTCAGCAGTTCCGGTGTTGTACTAGAGGTCATCCGGAAGTAGATACTTCTTGAGAAACTCCCTACCAGCCAGTAGGATGTTGTTCTCTTCACTTTTGATCACTTAATTGGTGTATTTATTCTTGCTACTGTCGTCTGGTGTTTGTGTGAGACGACATTCAAAAACCTGTTTACATTGTTTGTAAGCCTCCCCACTTCCCCCACCCTTCTTTCTTCTGTCGGTATCACTGTTTCTATTACAGGACCTTACTGCTTTTGAAATATATGGAGTGGATTTTCACTGTATGCCAATAAAATATTCCAAATGAATTATAGGATATTATTTTTTTGTGAGAAGAAAACACCGAGTGCCATATTTTAAAAGGTTTTTGTTTCCTCTACTTTTATTCACAGTGCAGTGGTACGCTATATTTCTCCTAAGTACTTGGAGCATTTATTCTGTGATACAGGGAAGATGAGGAGATCATTGCTGCAGCAGTTGCTTCTACGTTCAAATATTTCTTTTTGCCAAATTCCATTCCTATACCAGCTGAAAATGTTCTTATTAACTCCAACTGTATTTCAGTATAAACATTTCGACAATAGATCCATCTACAAATAAACTGAGAGTTACATTGCTTTTGTACACTCTAACGCATAGCCACTGGGTTTTCATAAAAGATAAATAGAAGTGCAAACAAACTCTCCTTTGGAATATTTATAATATAGGAGTCAAGTTTTCAGTTAACCAAGTCTTTGGGAACCTTGGCAGCGACTATGGCAATAGGTACTTTTGTCAAACGTAGTGACATCAGCGACTATAAGAGGAGAATAAAATAAATGCTTTTCTGTAATCAAACCATACCATCACAAGTTTTCAGCAATGTTTTCTTGCTTCAAACAGTACAGCTTTATTTATCAATAAGTACTGTGAACTTATTATTCACCTTATACCTTATCATGGTAGTTAAATGTCCAATTTTGTTATCCACCTGGGTTGCATACATTAAGTACCTTAACTCATCCATTGCACATATCTACATATCTTCCAGGTGTTATGTCAGAGTAATAATACATGCACTGCACATATCTTCCAGGTGTTCTGTCAGAGTCATAACGACCGTGTATTAATTGTCCAATTTTATTACATGTTTTATATATTCTCCAACGATATTATCAATAACTGTTAACATCAATAACTTTTAACATGAAGGTGGTTGGCGCCCAGTTTCTTACTCTCGTCATGAACGGCCCCTCATTAAACGACAGCCGAGAGAAACTGGAAAAAATGTTTTCAAATGGTTTTATGTTGTATATATTCTCGAGTTGAGTGGCGGTAATGACTCTGGTGGTTTACATTTTTATTTGACATTTTATGGCAGATTTTGACTGGTCTTCTATGTTTTCAGATTAGCTGGGGTCATAGGAACTGTAGTAACAGTTGCTACCAGATCTTGACGGGTCTTCTATGTTTTCAGATTAGCTGGGGTCATAGAAGCTGTAGTAACAGTTGCTACCAGATCTTGACGGGTCTTCTATGTTTTCAGATTAGCTGGGGTCATAGGAGCTGTAGTAACAGTTGCTACCAGATCTTGACGGGTCTTCTATGTTTTCAGATTAGCTGGGGTCATAGAAGCTGTAGTAACAGTTGCTACCAGATCTTGACGGGTCTTCTATGTTTTCAGATCAGCTGGGGTCATAGGAGCTGTAGTAACAGTTGCTGCTCGTCGCTGCCATTTTTCGGTTAAAGAACGAAGCTTGTTGATTCAAATACGAATTTTAAACAGAAATTATCGATATTACTTTCTACACATTAATGTGCACCCTTTAGCGATGAGGATAATCAACCTTTTAAAATATATAATTTTTAAAGAACTATCATGTATAAAGTTTGCTGTTCCCAGATATTTAGCATGAAACTGCAACATATCGTATCATGTCCCACGGCCTAATAATGATCTCTTAATGACATTTTAATATCAGTACAATGTCCCCAAACAGCTGTCAACAAGAGTACATTAAACTAAATTAATCTCAGTACATTACTGACAGTTGCCTGAGCCAATGAGAGGGCCTCTACATGGTCACCCTGCCTGCTATAAATAGTAGCTAGGTCTCAAAATCATACTTTTTTGTCATAGATAACGGACATGTTTGATAGTATAAAAAGATAATGGGATGGTCATAACTGGAATATTTTGATAATAGGTCTTTTCATTTAGTTCTAACTTAAAAACAAACAACAACGGCAATAGCAGTAGCTGATATATTTTATACTTTATTGACACTTACAATGATGGAAGGCAAAACCGACAGCGGTGAGATACGGTGGTTCTCCGACAGGTTCGCGGTCGTGCCTTGGCAATGGAGACCTCTGGTGTCCTTGGCCCTAGGGCTACCTCCCTATTCACCACCATAGGCGCTGAGCTGGCCAGCCGCAGGTGTGAGCCTCGCGAGTTGGAATGGCTCTGCCATCGTATCTTCCTTACCATCCTCCGGGGAAACGCCTTCTCCATCCTGTCCGCCGGGGATGTGGGGAGGCCAGCACGTGGGACCCCATTTGCTCACCATACGGATTAATAGGCAAAGTTATAAACCATGGACTGAAGTTAAACACGACAAAACATTTACTGTAGCAAGCAGACGTTAACAGAGTATCACTGACTTTATTCGTTTTCTAGAAAGAAAAAAAAGAAATTATGTCTTCGATTTCGTTCTATAGTTCAAGATGGCGTCACACTGGAACGTATTACATTTAAAGATACGTTCCATTGTAGATATATGGCGATAACGACTACAACCATGATGATGGTGGTGGTGGTGGTGGTGATGGTGGTGGTGATGGTGGTGGTGATGGTGGTGGTGGTGATGGTGGTGGTGGTGGTGATGGTGGTGATGGTGGTGGTGGTGATGGTGGTGATGGTGATGGTGGTGATGGTGGTGATGGTGGCGATGGTGGTGATGATGATGGTGGTGGTAGTGGTGGTGGTGGTGGTGGTGGTGGTGATGGTGGTAATGGTGGTGGTGGTGGTGATGGTGGTGGTGATGGTGGTGGTGATGGTGGTGGTGGTGGTGATGGTGGTGGTGATGGTGGTAATGGTGGTGGTGGTGGTGATGGTGGTGATGGTGATGGTGGTGATGGTGGTGATGGTGGTGATGGTGGTGATGATGATGGTGGTGGTAGTGGTGGTGGTGGTGGTGGTGGTGGTGGTGATGGTGGTAATGGTGGTGGTGGTGGTGATGGTGGTGGTGATGGTGGTGGTGATGGTGGTGGTGGTGATGGTGGTGGTGGTGGTGATGATGGTGGTGGTGATGGTGGTAATGGTGGTGGTGGTGGTGATGGTGGTGGTGATGGTGGTGGTGATGGTGGTGGTGGTCATGGTGATGGTGGTGGTGGTGATGGTGGTGGTGATGGTGGTAATGGTGGTGGTGGTGGTGATGGTGGTGATGGTGGTGGTGGTGGTGATGGTGGTGGTGATGGTGGTGGTGATGGTGGTGGTGGTGATGGTGGTGGTGGTGGTGATGATGGTGGTGGTGATGGTGGTAATGGTGGTGGTGATGGTGGTGGTGATGGTGGTGGTGATGGTGGTGGTGGTGATGGTGGTGATGGTGGTGGTGGTGATGGTGGTGATGGTGATGGTGGTGATGGTGGTGATGGTGGTGATGGTGGTGATGATGATGGTGGTGGTAGTGGTGGTGGTGGTGGTGGTGATGGTGGTAATGGTGGTGATGGTGGTAATGGTGGTGGTGGTGGTGATGGTGGTGGTGGTGGTGGTGGTGGTGATGGTGGTGATGGTGGTGGTGATGGTGGTGGTGATGATGTTGATGGTGATGGTGATGATGGTGGTGATGATGGTGGTGGTCATGATAGTGCTGGTGATGGTGGTGGCGGTGGTGGTGGTGGTGATGGTGCTGATGATGTTGATGGTGGTGGTGATGGTGGTGGTGATGGTGGTGGTGATGGTGGTGGTGATGGTGGTGGTGATGGTGGTGGTGATGGTGGTGGTCATGATAGTGCTGGTGATGGTGGTGGTGATGGTGAGAGAGAGGGGGGAGAGAGAGGGCAGAGGACAGAGAGAGAGAGAGTATGTGTGTACGTGTGTGTGTGTGCGTGTGTGTGTGTCTAAGAGAAATAATTGTTTCTACTTTAGGCACAAGGCCAGCAAATACCCAGTGCATTACTGGTACTTTATTTTATCGACCCCGTAAGGATGAAAGGCAAAGTCAACCTCGGCGGAGAAATAATAGTTGTACAATACAACATACAAAATCAAGAAATTAGGATGAAATTGAGAATCGTGTGTGTATGTGTGTGGTAGGTGTGTGTGGTAGGTGTGTGTGTGTGTGTGTGTGTGATAGGTGTGTGTGGTAGGTGTGTGTGGTAGGTGTGTGGTAGGTGTGTGTTGTAGGTGTGTGTGTGTGTGGTAGGTGTGTGTGTGTGTATGTGTGTGTTGTAGGTGTGTGTTGTAGGTGTGTGTGTTTGGTAGGTGTGTATGTATGTGTGTGTGTGTGTGTGTGTGGTAGGTGTAGGGGTGGTGTTTTGTTGTGAGCATGAGTCGTTGAAATGACGAAAAATGATTTTTAACCGGAACAAAATTAGGAAGTAGTGTGTGTGTGTGGGGGGGGGGGAGTGAGAGAGAGAGAGGGGAAAAACAAAAGGGAGAGTGAGAATGCAAGAGAGAAAAAATAGAGTTAGGGAGAGACAGAGTGTGTGTGAGAGACAGAGTGTGGGTGAGAGAGACAGTGTGTGTGTGAGAGAGATAGAGTGTGTGTGAGAGACAGAGTGTGGGTGAGAGAAACAGAGTGTGTGTGAGAGAGACAGTGTGTGTGTGAGAGAGACAGAGTGTGTGTGAGAGAGACAGAGTGTGTGTGAGAGAGAGTGTGGGTGAGAGAGACAGAGTGTGTGTGAGAGAGACAGAGTGTGTGTGAGAGAGACAGAGTGTGTGAGTGAGAGAGAGAGAGAGAGAGAGAGAGAGAGAGCATTTCTTAAACTGGGAGTTGAAAGAAAAATCGACGGCAACAAAAGGAAAGGGTAATGTTCTAGGCTGATCAATAATAATCAATAATTGTTTCTACTTTTGACACAAGGCCAGCAATTACCCAGTACATTACTGGTACTTTATTTTATCGACCCTGTAAGGATGAAAGACAAAGTTAACCTCGGCAGGATTTGAACTCAGAATGGCAAGGGCCGTAACTCTGTACGTCAAAGCATGGCGTCCGACCCTCTACCGACACTGCCAAAATCAATAATAATCAAGAACAACAACAATAATTATTACAACAACAACAATAACAACGACATTAATTGTAATATACTTTGTACCTAAAGTAGAAACAATTGGTGGATTGGCAGTGTCGGTAGAGGGTCGGACGCCATCCTTTGCAGCATAGAGTTACGGCCCTTGCCATTCTGAGTTCAAATCCCGCCGAGGTTAACTTTGCCTTTCATCCTTACGGGGTCGATAAAATAAAGTACCAGTAACACACTGGGGTAATTGCTGGCCTTGTGCCAAAAGTAGAAACAGTTATTACAGATATCAGTGAGAATATTCTAGATCTCCCTTTGTCTAAGGTAACTAACTCGTCTTTATATTGTCCCCAAAGTCTGGGGGTCATTGGGGCCAATATATGTCAAATAACCGTAATTTTGTGGTATATAGTTACGGCATATAGTTACGGCCCTTTACGTTCTGAGTCAAATCCCGCCGAGATTAGCTTCGCCTTATGGGGTCGATAAAACAACGTACCAGTCACGAACTGGGGTCGATGTAATCGACTTTCTCCTCCTCACAAATTGCTGGCCTTGTGCCTAAATTAGAAATAATAATAGTTGTTGTTGTTGTGTAATGGCTTCTAGCTGTGACAAGGTCACCAGAAAGTCTCAACTTTCAATACAGTACAATGCAATTCAGGGCGCAGCGATACGTCAGACATACACATATGCACGCACGCATGCATAACACATGCATATCAACTTTATCTTCCCTATCACTCATACATCTCTGCCCCCATCCCCCCACCTTTCCCCCGCCTCTCTCTCTCTCTCTCTCTCTCTCATACAGACACACACACATTACATACATTACACACACACACCACACACTACTAAAAAGTTTCGGCGTACATACATACATACATACACACACACAACACACACACATTACACACACATTGCATACATTACACACACACACACACATCACATACATTATATACACATACACACACACACACACACACATACATACAAACATACATACACAACTTGACACGACCAGACACACATATGGCATGGAAGACCATTCTTTAAATCAAAGATAAATACTCCAACAGTGATACCACAACTGCCAGCCCTGTTAAATAACTCGATTTCTTCTGATAATAAAAACACCTTTTATTCGAAATTGTACAGATATCCGTCTAAATATTGAATCCACTTTACAAAGATTTGCTACAAAAACATGGATGGAAAAGACATCGTCAACACTGGTGAAGAATCAAAGAAATACGAGAAATGTAAAAAGAATATTTTTAGTTGTAGTTAGAGAAGGAACCGAAACTATAAATCGAAGTTTTCTCGGAGCTACAAATTCAATAATGACAGATTTGGATTGATATAAAATAAATAAAAATACCCCCCCCCCCCATGTTGGCTATATGAACAGAATGAAGCTATACTAGGACGAACTCTTCACCCAGGGCTAAATTATTTCACAGCCAAACAATCACGCCAACAAGCAACACGCAACGTAGGTAAAAATAATGTAAACATTATTCAAAACAATTATGAGAGTGTGAAACCCTTACAAATAACAACATCAAGTGAGCAGTGTCTTATCAGACATCCAATCAACACATATCACAACAAACCGCCATGTTACTAGATTCACTTGTAACCAGTCTGACCAACAACAACAGACATCTTATGATGTTATCTACACGTGGAACAGCCATAGTGGCGACAAATTGACACTTCGACTGCTATATCTCGCAGATAACATCTCATGATGTTATCTGCACGTGGCAGATAACATCTCATGATGTTATATGCACGTGGCAGAAAACATCATGCGAGTTGGGAAGGAGCTCCTTAAGAAATACTCCCTGTATGATAACCCAAATTCACTTCTTCTATACATTAGTTATCAGAGACATGTTGAAGTTTCTCCTCCAACTCACCCTGTTCAGCATTTTGTGCTGAATTTCCTCTGCCTCTAACGCGATGTCATCTTCAAGAACATCTTTCGGTGAGATGGTTGGTCTTCTAACTCGTCTGCATGCATCAAATAAGAACCCTACCAGCAGGTTCATTGTGACGTTTCACATGCCCGGTTAATGCGAACCTATATGTCTTTATGATGTCAAAAAGGTGAGGGTGTGAACCGTATAGCGATTTATTTGCTACGTGTGTTTTCCAGGATATGTTCTGGACCTTTTACACAGAGTGGAGTCTGCAGCGAGGTCCATTGGACTCCTCTTGGGTGCTGACAAAACACAATTCATGTATCTCAATGCAACACCAAATAATGCATGCCCTAGATGGTTTTGGAGGTTGAAGAATTGGATGACGTCTTTTACTTTGACAGCTTCATGAACACGACAGCTTCATGAACATTTGTTGCCAGAATACTTCAAAGTGAGTCTTGGACCAACAACCGCTATATTGGCTCTCACTTTGAAGGATATGTTTTTGTAATCCAAGAACAGGGAAATAACAACGAGATACCTATTGTTAAAAAAGATAGGGATGCAGGCAAAACACCTATATGTGACAATAGATGTAGACTCTGCGGAATAAACATCGAAGATATTAGCCACATCATAAGCAGCTGTCCAAAGATGTCATCACGGTACTATCTGCCTATAAGGCATGATGTTGTGGCCAAAACACTATACAATGCAATACGTAGAAAGGATAGTCATGAGAAGAAACATAAAAGTCAGTGATTTGGAGGGCATACGCATATATAACATGAAAGCGTACTGCTGGAATTATCCAGCTAAAATCCCAACAAAATGCAAACATAACAAACCAAACATAATGATATGGAACAGAGAAAAGAAGACATGCACAGTAGTGGAGATCAGCTGTCGAGCAGATGTCAATATAATGCTAAAGATTAGCGAAATGGAGAATATTTATGCTGAATCTACAGATACTCCACCCTGACTTTTAGATTTGTGCATGTGATAATTGGGGCTCTTGGGTGTGTTACTGACTCAGTGCAAATCGTATGGAGCTAAGCTTTAAAGAACCAGTAATGACACGGCTAGTTAGGAAGTTGTAAGTACAGTACATTAATCGAACTGTAAAAATGTATAAAACATTTCAGAAATTCACCACGTAATAGCTGAATATGCATGGTCGTAACTCCCGAGGGAGACGCAAGGGCGTCCTATTGACGGCGTTTTTAGGGCATTTGTAAACTGTCGGAGCCCATCTCTTTTCCAGGTCTGAATACAGTAGATTTCTTCCAGAAAAAGATAAAGAGTGAGAGAATGGAAGTGAGACAAAGACGCAGAGAAAGAATAGACAAGTACTTTTTTTTTTATCAAACTCGAAAGGATGAAAGACAAAGTTGACCTCGGCAGGATTTGAACTGAGAGAGGAGAGAGCCAGAACTAATACTGCAAAGTATTCTATCCGACATTCAAGTCACTCTGCCAATTCGTCGCCTATAATTGCATATACTCATGTATAAATACAGAAACATATGCGCGAGTACATATATACCTCAAAACATACAGATCGACACATGCAATACCACTTCTACAGAGCGAGAGAGAGAGAGAGAGAGAGAGAGAGAGAGAGAGAGAGAGAGAGAGAGAGAGAGAGAGAGAGAGAGAGAGAGAGAGAGAGAGAGAGAGAGAGAGACTTACATACGTATTTACCTAGATGATGTCTAAATTCCAATGAGAGTCTTGTTTCTGTGTTAGAGACTCTCTCTCTATTGGGGGAAGATTTATGAAATAATTGTATCTACTTTTGGTACACGGCCAGCAACTACCCCAGTGCATTACTGGTACTTTATTTTATCAACCCCGTAAGGATGAAAGGTAAAGTTAATCTCGGTGCGATTTGAACTCGGGCCGTAAAGGGCCGTAACTGTGTGCTGCAAAGCATAGCGTCCAACCCTCTACCGATACTGCCAATCCATCGCCCACTCTCTGAGCGACAGTAGCTATAACCCGAAAAGAAGAAAAGATCAACATCATCGGAAACTACTGAGCCGCAGGTTTTATATCGGAGTTATCCCAGTTTCCTGAGTTACTTTCTCCTAGAAGAATGCCCTGACAAAGGCTAGGGGTCCTCCTACACTCCCAGTGGTTTAACCGCGCGATCGGGTGTCCAGCCCGACTATTTCTATGTCCCCGCGCATATACATACACATGCACCCATGCATATACACATATACATATACATACATATGTACATGTGTATATACACATACACATACATATGTACATGTGTATATACATATTTACACACTTTTGGATGGCCGTTGACTCTTATGAGTTCTTCCGCCCTTTGTCAGGTTTTGTTCTTTGTCCTGCAGAGTATCCAAAATCTCCCTCCTCACCAAGTAAACTTGGTGGGGTTGCCGGTTTAGTGGCCGATGACCCGACCATACGACAGGTTGTACTGGGTTACATGTTACCAGTAGCACTCAAGAGTGACCCGACATACATACATACATACATACATACATACATACATACATACATACATACATACATACATACACACATACACACACACATACATACATACATACATACATACATACATACATACATACATACATACATACATACATACATACATACATACACGCTTGTGGTCAGTTCGATAATTGGACGTATGTAATTACCTGCTAATATGAAAACAACATACCATATATTGGAAATTGTTGAGCTACATATTGTGGTAAGATTACATACAATATTTCTACATAATTGTTTGAACTGTAAATATATTACAACACATCTATTTATATGAACGTTACATAGATTTTAACATAAATATAGCGTTGTTATATTACATTCAAAAAGAAATATACTAAGTAACGTTACAAAACGATCCCACCCACCCCCACCCCCAAAAAACCCAAACAAAAAGAAAATGCTAAATATAAACGTTTAAAATACAGTTGTAGAATTAGAAACTAGCTGAAAGGAAATATTACTCAAGCTGTGAACAACTTTAAATTTAATTCTGACAAAATTTTGTTGAAACTTTTAAAGATCATCGTGTATTTTGAAAAATAAATGCGAAATATTAGTGAATAGATGAGCTCGTCATGGCAAAACGTATTAGTCTCCTTCGACCAAATCGCAACTACAACCATTGTATACAATGGAGTTACGATCTCAACAAAGATTTATATGAAGTATACAAACAATCTGAACCCCAAAAGTTCGGTTTTATGCAGAGGCTAAAAACTTTGTGGAACTTCAAACACCCAGAATTAGACTTTTCCACAAAACATTTAAATGAACAGGCAAAACGTATCATTAGATGTAAATTGATATATCTAACGGAACTGAGTGACACTATTGAAGACAATCATTCCACTTCCATTGACAGAGAGAATGGTCAGCTAAATCTAGCAGTAAACAACACACCATCAACATAGCTGAAATCCATAATTCTACTGTACAAACAGAACACCAAAAACTTGTGGATACATTACAAATGATATGGGATGATATGTTTCAAGAGATCGCAGTAAACGAAATAGCTGACAATTATCTGAAGGTCACACGGCCCAAAGATGGGGAAACAACATATGAATTGCTTAATATTTTGTTATATGTTTCAGCTATCACATTGCTATCCTATCATAAACAACTAAAACCTCGCAACCAAGATACAAACAGAAAGCCTGAACTAGCGAGGATGCGTAATTTAAAAGACAAAATGTTCTCCCTGAGGCGAAATATCGCACAGATCACTGTAGTTATAATTCCAAACTACACCAGTTGAAATAACAACTCACAGCTGCAGCAGAAAGACTAAAATATAAGTCAACAGCACATAAACGGCAAGTGCTAAATAGATTATTTGCCAGAGATCCTAAATCAGTTTATCGCAGCTTCAATGGGAAAAGCTCAATCTCTGTAAATGGCACCCCTACAAAAGAACAGTTTGAGAGCTACTGGAAGTCTGTATGGGAAATGAATGACGGATTTAGCAAACAAAACAATCCAAACAAAACAATACGACATAGATGGGTCAATACTGGAAATAGCTCTGTAGAAAATGTCGAATAGGAAATCACCAGGCCCAGACCTTATACAGGATACTGGCTGAAGAATTTGACCTTCTATCGGCAAGATCTCATACGGCTGTTTAGAGAAAACATCAAATGCACACAAGAACTGCCCCAATGATTATCAACTGTCACTACTCTCCTCATCCCCCAAAATAGCCAGACCACCCTTGCTAAAAATTACCGCCCAATAGCCTGCCAGAACATCATGTATAAATTATACACTGGGTGCCTTAATCTGTTCTTACAGGATCATTGTGCTACCAACAACATTATAACACCTGAGCAAGCTGGTGGAAAGAAGGAGGTGTGGGGCTGCGTAGGTCACCTACTAACAAATAAAATGATACAGGAAAAAACAGCAAAGAATCGCAGGAACATGAGTGAGGTGTGGCTAGACTATCAGAAAGCTTTTGATAGTGTACCTGATGGGTGGATTATTGAGGCTTTACAGTTAGCCAAAGTCCCACAACCACTAGTAGCTGCTGTTGAACGCCTGACCAAGAACTGGTACACCAATTTGATCCTTAGGGGTGAGAAGGAGAAAATTAATACAAAATACAATACACTACCAGAAAGGCATCTTTCAGGGTGATAGTTTATCAGTGCTGCTCTTCGTCCTCTCTCTAAACCCACTGTTATACCTGCTCACAAAACAAAGTGGCCATGAAAGTGGGTCCAGAAGTATCTCCCATCTTTTCTTTGTTGACGATCTGAAGTTGTATGGGCCAAATATCAACTATATTAAAAAATAATTGGATCTCATTACACAATTTTCTGTAGATATTAGAATGAAATTTGGTGAGTCCAAATGTGCATATATGACAGTAAAACGTGGAAGGGATGTGCCCTCCTCTGGAAATCTAGGGATAAACTGCTTGACAATATAACCTCTACAGTCAGGTGACAACCACAGATATCTTGGACAGGGTGAGAATGTCAGATATGATGGACCCATAAATAAGGAGAGAACCAGAACTGAATACCCCAGGAGAGTAAAGAAAATATGGTCATCAGAACTATCAGCGTACAGCAAATACATTGTCCACAATACTTATGCTGTGACAATCCTAACGCCAACATTTGGTCTGCTGAACTGGTCATTGCAAGAACTAAGTGAGATGGATGCAAGAACTCGCAAGCTTCTCAGTGTTACTGGAAACTTTAACATCAATGGTGATGTAGATAGGCTATATGTCTCACACAAGGAAGGTGGCCGGGGTCTAAAATCCATATTAACATCATACGAGACCCGGATAGTAACACTGAAGCAACATCTTCAGCAGAAGGAAAAGGTCAGCAACCATCCTAATATCATTAGGATAGCCACTGATCTGGAGGAGAGATATGGAATTAGGTCTGATATAAATCTCTCTCCCAGGAAAATTGGAAGATCCTATTCAATGTTCGAACAAGATAAAAAAAAAATGGACCAATTTACAGAGAAAGTTGTGCATGGGTATCTGAGACGAATAACACGGACCATAAAGGGGATAAATCATTCAAAAAGCCTGGCATGGAGTTCTGGCAAGTTTATGACATCCCACCTTGAATGATATCTCTATGCAATACAGGAACAAGTAATCCCTACCAAATATCTGCTATACAAAATAGAAGGGCCATCAGTAGACGATGTAAAACAAAGAAAGAATGCCAACTGCGAAAGAATGTCATCTCGCTACTACCTCCCTATGAGACACGGTGTGATAGCTGGAATCATCTGGAGCGCACTTAGGAAAACAAAATAAAAGACAAATGAGGAGGAATATATTGAGATATATGGGACTAAAGAATACTGGTGCAACCTGAAAATAAAAACTGCCACCAAATTAAAGTACAACCGGCCTGATATTGTTGTTTCAAACCACACATTGAAAACGTGCTCTGTTGTAGAGATTAGCTGCCCACTTGATGTCAACTTTGTAAGAAAAATACAGGAGAAGGAGGACACCAATGATCCGTAGATGTCCTCCTTCTCTTGTATTTTTCTTACAACGTTGACATCAAGTGGGCAGCTAATCTCTACAACAGAGCACGTTTTCAATGTGTGGTCCCAAACAAATCCGATATCCAAGATACACCTTTAGCTTCATACCCATCATTATTGGAGCTACAGGTTATATACCAATCCGCTTGGACCAAAGTATAACTGAATTTGGATTTGTGGACAAAGAACGCAGCTCCCTAATTCATAGACTACAAATGGCTGCGATAGCTGGCACCTTCAAAATTTGCAAAACATTCTTGCGATTCAAGGGATGACAATTTCTTTTCTTTTACATTTTTGACCGGCCACCATGCTGGATTTGCTTAGTGTGTGTGTGTGTGTGTGTGTGTGTGTGTGTGTGTGTGTGTGTGTGTGTGTGTGTGTGTGTGTGTGTGTGTGTGTGTGTGTGTGTGTGTGTGTGTGGATGTATGTATAAGAAAAATTAATAATAAATAAACAAGGTCTCACTATTTCCCACCCAACTCTAAAAATGTCATTTCTGAAGGGAAAAAGACACCTCACTTATTGCATGACCGAAGACGACAACAACCACAACCACAACCACAATGACAACAACAACAACAACAACAACCACAACCACAACAACAACAACAACAACAACAACAACAACAACAACAACAACAACCACAACAGCAACCACAACAACAAAAACCGCAGCAACAACAACAACAACAACAACAACAACAACAACCACAACAACAACAACAACAGCAGCAGCAGCAGCAGCAGCAACAACAACAACAGCAGCAGCAGCAGCAACAACATCAACGACAACAACAACGACAACAACAACAACGACAACAACAACAACAACAACAACAACCACAACCACAACAACAACAA
>OZ024746.1:7532544-7535044 GCA_964016885.1 Eledone cirrhosa
ATATTTCTAGCTTGTCTCCGTTGGTGTTTTTAAAAACCAGAATTAGTTGTTTAGTTTACATAATGAGACCCCACGCCCACCCTATCCTATCTATTTTATAACGTGGGATTTCTTGTAATGTACTTTTTTTGTCATGTATAATGTTTGTTTATTTTTAATGTCTAAAGAAAATTAATTGTCACAGGAATGCTACTACTTAAAATAGAATTTAGCCGGAGATAGATTATTCGAGATCCGAGAGTAGGTAATAAATGTCAACATCTTGCTAACTGTATTAACCTTCTTGTAGTGAAAATTGACATATTGATAAAACAAACACATGGCCAACTTTTTGAAAACTAGTTTATAATCTCCCTCGCTTTGTGTGTGTAGTCAGTGGCACCGTTGTCAATATAAGAACATGAACATTTACTACATCTCACTTGTACTACACATCTGTGGCTATATATAGGGGCGTATCTAGCGTATGACAAGCATGGCACGTCCCATGGACCCCACTTGAAAGGGGGCGCTTACTGGATTAGGAACACTTTCTATTAAAGTCAGATAACCTATCGTTAGAGAGTGATAAAAGAAACTTCTTCAGATATATGATCTGTCTTTGATTATCATAGGTGAGAAACACTGTTGTGGCTGGATCATAAACCATTTATATAAATTATTAGGCCTCCATAAGTAAAAATACATTGCTGGAACTACATGATCACAGAGGCATACCTCATAGTATGACTTGTTAAATATTTTAATAGGGTTTTAATATTTGTCACAGATCAGTATTACACAGATCACCCCCTTTAATATTTGTCACAGATCAGTATTACACAGATCTCCCCCTTTAATATTTGTCACAGATCAGTATTACACAGATCTCTCCCTTTAAATACACTAACACTTTTGCTAATACTTTACGTATACTTAAGTGTAATGGATACATGTAGAACAAATGAAAATGCAGTTTAATACCCTTAGGTTTAGGGCCTAAACCCTCATTTATTTAAACTGCACTGTCAATCCCATTGTCTAACAATTACTATATAGTTTACTGCAGGGGCAGGGGCACAATTTCAACGTTTGCCATAGGAGCTATTTTCCCTTGATACACTTCTGGCTATATGTCAACATAAACATATTACTTCCACTGTACATCTGTAGTTATATGTCAACATAAACACCTCACTTCCACTGTACATCTGTAGTTATATGTCAACATAAACACCTCACTTCCACTGTACATCTATAGCTATATGTCAACATAAACAGCTCACATCCACAATACATCTGTAGCTATATGTCAACATAAGCACCTCTCTTCCACTATACATCTGTAGCTATATGTCAACATAAACACCTCATTTCCACTATATATCTGTAGCTAAATATCAACATATTACTTCCACTGTACATCTGTAGCTATAAGTCAACATATTACTTCCACTATACATCTGTAGCTATATGTCAACATATTACTTCCACTGTACATCTGTAGCTATAAGTCAACATATTACTTCCACTATACATCTGTAGCTATATGTCAACACCTCATTTCCAACATCTGTAGCTTAATATATCTAATACATGTATCGACCAGTATCCAGATGGAGTCGTAGAGGCGTCGTCAAAACCGCTTTAAACCTGGCGGAGCCCTACCCCTCTCCAGCCCAGAACATAGCCAATTTCTTCCAGAGAAAGAAAGAAAGAAAAAGAGACGGGGAAGGAGGAAGAATTGACCTCCAGTACTCGACTGGTATTTATTTACTTCGAAAGGATGAAAGGCAAAGTTGACCTCGGAGGGATTTGAACTCAGAGAGAGCAGAGAGCCGGAGCAAATACTGCAATTCATTCTATCTGACGTTCTATATATATATATAAATATATATATATATATATATATATATATATATATATATATATATATATATATATATATATATATATATATATATATATATATATATATATATATATATATATATTTTATATATATATATATATATATATAAGTATTGAAGTTTCCGTTGAAAATTGAAAAAGTCATAGGAGTGAAGAGTGCTCTATGTAAGTACCAGAGCAAAATTTAATGTATAATAAGCAATACAATATAATTACCTCATTACCAGAGGTTTCCCGAATAAGACGAATACGAAAAACGTCCTCATTCGTTCGTCGGACAAGGCAATATAAAACATAGTGAAATATTTGGAAAGTCTCCTCAAGAAATGCAAAATATATATAAATAAAAGTAATGAAAGAGATATATAAAAAAATATAAGGAAATATAGTTAGGGTATGTGTATATGTATGTATATTCACTCACAACTGTACATATGTGTGTATGTACAAATGCATGTGTATGGTGAAAATGTGTGCGTAAGTACATATATGAGGGCAAGTATATTTGTGTATATATGACCACAAATACGTATATAATATAAGTTGAAAAAGAAAATGTATGATAATATAGTTGACACGCATCCAGATACAGGTATTAAATACACATACG
>OZ024746.1:7540044-7572544 GCA_964016885.1 Eledone cirrhosa
CCTAAATAAGAAATTATTATCAAACCTTGTTTGGAGGTGGATTCACAGAATCGGTAGAGCGTCGGTCAACATACTTTGTAACATGTAGTTAGGTCCCTTTGTGTTCTCAGTTCAAATTCCCGTTGAGGTTAGCTGTGCCTTTCTTCCTTATGGGGTTGATAAAATAAAGTACCAGTTACGTACCTGGGTAGATTTAACCGACCTTCCCCCACACCAGAATTGTTGGCCTTGCACCTAAATCAGAATCCATTATTTTGTTCTAATATTTGTTTGTGGCCAGACAATGGTCTTCTGTAACGAGAATCACTTCCGATTCTACTTTTAATCCGAAGTTTTTTAGCCATTGTTAACTTCCAAGTTAAGTCCGCCGGGGTTGTGGTGAGGTCACCAATATGATTCACTGAAGTCAGATATTCTAATGATTCTATATATATATATATATGAAAAACATGGGAAGAAAGAGGAATACTGCGTGGTTGCACATGGGTTACATATTATAAAATTAGTCCCTCATCAGTGATTTGCCAACCATCATTGGTATTTCATCGCATTAAAAATCAGATACCTCAGGTTGGTGCGAGCAATAACTAAAATAAGCTATTGGGACAAGTGATTCGCGTAAAGCGAGTGAGATAAGTAAACAGCATAGAAGGAAAAGCAAACTGAAGGTAGGAAAACAGCAAGCAACATGATGGTTATCCGGTCAGCATAAACTGGGTGAATTTCATGAGCGGTCAGAAAACAGACCGTCCGCCGTGAATGAGGTGTGAGAAAGAAGGAACCCCACTACTAACGAATGGGAGGAAGTGAAAATGGGAGAAACAGAGTGATATATATATATATATTAATTCAAAATATTAACAAAATAGATATTCTTGTGATCAAGTATATTTTATTATACATATTTCAGAGGAACTGAGTTAACTTCAACAGTACGTCCTCATCAGATAAAATAAGATGATGCATGACATACCCTGACATAGTAGATGGTTAAGATTCAGTCATGGTAGTGAGTAATATATTAGTCACTACCAGTTTTGTCATATATTACTCACTACCATGACTGAATCTTAACCATCTACTATGTCAGGGTATGTCATGCATCATCTTATTTTATCTGATGAGGACGTACTGTTGAAGTTAACTCAGTTCCTCTGAAATATGTATAATAAAATATACTTGATCACAAGAATATCTATTTTGTTAATATTTTGAATTAATATTAATAACTCCGGAAAACCAAAACTGTTGAGTGCTTCCAATCTATTGTAAAACTCATTCTTTGATTTATTCATTGAACCTTGTTTAACCTTTATATATATATATATAAGGATGTGCGTATGTATTTTGTGGTGGGTGTGTTTATACAACAATATGTGTGCACATATATACATATATGTGTGTGCGTATACGTATATACAAAGCATCTGTCAGAAGAAGAGCGTCTAGCTATGTATCTAGGTAATGACCTTGACGCCACCAATACATCCACCACACCACCACAAACGCCGCTACCATAGACACCGGCACGAATACCACACCCCACACACACGCCAACTGACAATCCACTAACTTCATACCACAGCCCATCCCACTAAGCAACCATAACCACCACCATATCATCACATCCACCCCCACATACTCTACACGCCAAGGCCAACCAACCACCACCACACCACAGCCCACCTCATCCACCGACCGTCACCAACATCTCACCATCACACCCACCCCCATATACACTACAGGCCAGTACATCGCCTTGATCCTTCCCACCAATCAAAACAACTCATTTTGTCAAACTCTTGAATCTCTGACTTTACCACATAGCATGTATTTCATTTTCTTATAGCATTTTAAGAGGGTCCGTCGAGCTGCGGATTATTGAGTCGGGTAGGATCGATATAGATCGAACCTTGAGCTGATCAGTGGCGCAACGCGCGTCACCTATCAATAAATGCAATGAAGGAATAATCAATCGTCCTTTTTATCCTTTCTATATATTACACTCTGTATAGCTCTACACCTCATCACAGAAGTGAACCTAAACATCGAGTGCTCTCCCGGGCGAACCTGCAGTAACTCCTAGTTACACCCCCTGGATATATATATATATATATATATATATATACGTTCATATATAGAGAGAGATCTATGTACATATGTATGAATATCTTACAGAACCCTTTTCCTTTTTTATTTCTCTGGTGAGCACAATAAAAAACTTCCAAGTTATCTTCTTTGTAGAGCCTTGCCAGATACTGGCAACCGTCGAGTGTTTCTCGCTCTCTATTTCTTCTTCAGTGTGTTTTATAAAATTGTTTTCGTGTTGTTTCTAATCTCTTTAAACATTTTTGTTGTGTCGTTATCTAAATTTATTCTGTCTCTGTTTTGTATTTTATTGTTTCTTTATAAAACTAGAAACAACAACGTGTCTTTAACCACGTTTCAGGATGTTCATTATGTTATTATACTATATACATGTCCAGTCTATAGATAACGTATGTTACTATATACATGTCCAGTCTAGAGATAACGTCTTGGTCTTCCTCTTCCAGTGTGTCCATGTAGGGGCTCCCACAGGAGCACTGAGTGCAATGTAAACTCTGGATGTCGGTGAGCATGTCCAGCTGACCCCAGTCTCCTCTGTGTCACTTTTGAGCTGACTCTTGGGAGGCTCCCATACAGCTCTGAGGGGATCACTAATGTAGGCGGGAAGCCGCTAGAATTGGTTGAGGACTTCCTGTATTTGGGAGCAAAGATTGGGAATACAGAAGATGATGTGGTTGAGAGGAAGAGCAAAGCCTGGGCGGCGTGCCACAGCTTGAGATCGGTGTGGAAGTCGGACCTTCGTGAAGACCTGAAGGTCCGCCTTTTCATTGCTGTAGTGGAGTCTGTGCTGCTGTACGGGTCTGAGAGACTTGGACACTGACCAAGAAACTCACTCAGATGGTGGATGGGTGCTACACGAGAATGCTGAGGATGGCTCTGAACATTAATCAGAGATAACGTATGTTACTATATATATTTAACGAAGGGTATAATAAGTAATTTTTATAGAAATAGTTATAACAAGAATAATAGTTAAAATAACAAGTATAATAGGAATAAATGATTTGGTTTATATATGGTTTACTTCACGTGAATCAATTAAAAAGTACATATAAAACAGTTACCAAGAGTTGTTAATTTTGTTATTGTTGTTGATGTGAAAACAGCGAGTAGACAGATTATGTTGTTGTTGTTGGAGTCCGTGGTAATAGTTGAGACCGTAGTGAGTAAGAGAGAGTAATGGTTTGTATACCTCTGAATGGTCTGTAATTGGTTGTAGACCACTGTGGCTTGTACATGGTCTGTAGTAGTAGGGCTCCACTCTCTCTCTCTGTATCTGTAGGCCTCATGGGGTCTGTTGATAGTGGTGAATCTTTCACATAGCTTGTCCTGTAGTGGGGTGCTCCGATCTCTCTATCTCTGTAGACCACTGGGGTCTGTTGATAGCAGTGAATCCTTACATAGTTAGTTGCTAGCGTAATGCTCCAATGTTTTAGGAGATTAGTATCGGTGTACATATAAAATTATTACAAAAGACAATAAATGCCGGTGTGTGTTGTGATAATGTTTTTACTTCATAGAAGTCAAAGGGATTAAATGAATCATTACCCGTGGGTCACAACTCCTAGGCTGAAGTGTGTAGAGCAAAGGAGAGATCTTCTCTTGGAGGTGTTAACATCTTCTTAGGTTCTTAGGCTGCTGGTGGCATCCTTCTTGAGTGGCGAAGGAAAATGAGAGAGGAGTCATCTCATGATAAGGTCGCAGGTGTTGTTAACACTTTGGAATCAAGGAGGCGAGAAAGAGAGATCGTCCTAACCTGTTCCTTTTATAGGGTCTGACCGGAAGTGACCAACAGGGTTCTATCACCCCTAAAGGGAAGCAACTCCAGCTACTTCCTGTCTAGAGAGCGGTGATGAAATTGTCACGACAAAGGAGGCAACTCTTGCTACAGGCTCTATATGTAGCTGTCACTTTCTGTCTCCCACCAAAAGGGTGATGATCCAGAATTTGACCTTTCGGTGTCACCCAAGGTTCAAGGCGCGGATAGATTTCGCTACATACATGTCCAGTCTATAGATAACGTATGTTACTATATACATATCCAGTCTATAGATAACGTATGTTACTATATACATGTCCAGTCTATAGATAACGTATGTTACTATATACATGTCCAGCCTAGAGATAACGCCATTTTACACGTAAGTAATTAGCGATAGACGTCTATTACTGTAAGTGGTTAATCACAAGTATATATATATTACATTTCGTTATAGACATCGAATTGTCTGAGTTATGAGAATGTCTGTTCATCGAGGTCAACTTTATACTTCATCCGTTCGAGGTTTATTCTTCCTCTATGTGTCTTTTTCACTCTCTCTTCTTTTCGGGAAGAAATTGGCTGTGTTCAGACCTGGACAGGGATTATCTTCGCCTGGTTTAAACCATTCCCACGTCAAGCTATGTCACCACGGCGTCCTCACGTTTGTTTACGTAGAAACCAGCAGTAATCAGCATTGAAGATGGTAAATGATGAGAAGTGAAGTAAATCTGTTAAGAGGTTTAGAATATATGAAATATCTTAAATGTAAAATCTAGCTTTGTCAATCCGTGGTAAGAAAAGAAATCAACAAGACTAGTTTCTAGTCTTATTAAACCTTCATCAGTGAAAGAACATCTGTGGAGAGAAAATGGGTATTTTTTTCTCACTGTTGTGTAAACCAATCAAACTAGCTTAGTTCTGCTTGAGTTTGTATTTTCTATAGATAACTAGAAGTTTAATAATTTATCTCGACAGAAGACGATTGTAATTTAGGAGAGATCTGGCTGCTATTTCTAATAGGTCGTGTGAGTACGTAGACTGTTGTTCGTTGTTACTCTATCAGAGTGTTGTCCTATATTGTGTTCACTCAGCAATTTCCTTCTCCAGCTATGATATTACATACATCATTATAGATAGTGGGGGCGGGGGGAGACGAACATGAGTAATATAGAAAAGAAACAATAAAGAGAAGAATGAGAAAAGGTGGAAAGGAAATAGAAGAGAAGATGGAGAAATGTAAAAGTATTATAAGTAGGAAGAGGGGAGGTACAGATTGCTCATTTACGGTGATAGTTATAGTAAGACAGTGATGACAATATGTACAGGATATCTAAGTGGTGGTGGTGGTGGTGGTGTAGTGGGGTAGTGGTTGTGGTGGTGTAGTGAGGTAGTGGTCGTGGTGGTGGTGGTGTAGTGGGGTGGTGGTGGTAGTGGGGTAGTGGTTGTGGTGGTGTAGTGAGGTGGTGGTGTAGTGGGGTGGTAGTGTAGTGGGGTAGTGGTTGTGGTGGTGTAGTGAGGTAGTGGTCGTGGTGGTGGTGGTGTAGTGGTGGTGGTGGTGGTGGTTGTAGAGGTGGTGGTACTAGTAGTATTAGTAGTGGTGGTGGGGACAACTAGAGAAGAGTTCTACGGGGGGGGGGGGGATCATCAAAAGACTATGTTAGTAAACCGACAAAGACTGGTATTTGTCAAACCTTATTCGAACGGTTTGATCGTCTGGAACTGGACGGTTTGATCGTTTGGAACTGGACGGTTTGATCATTTGGAACTGGACGGTTTGATCGTTTGGAACTGGACGGTTTGATCGTTTGGAACTGGACGGTTTGATCGTTTGGAACTGGACGGTTTGATCGTTTGAAACTGGACGGTTTGATCGTTTGGAACTGGACGGTTTGATCGTTTGGAACTGGACGGTTTGATCGTTTGGAACTGGACGGTTTGATCGTTTGAAACTGGACGGTTTGATCGTTTGGAACTGGACGGTTTGATCGTCTGGAACTGGACGGTTTGATCGTTTGGAACTGGACAGTTTGATCATTTGGAACTGGACGGTTTGATCGTCTGGAACTGGACGGTTTGATCGTCTGGAACTGGACGGTTTGATCGTTTGGAACTGGACGGTTTGATCGTTTGGAACTGGACGGTTTGATCGTTTGGAACTGGACGGTTTGATTGTCTGGAACTGGACGGAACATGGGAGTAGATGTTTTAGTGTGAAAAAGACAAAGACTGGTTTGATAATAAAGATTCTATTATCAGTAACTGAAAAGAAAACAGTTATTCTATGACAAGGTCCTGGGTGAGAATCCCTCGACCCGACCTGTTACTGAGAAGATATATAAATAATACAAAACTACATTACAACGTTAAAGGATGAAAAACGATTGGTGATGAAAGCTGTCTTAAGAAGTGCAAGCTGCCTTTAATAGTAAAGATACTAAGACATATGTATTATTGTGGATTGGCAGTATCGGTAGAGGGTCGGACGCCATACTTTGCTGCAAAGAGTTACGGCCCTTTGTGGTCTGAGTTCAAATCCCGACGAGGTTAACTTTGCCTTTCATCTTTACGGGGTCGATAAACTAAAGTACCAGTAATACACTGTGATAATTGCTGGACTTGTGCCAAAAGTAGGAACAATTATTTACAAGTAAATTCTCCACCAGGTACAGGTGACCCCCCCCCCCCCAAAGAGGATGTCCCCATCCTCGGATCACCGATCCACTCACCGGCCATCCGCTCCACCATCAGGTCTATGCTCCAACAACTCCATAGCCTCACGAGCCGACTGGGCTTGATCGACGGCCACCCAACTCTCTTCCTGTTGAGGAACTGCTTCGCCATGCCAAAGCTCTACACCCTTTGCAGCGCTCCATGCTACAGCCACGCATCTCTCCTCGCTGACCTCGATACTTGTATCCGAGCGACAGCTGAGGAGATATGAAACGTCCGGTTTAACGACATTTGATGACAACAGGCCACTTTACCTGTCAGATTTGGCGACTTGGCCACCGGTCCCCGATCTCGCTGGCTTTGCCGGCGTTTCTTTCATCGGTAACCTCATGCCGCGTCCTCGTCAGCAGGAGTTCGCCTGTGAGACGTGGGACAGGCTAGGACTTAGCCTGGTAGATGGCCCCCCTCCTTCTCCCCCTGCTGACGTCAAGTCCCCCCTAAGCATATCGGATGCCATCCAATGCAGCCTGGCCTCAGACAGGCTCACGCGCCGGCTCGACCAGTGATCCCTGGCTCCATGCCTTGCCACTGGCACGTAGCTGGATAACAATAGCCTGCGCATCGGCATTTCCTGAGGCTTGGACTCCGGATCTGCGAGCCACATAAATGTCGCCGTGGATCCACCGTGGACTCTTTCGGACTCCACCCGCTTTCCTGTCGCCACAGTGCCGGCTGCCTTCCATGCCATGCTGCCCTCAACAGGGGCATTAAGCATGACTTGGATGCTGCAGGCTTCCCCTCCCAGTTCGAGCCGGTGGGGGTGGACCGAGGGGATGACAAAAGACCAGAGTATGACCATCTTCCCACTCCGCGGTAGCAAATCCCTCGTCTGGGATGTCACTTACAGCGACACTTTCTCCAGCTGCAGTGTGGTGCAGTCTGCCACTAACCCAGGTACTGCTGCACATCGGGCAGAGGAGGCCAAACTCTCCAAGTACCGGTCGCTCTCCGACAGGTTCGCGGTCGTGCCCTTGGCAGTGGAGACTTCTGGTGTCCTTGGCCCTAGGGCTACCTCCCTATTCACCTTCATAGGCGCTGAGCTGGCCAGCCGCAGGTGTGAGCCTCGCGAGTTGGAATGGTTCTTCCAGCGCATCTCCCTTATCATCCTCCGGGGAAACGCCTTCTCCATCCTGTCCGCCGGGGCTGTGGGGAGGACAGCATGTGGGACCCCATTTGCTCACCATACGGATTAATAAGAAAAGTTATAAACTATTGTAAATAAATAATTATTGTGGCTTGCTTTAAAAAAAAAAAAGCATTTGTCTAATGACACCATTTATAACATAAAATAAGTATAACATAGCTACATATAGGTACCACTTAGTTGTAGCATTTACTGTAGAAAACACTAAAAGGTGGAATAGAACAGCAATATATTTGGTGAATGAGGGGCGGTGGATTGGCAGTATCGGTAGAGAGTCGGACGGCATGCTTTGCAGCAAAGAGTTATGGCCCTTTATGATGTGAGTTCAAATCCCACCGAGGTTAACTTTGCTTTTCATCCTTACGGAGTCGATAAAATAAAGTACCAGTCACGCACTGGGGTCGATTTAATCGACTTTCCCCTCCCCCCAAATCACTGGCCTTGTACCTATATCAGAAACCAATATATTTGGTGAATGTTAGTTTGTACAGAAAGAAATCTTCAATTTCTGGAATACTGTAGAAAATATAATTCTTTCTACTTTTGGCACAAAGCCAGCAATTACCCAGTGCATTACTGGCATTTTATTTTATCGACCCCGTAAGGATGAAAGGCAAAGTTAACCTCAGCGGGATTTGAACTCAGAATGGCAAGGGCCGTAACTCTATGCGTCAAAGCATGGCGTCCGACCCTCTACCGATACTGCCAATCCACTAAAAAATATAATGTCAGCAATGAATTAATCATCACACTAAACATGAACTTTCTTTGTCATATGAAAATATATTTACTCCTTCTGAAAATGGTTTTAGATTCCTGTCCACATTAGTAAGAACTTCAGATAGAAATCTGAATTATTCCACTCGATTTACTCTCGGGTCTCGAATAATCATCCCCCGCCCCCGCTAATTAATTTTTCAGATTTTTTGCAACCCCACCGCTTATTAAATTTTGCTAATTTATTTATTATCCAAATGTATATCTTAACAAAAGTGAACATTTAAAGGACATATATATGTGCTGATTTCAGTTGCCTCGTTGTGTATGTTTCTTTCATACAATTTGGCATCCTCGCCTATCTAGATTACTTAACTGGAAACTATTACTGACTGTAATATTCCCTAGAGACCTCATGACGCCCGAGGCTGAATATGTTGTCAGGAACAACGAGGTGAAAATGGGGAGGAATATAATGACAGTGTTTACATTTGGTACAAGAAATACAAGCTATATGATTCTTTGGTCTATGATTTTACTAGTGACTGTTTGCATACCAGTGTTTCCTTGAAGCTCAGCCTCCGGATCGGTGATCCACACAAATACACTGAGGATCCACTGTGGATTCTTTCAGCCTCCACCCACTGTCATGCCGTTGTAGTGTTGACAGTCTCCCATGCCATGCTGCCCTCGACGAGATCATAAAGCATGGCCTGGACGCTCAAAGCTTCCCTTCCCAGCTCGAACCAGCGGGGATGAACCGAAGGGACGGTAAAAAGGCCAGATGGTATGAAAATCATTCTGTTCCGCAGTGATAGGCCCCTCATCTGGGCTGCTACATGTTGCAGCACCCTCTCCAGTGGCAACAGCCCCAGGCATCGCTGCTCGTCAGGTCGAAGAAGGTAAATGTCAAAGTATTGACCACTCTCTGATAGGTTTGTGGTTGAGCCTGTGGCAGGGGAGACTTCCGGCTTTCGAGACCCCTGGACCACATCCTTACTCAGTTATTGGGCCGGTGTTGGCTACCCGGAAGAACAAGTCCAGCAAGTAGGAGTGGTTGTTCCAGTGTATCTCTCTCACTATTCTCTGGGACAATGTTTTTGCCATTCTGTCCGAGGGACCACGTGGTGGACTAACCCTTAAATTATGTGTAGTAAACATTGGATGTTTGTTTTTGTCGACAACATATATTTATGCTAAACATATGGAAACATTGAACAAATAGAATATTTTCTGAGGTTAAATTCTGGAGACATATTGTAGTAATTCAACAAACAGGACTAAAGTTACTGCTGTTGATACAGAGATGGAAGATATTTGTTTTATGGAGATATATTATGTATCATAATTTACTTCTTAACATTAACACTTGTATTAGAGCAGTTATTATTTGAAATAAAATAAGGATCTCTACTTGGGTTTCATACGAATATTACCCATTATTAACCTGTGTAGCGCACCAATTAATGTTAACAGGCTGAAAAGAAAATGCCATTGAAGATCTAATTTCAGGTTTCTTCTGGAATTGAGTCACGTCCGCTTTGCACGAAGTGCTCAATAAAATCTTATTAATACACACACCCTCTCTCTCTGTTCCACTATTTATGTATCTATCTCTCTCCACCACTCACACACCCACATATGTAACTCCCCCCCATTATATATATATATATATAGGTGGTGGATTGGCAGTATCGGTAGAGGGTCGGACGCCATGCTTTCCAGCATAGTTACGTCCCTTTACAATCTGAGTTCAAATCCCGCCGAGGTTGACTTTGCCTTTCATCCTTACGGGGTCGATAAAATAAAGTACCAGTAATGCACTGGGTAATTGCTGGCCTTGTGCCTAAAGTAGAAACAATTATATATATATATATATATATATATATATATATATATATATATATATATAAAGAAGGAAGTGTAGTAAGGAACCAGATGACCATAACGCACCAGACTACTCAATACTTAGGGTAGTAGAGTGGATAATAGGAAAAAGTTTAACCCCGACGGCAGAGCTCAAGCCGTTTCGACGGCTATTTCTGGACTAAATGTTAGTCAGTTAGACAGAAATAGCCGTCGAAACGGCTTGAGCTCTGCCGTCGGGTTAAACTTTTTCCTATATATATATATATATATATATATATATATATATATATATATATATATATATATATATATATATACGTGTGTGTGTACACGAACTCTTGTACACACTAGCACACGAACAGTGTGACAAACTACACAGACATATATAGAGACACAACATACAGCTAAGCTCAAAATTATAATTATTCAGTCTTATTCAGAACTTTCAAGTTCTTAGGAGCTGATCAAGACGAAGTATTTCTCATCATTTGCATTATTTTAAAGATTAAACCAACGCTACTATAGCATATCATGTGATGTCTATTAATTAGCCAGATATTCATTCTATAAATATCTTTAATCGCCATTCTTTGTTTGATAACTTCTAACATATTATACCATAATTTCTTATCACACTAGAGAGCTATTTAATAGCAAACATATTTCTTAAACATACAGATTTTTCACACGATAATCGTTTTATTGTCAGCTCTGTGGCATTCTTGGCATACTCACGGATCCCAAATAATAAGGAGGAGCTAATTTTTCTAGGTTGTCTCCGTTGATTTATTTTTAAAAACCAGAATTAGTTGTTTAGTTTACATATTGAGACCCCAAATCCATCCTATTTATTTTATAACGTATGAGATTACTAGTAATGTATTTTTTTGTCATGTGTTATGCTTTTTAATGTATAAAGAAAACATTCGCTGAAGATAGATGAGCAAAATTTAATAAGCGGGATAATTATATAAGGGATAATTATATATTTTCTCCCCAAACTACCAAAGCACACATCTATTTGTATAGGCGCTACAATTTATGTACACATGTTATGTTTATCACATTTTTTATATCTTGGTTGATATTTGATAATAACAGCTAAACTAATTGATCAAATGTGCACCCCCCCTCCACATTCAGAATTGCATGCTTCCACCACCCCGGGGATTGTCAAGAGGATTTTTATCAGTTTCATAATTTCACTAATAACACCATCTAGATTATTTTCCAAGATAAATTTCAGCAGCTCAATTAATTTGTAATATTCCTGCATATCAGAATAGAATACTTTTAGTTCAGTTTCAAGCTTTTCTTTGTCAAATCATGGGATATGCTTCAATGGTCAGTACTATCTCTTCTGTAGGCAGTTCATCCTTAAAACTAGTGAAGCTTTTCTTGTTGAACAATTTAGCAGCTACTATGTGCTTAGTGGAAGACTATCTGTCCATTACATCAACACATATGCAGTCACACACTTCCTTTGCTTCTGCAATGAGTGTCTTTGAAGGATTCTCACAGTACTTCGAGTTTCTTATTTCTAAAATAACAGTTTTGAAATCTGTTATATATTCATTGACTTTAAACACACTAATTTCTCGAGATTACATGATGTTTTATCTGATGAAAGAACTCAAACCAAAATATGAAATTATCGTCATTCAGGTATTTTAAAATTCCTGTTGCTTCTACAATGGTTTGATCGACATTTGATGTTGACTGAATTTCAGTAAGGCAGCTTTTTAAAAGTTGCAAATTTTCATGAACTCTGTTCACAGTCCGTATGTGAAAGTCCCACCTTGTAGAGGATGGACGTGGAATGCTGATGTCCATATGCTTCTAGAAAATGGATATATGTTGTGGTGATCTTGAGAAGAATGTTGGAATAGCCGAGAAAAATATTCTTGCGTTCCATGTAATATTTGCTGCATAAAATTTCACGGTTCTTTTTAACCTTCATGTTTTGCTCATCGATTGAAAGTCTGTATGTCGCACTAAATTTCTCCTTAATATTTACGTTTCATAAAAGTGACAGTGAAACCACATTTTCAACATGCTTCTTTGAATTCTCATGTTTTTTAGTTTTTTCTTTCATTTTGTTTATATTTCTAAAACCGTCTTTTGTCTACGTTACATCACCTCCAAACAGTGAACACGGGAAGTAAAACAATGCATATTTCAATTCACAGCCGCAGAGCCAACTTTTCCATTGGTGCCATTCAATATTAAAGGTACGAATATAACTCTTGTCGTCGCTTATTCCTGGCTGAAATATTTGAATGTCAGGTGTTGAACGGTCTATTTTCTTAACTGTAACTTTCTCATGGAAAGACAACTGTGATAACTTAAGCTGTTGAAGTTCACTAACTGTCACAAGACTTATTTCTTGGGGCTGCATATTTATCTACAGTTTATCACATTTAAGAATATGGTACACGGTTTTTAAGCACAACACGTGCTGAGTCAAAAATAAACACTACCTTACACTCGGACAACAGGGTTGACCAGACAGCCTTACCCTTTGTCTCTGGGTAAGAGCTACGTGTCTCATCTGGGACGCCACAGTCAGTGACTCTTTTGCTCCATCTCACATCATGGGCGCCGCGGTAAATGTGGTGATCACTGCTTCCATTTCTGAACGGAATAAAATTCGTAAATAGCTGCATTTATTCAGTAATTATATTTTCCAGCCTCTGGTGTTCGAGACCTTTGGTGGAGTTGGGCCGCTGACAGCGAAGTTCTTTTCATTATGTGTTTATCAACGAAATATTTGTAATGTTCTTTTGAAGGAATTGCGAGTAATTTATAATGTTATTTACATTAATAAAACGAATTCAAAAACTATACTCCCAATTTGTAACTACGGAAAATCAGGAGACGGGGAAAAAACTAACAGTAATAGATCCTCTGTTGGTTTCTTGATTGAGTATACTGTTTGATCAACTGATTGAAATAGGAAATTAAGGATCTGAGTATTTCACACATACATGTGTACCTTTACCGTAATCCTTAGACAAAATATGTACGACACAGTGTGTGACAGCGTTTTATCTGTGAAATTACTGGTAGAAATCACTCGCAAGGCTTGGATCCATTTGAGACTATGGTGAAATACACTTTCTTAAGGTGCCATAAAGTGAGATCGAACCCACGACCTGGTTGCTAAGTAAACCTAGCTACTCAAACTAAACATTCAATAATTGTTACTGCCATCAACCACTACCAGAACAGAAGATAATGGTATCACGAGGAGCACTGGAAAACCTCTCTAATAATCTTTTAGGCAAGCCAGCACGCTCGCAGCATTACCTAGGACGATGGCGAGGCTGATGCGCTGGAACAGCCAAGCGCCTTCATGAGCATCACCAAAAGAATCAGATATAGTGAAGACTATTCCACCAACTATTTAAAGTACATTTTTCTAGCGTTGTTGTTAACTCTCTAAAGTTAAATATGTAGATACATTAAATTCGTTACTTGGTAGTTGGTATTTGATGATTAAGAATAAATATTTCTGGTTCCATTCTAAGAAACAGAGGATAGTTGATTGGCAGAGCGTTGGCCAGAATACTTGTAGCATTTACATACGTTCTGAGTTCAAATCCTGTCGATGTTAGCTTTGCCTTTCATCCTTCTGAGGTCAATAAAATAAAGTCCCCATAAAAGATTGCAGTTGATTTAATTGACTTTTCCCTCCACCAAATTACAGGCAATGTATTTACCTTAGAAACAATTATAATAAACCGATTAGTTTGAATATATTTGACCTATATTTGCTGTCAACATATGTCAACTAGACTTTTGTATACATAACTTAAGTTTCAACTTACATTTATTGTTTGGAAACTGAAACTTTTTCACACATTTCACATTCTACATTATATAAACTATATCGCTATTTAAATACATTCAGAAACTCATGCACTCACTCACTTATGTTTGTATATACAAGGGCCAGCAGAAAAGTTCATACTTTGACCAAGTTACTCTCATGGAATGTGACCAAATGAAATTTAATTTTCAACATAGCCCTACTTGCAGTCCACACACTTCTTCTATCAGTGTTGCAGTGCTTGGATCCAATCGGTGAAGAAACTTTCATCCTGTTGGTAAAAAAATGTCATCAACAACAGATATAAATCATCATCACTGCAATACTGGTTCCCAAGTTGGGGAACAGATGATAGTGGAGTCAAATCAGGAGAATAAGGAGGGTGATCAACCAGTTCAAAGCCCTTGAAACCAACGACTTGTGTGCTGGAGCATTGTCAGTATTCCTGGGTATTTGGCCTTCAGCCTCAACAAATTGGCATAGTACTCTCCATTGATGGTGTAGCCCTTTTGAAGATTGTCAATAAACACAATGCCTTTTACAACCCAAAAACCTGAGGCTATCATCTTCCCTGCAGATGAAATGACTTTGGCCTTATTTGAAGCAGGCAAGGAGGGGTGTTTCCACTGGATTATCTCTGTGTCTCTGGCTCAAAGTGATGAACCCAACACTCATTCTGGGTTAGGAAACGTTCAAGGAAACCAGCTGGATCTGCCTCAAACAATGTCAGATATTCCCGAGCACTTGACTGGTACTTATTTCACCGACTCCGGAATGTTGAAAGTCAAAGTCAACCCTAACACCGGATTATCATCTATGTTACGAATTCCTCTTCCTTTCAGTTCATAAAATTGATAAATACCTGCTTTTTGATAGAAATCAATATTGCTTTGTTTGATTCGGCACAAAGCCAACTTTTGTAGGGAATGTATATAGTTAATTGAATTGCCTCTGGGGTTTAACCCTTTAGCATTTAAACCAGCCATATTCGGCCAGAATTCTCTCACCTCTTTCTGTTCAAGCTAGCTGTAACTGGCCCCTCATACCTACATTAATGTATTACTCTCAAAATCTCATATATTTGATATTATGTGAGATAATTATGTAAGATAAAGCCTTTACCACAAAAATACAATAGTAAATATAAATATGTAAATATTAAAGGGTTTAAGGATTCTCCCTTTAGCATGTGCAAGGATATAAAAGACATTGCTGACCATGACATAATTTAAACTCAGGATATAGAGGAAGGAAGTCAATGTAAAATTGGACTAAAAGTCAGACACTTGAAATGTCTCCTAATTTATAATCATAAATTATTCTCCATCTATATCATGAATAGATATTCCATCGGTGTTGCCTTCACTTTCCATCTGGTGTCAATAAAATAAGTGTCAGTAATATACCCACAACTGAGTTACTGCTTCCATAATAAAACAGCCCCGTTCTTAGTTTAAAGACAACAAAATTGGTCTCTAACAGAGATTGAATTGTTGGTTATATCACACACAGTACTTAACTGGCACCAAAGTCAGAAAATGATATATAATAACAAAAATTAAAGAAAGAATTAATATCAACTGTTCTCTCTTATTTTATTGCAGATACAGAATGTCGCAGACAAGTTCCAACTTGATTCAAACATTGAAGGAAGAATTGGTTTTGGAAAATTTTTTTCTCTCATATAGGCAGCCCAAACACTTTTGCACAACAGCAGTATGTAACACATCCTACCTTTCTAACATTATTTCCACTGCCAACACATGTTACTTTTCCTGTGATAGGCACATCAACATTGTTGTAGATACATTTTGAATTTTAATTTGCATGTTTATGACATCACAGATCATGATAAAGCTTTCTAGGATAACTTAATTACCAAATACAGCCACTAAATTGGTGAATCACTTTATTTGCAAGACAGACCTGTTGTCAGGATTGGTCATTAGAATCATGTGTCAACACCACTTGTATGTAGCTTGTCGAATCACTATATATATGTGTGTGTATATATATGTGTATATATATGATGATGTTGATGATATATATATATCATCATCATCATCATCATTTTACGTCCACTTTTCCCTGCTATGTATATGTATATATTTAATATTTTCATGTTTATACCCTCACATCTTTATATTTTAACCACCAACACCACAACTATTTTCAACAATCATATTATGTTCACTTTTCTTTGCACACATATAAAATTTATTTATTTATTTTTTATCATCTTCATTCTAACTTATTTATTATTTATTTATTATTTTTTCTTTTTCCTTTTCTTTTTCTTTTTCTTTTTCTTTTTCTTTTTTTTCTTTTCTTTTTCCCTCTCTCTTTTTCATTTTTTCTTTTTCTTTCTTTATATATATATATATATATATATATATATAAGAAGCAAAGAAAATTTCAAAGATATGAAAGATTTCCTGGTTGAAGTTCAGGTGTACTCCGGGTTGGTATCAAGTTTCGAGATGAAAGTCTAATCAGAAAATCCAACGAATTTTACATACATATATATATATATATACATACACACACATATATATATATGTATAATTAATTTGAGTATGTGTTGGTTAATTACCGACACTTCAGTATGCAGGGTAGAGCACTCCACAGAGTGCGCAGGTGGGTCTGTTTACTCTGGGGTATATTTATAAACAAGAAGTGTAAGTCAACAGGTTAAAATTAACTTTGTTTATTCATAGTCGCTATTATATATATTTTGGTGATAACCATTATACAACAGTTATGACCTCATCAAACAGCTAGAATTTTAACAGAAAAACATAATGATGGAATAAAGCTTACTTCTGTTATTTCAATTTTTTTATATGCTCCGTGCTGAAATTTGGTGTTGTTTTCTCAAGGTATCGGTAGCCTTGAGAAAACAACACCAAATTTCAGCCCCGAGCATATAAAAAAATCGAAATATTTGTTTTAACTATATTTTTCTTTCTTTCTAGTTTAAAACACCAAAACACTTCTATCTAATATGGTGTCTTTTCTGGGGCATTTACCATGTGACTGGAGTTTTTATGATCTTCTTCATTCAAAGTGATATCGATAAGGTCGCCAGAATTCTAGCATATGCCACAATTTGGGGTTACATATCACTGTGTTTGACAGCGTTAATAGATCTGGCGGTAGTGATATGTTTCCAATATATAAAACGGTTTAAAAATAGAGGTATGTTTCTTTACAATTTCTCAATAAATACAAGCTTTTAATATTTTTTATATATGAAAAAATTTCTGTAGGGTTTGTCTAATTCTACTGACTACAGCACCAACAAATTCTTGGCTTTTTGCCAAAGCTATGAGCTATTTATTTATCTATCTATCTATCTCATCTCCCCCTTCTCTCTCTCTTTTTATATTGGTCCCTCACAAATATTATATATATATATAGATATAGATATAATAAATGAAGAATTAGAAGTTAGGAATATCCGTCATCTTTTTATCCCAATAACTTATTTTAGGTATTGTATCGCCCTAGCTAGAGGTATATGGTCTGTAATGCGAAGAAACACCTATGATGGCTAGTAGATAACTGATGACGGATATTCCTAACTTCTATTTCTAATTCTTCATTTATTATACTTAATTGCAACAACATAGCTCGCCATTTTTTATTCATATATGCTTTCCCCTTCGCTGTGACCTGTCTTTTTTCTCTTCCCTTACTGCTATCCTCTTTCTCTCTCCTTCTCCCTCTTACTTTCACTCACCCTCTCTGCTAGCCTCTTCCTCGCACTTTCACTCACTCACTCTCTGCTACTCACCCTCTCACTTCCTCTATTGTCCCACACCGTACGCGATCCTTTTCCTCGCTCACATCCGTACGGCTAAGATGTGTCTTTACCTTCTCGTCAAACTTCGCCTGTTCTTATGTTCAAAATGAATTATTGACTTGATTTTTTCTTTTTTTCCTCTCTTTGTGTTGCCTCACCATTTGTGTTTGTTTACCTGTCTCTCTTTCTCCACCCAACTCTTTTTATCCCAATAACTTATTTTAGTTATTGTACCGCCCTAGCTGGAGGTATATGGTCTGTAATGCGAAGAAATACCAATGATGGCTAGTAGACAACTGATGATGGATATTCCTAACTTCTATTTCTAATTCTTCATTTATTATACTTAATTGCAACAACACAGCTCACCATTTTTTATTCATATATATAGATATATATATATTATGTTGTAGTTCCTGTAGTTTTGGAGATAGACCCCCATAACCATATATATTCTGAAACTACATTGCCCAGGGTACTTGGATAAGTATATTTCATTTTAATCAAAGGGTTCCCCGGGGGTACAAATCCCCGCTGAAAATGTTTTCCCTGAAATTTAAACCATAGGTAAATGACAAGATATGATGCCTATTCACAAAATTTCAGCAAATTTCAATAATATTAAGACACCCTAATGGAGCTTTTCTCCATAAATTATATCACTGATTTAAAATCAATCATCATTTTCTTACAAAAAAAATGTGTGAACCGCTGCAAGGCACGGGTAATTCGGCTAGTATCATCATCATCGTTTAACGTTCACCTTCCACGCTAGCATGGGTTAGATATATATAATATTTGTGAGGGACCAATATAAAAAGGTGTTTGTTAGTTTTACAATCAACATTCCAAAGATTGGTGGATGTTGGATGTCAGTCTTTACAGAGTACCGGACAAAATGTCTTGTGGCGTTTATTTCAGATCCTTTAGTAACCCTCACATCCACCCCACCGTCCACATATATGTATGAGTACATTTATATATGTATATATATATATATATATATACACACATAAATATACGTGTACTCACACATACATGTATATTTATGTATATAGATATACATGTATGTATGTGTGGTAAGGAACCAGGTGGACCATAACGCACCAGAGTACTCGATACTTTGGGTAGTAGAGTGGGTAATAGGAAAAGAGTCAGGACCCCGACGGCAGAGTTCAAGCCATTTCGACAGCTATTTTTGGACTAGAAATAGCTGTCGAAACAGCTTGAGCTCTGCCGTCGGGGTCCTGACTCTTTTCCTATATATATATACATGTATATATGAGTGCATGTGTATTTGTATATATATATGCATGCATGAATGTGTGTCATTTGATTGTCTTACCAATTAATGAACTGAAATACATTGACTCTCCACTTTGCAGCTGAAAGTCAGTCGCTCCATTGGTCTATGAAGATAAGCTGGGTCTTTACCAATGTGTCCTACACCAGTGGAGTATTGATCTCATTTGGTTACTGGACACTACTTTACAGCTGTGAGTCTTCTTTCTTTCTTTCTTTCTATCATTGACAACAATGTTGATTTCTTAGGTAAGCAAAAGGCTTTTGTTTACAGCAAAAATGAGATTATGTAACATTCATGCCTCTCTCCATCTGAAGAACATTAGTGATGGAATGTATTTGATAAGGTCTACTCAATTAGGGCCAACCTAGGGCTAAACAACTATAAAGGTAGCCAGTAACTTACCAATTCTAATAATTGTCTTTTATTGTTGTTAGTGTTTGGTAAAAGATACTTCAGGGGAGGAAAAACAAAACCTAATTGCAAATGCGTATTTTATTTTGCGTGTTACTTTAACCAGTTAAGTGGCAGTTTATTTTAGAATATCCTCTTCTGCAGTCTGATAAAAATAAAACAGGATATTAAACCATTCATATACAAACACAGCAGTGTAGTTGAGAAAGTTTGCTTCACAGTCATGTGTTTCCAGGTTTGATCTCTTCCGTAGTTGCTAGTCATGAGTTGAATTGGAAGGTTGTCCAACTATGCATAAAAAGGCTGATTATGATACCTACACAACGACATTCTATCTACTTGAATATTATGTTAGGTCTACAAGTGTTTTCTGCTATAAATAATTAATATAATTTAAATCTTTCCACAAATAAAAGGAATAATGTTATGAAACACAAGGCTAAAGTATGATTAATGCTTGTATTAATAAACATATTGTTTAATATTTGTCTAACTTAGAATAGAATCTATACAGGGTGTTGTCAGGAACACTTTAAGAAAATGGAAAATATGGAAGTAAATCATTATTAAGATTGGGTTCCTATCGATATATGCTTCACTGTTGAGATCTAATTAGAATAAAACATGTTCGGATTTGTTGTATTATTAATTAATTTTATTTATTTCTACACTACAATAAACGAGAGGCAGCAAATTGGCAGAGTCTTTAGAGTCAGATAGAATGCTTTCTGGTATTGGTTTCAGCTCTCTACTCTCTGAGTTCAATTCCTTCCAAGGTCAACTTTGCCTTCTATTCATTTGAGGTTGATAAATAAAGTACCAGTCAAGTACTGAGGTAGATTCTTCCTCTCTCTCTCTCTCTCTCTCTCTCTCTATATATATATATATATATATCACTTCCATTCTCTCACTTTCTATCCTTCTCTGAAAAAAATCTGCTGTATTCAGACCTGGAGAGGAGATGGGCTCTGTCAGGTTTACAAATGCCCTAGAAATGCCATATGTTAATGCAACACCCTTATGACTCCCTCAGGTGTTACAGGACCATACATACATTAAATATGATGTATTTAATTTGATAATAATTTGTGCCATTGAAATTAGTCCTTTTGTTGTTGATGTTGTTGCTAAATATGTTTTCATTCTTTTCTTATTATAGCAAGCAACAACAAACATGTGTACCTGAATGTAATGGAACATGCAGTGAACAGTCTCTATATTTTATTGAATTTGTTCATTACAGCTAAACCAATTCGTATTTATCACGCATGGCAATCCGTCGTGGGTTTTATCATCTACATTATATTTTCACTCATCTATTTCTTCAGTGGTGGAACATCAACAAAAGATAAACGAGTTATTTATTTCTTTACAAACTGGAATCGACCATCCGTCGCAATACCTTTCACTTTGCTTCTGCTATTTGTCGGCCTTCCCATAGTTCATGCATTTTTGTATTCTATATATAGACTAAAACTTTACTTGGTTCATAAAACGATCACTGAAGATGAAAGTACGGATCCTAAGAGTAAATTGCCGGACTAAAAGACAATAATATCACATACTAAAGACAATATCACATACTAAAGACAATAATTTCACATACTCAAGTCATATTGATATCACAAACTCAAGTTATATTGATTATTAATTTATTGAAGTTACGGGGGAATTAAAGTGTATTGAACAAATGAAAACTAATTTCAAAAATATTGAATATTATGTCAAATAACACAAACACAGACACTGATACACACACACACACACATAAAGGCTATAGGTGTTATCTCCCTTGCTTATGTTACAAATAAATACATATAAATTAGTGGCATTTTGTTCATTTGTTAATACCTATCCATGAGATTTTGGAAAACCATTTTCCCGATTGTAATGTCATTTCACACCACAACAAGTATAACTACTAGGTTTATTATATTATATATATATATGTTATATATATGTATGAGATGAAAGAATGGTATTTAACTAATGTAATGGTACGCGATGGGGCCCACTCACAGCCCCGGCGGACAGAATGGAGAAGGCGTTTCCCCGGAGGACGGCAAGGGAGACGCGCTGGAAAAGCCATTCCAACTCGCAGGGCTCACACCTGCGGCTGGCCAGCTCAGCGCCTATGGCGGTGAGTAAGGAGGTAGCCTTGGGGCCGAGGACACCCAAAGTCTCCACTGCCAGGGGAACAACCGCAAACCTGTCGGAGAGCGACCGGTATCTGAGGAGTTTGGCCCCCTCAGCCCGATGTGCAGCAGAACCTGGGTCAGTCACAGACTGCACCAGGTTGTGGCTGCAGAAAGTGTCGGTGCAAGTGGCATCCCAGACGAAGGGTTTGCCACCGCGGAGCGGGAAGATGGTCATGCCATCTGGCCTTTTGCCGTCCCCTCGATCCAGCCCCACCGGCTCGAGCTGGGAAGGGAAGTCTGCAGCGTCCAAGCAATGCTTAATGACCTCATTGAGGGCAGTATGGCGTGGAATGCGGCTGGCACTGTGGCGACAGGAAAGCGGGTGGAGGCCGAAAGAGTCCACGGTGGAACCACAGCGACATTGGTGTGGCTGGCAGATCCGGAGGCTGAGCCTCAGGGAAACGCCGATTCGCAGGCTATGGTTGTCTAGCTGCGTGCCAGTGGAGAAGGAGGGCAGAGCATGGAGCCAGGCACCACTGTGGGGTTTGGAGGCTGCACGAAAACAAGCAAGGCGGTGCTGGTCGAGCTGGCGCGTGAGCCTGTCTGAGGCCAGGCTGCACTGGATGGCATCCCAAGTGCGTTGGGGGAACTTGACGTCAACAGGGGGAGAAGGAGGAGGGACGTCTACTGGGCTAAGTCCCAGCCGGTCCCACGTCTCACAGGCGGCCTCACATTCTCTGGACACAGAGGGTTCTGTTGTGTTTTGAAGAACCCTGCTGACGAGGACGTGGCACGAGGTTACCAAGAAAGATACGCTGGCAAAGCTAGTGAGATCAGGGACCGGAGACCTAGGCCGCCATACCTGACCGGTAAAGTGGCCTGTTGCCACCCTATGTCGTCAAACTTGACGTTGCATATCCCCTCGGCTGCTGCTCGGATACAACTATCGAGGTCAGCGAGGAGAGATGTCAGGGTGTAGCATGGAGTGCTGTGGAGTGTATAGAGGAGCTTCGGCATGGCGAAGCAGTTCCTCAGCAGAAAGAGAGCTGGGTGGCCGTCAATCAAGCCCAGTAGGCCCGTGAGAGACTGGAGCTGTTGAAGCCTGAACCTGATGGTGGAGCAGATGGCTGGCGGGTGGATCGGTGACCCAAGGATGAGGACATCCTCTTTGGGGGTCACCTGAACCTGGCGGAGAATGGACCGCACGTCCAAGACGGAGGCTGCAAACCTCAGAGCATCGAGGCTGACGTTCACCACCTCCGAGTTGACCTGGAGGCTGATTCCTGCCAGGGTAGGAATCACCGATTGAAGGTCTTGGCAGACCGTCCATACAGGCCCGCCCAACGTAGCATCATCCAGATACAAAACGTTGAGAGGGGCCGTGATACTCCGGGCGATGTGGTCAATACCAAGGGCAAACAGGAGGGGTCCCAAAGGGTCGCCCTGTTGGACCCCAGTAGCTGAGGGTATGACCGTATCAGCAGCTAGGAGCATGCTCGGGGCTCCATATGACAGGTAGGCCAGCGGGTAGGCAGAGGGGCCTCGGCTGAGGCAGGCCTCCAGCAGATGATCCCAGCGTAAAGAGTTAAAGGCATTCCTCATGTCAAGCTTGACAATGAGGTGCCTGGAGTCCCTGGATGCTGGTACCGATGGGCAGCTGCTGAAGAACTGCCTGATTGCATGAGCGACTCCCTCACAGCCACTGGACACGCCGACACCCAGTTGCACCGGACTAAACTCCTCACCCAGTTCGTGTGTGACGGACTTGTAGATCACCTTGGCAGCCAGCCTCCAGAAGACATTGCCCACAGCAATGGGGCGTATGCCACCCTCTTTCTTCCTGAGAGCGGTGAGGCTGGCCGAAAAAAAGAGGCCTCGGGTGTAAGGGTCGAGGGCACCATGAATCAGCCTATTGGTGAGCGCCACAATTGCACTCAGAAGGCGGCACCCGGCCTCAGCGGAGAGGGGGGATGTCAACTCCTTGAAGTGGCCTGGTCGGAGACCATCAACACCTCCGCAGCTGCTAGCTGGGAAGGACCTGATGGCGGACATGATATCTGCAGGTGGGGGTCGGGTGGGGGTATGGGTCTGAGATCAGTGGGTGGCTCAGGGTGTTTGAGCCATAGAGCAGCCAGGACCTCCTCGGTGGGTTGGAGGACAGTGTCCTCTGAGGCAACAACTCTGACTGCGGCTGAGACATCACCCATGATAAGCTTTGCGTTTACCTGGTCACGCAAACGCTTGGTACTGGCCTCGGGGGTGGAGGATAGGGGGTACCTGAGGGTGGGGTGTGTGGCATCCCTGGGCACGCTTGGAATGGGCGCTCACCCAAATGACGAGACATTGGCCTTGACGAAGGCTGCTGCTGCCGGCCGCCCCGGTCAGCGCTAGAGCTGGGGAGGCCGAGTGGGGCAAAATAGAACAACTGCTCCCAGTCACTGGCTCGATTGGAGTCCAGGGCGCTCTCAATCGAGGAAGCGAGGGCATCGGCTACCAGCACCCGTGCTGCTCTCGGGATCCTGAGTGGGATCTTCCGGAGCCGCCTGAGCCGAGTGTTGTTGACCAGCGAGGCTCGGGCGTCAGGCAAGCTCGCTGTTCCATCTGGTGGTGTGCCAGATGGCCGTGGCTGGGAAGACGTAGGGAATAGGCAGCTCCTGCACCTCCACGCAGCGAGGGCATTGGAAGCTCGACGAGTCAAGCTAACACAGGTGAGGTGGTGGAAGCAGCCGCACCCCAAACAGTTCCGGCCCCTCTTCCGTTTGTTAGTAGTGCCGCAAGTGCTGCAGGTGTCGATTTGGAGGGGTGGGGGATGGGGCGTGGGGTCCGAGACTGGGGCACCGAGCGGCATCAGGGGTGGGTGGCTGGTGTGTGTGGTTGGAAGGGAAATTGCTGGTAAGAGGGCAACATAGGTCACCTATATATATGGAGGTGTTAGAAAACGAGAACGAAAAGGGGCTGCATGGAGGGGGAGACACAGGAAGGTAGAATGGCAGTAAATGAATGAGTGAATGGATGGATGTACACAAAAAAGGGGGGGGGGACAAGGGGTTGTTCCCAGCGGAAAGACCCAGAATTCAGCACGCACACATGCGAGCAACTGAGCAGTTTGTCAAAGACGATATTCTCAATGGACGCACTTACAATATTTGAATATAACTGAACCGTTGTGTCATTTAATTTGAAAAGTGGAGCAAAGTAAAAGGAAAATAGTGAATTTGGAGTGTCAATCCCTTGTGATTTTTTTACTTGTTTTCTTGAACATGACAAAACTTCTCTCAACTCACTGAGATATACTTCATTTACTCACCATTACTCAACCAACAAGCCACTCTTCACAATTCATACTATCATCCAACAAATGAACTAAACAGACAAACAAACAATCATCTTTAACTGCTATATATATCATCATCACCGTTTTACGTCCGTTCTTCCATGCTAGCATGGGTTAGATGGGTTGTCCTGTTGTGGGCAGTGTCCAGTCGGCTGACCTTGTCTTGCTCATACAGGAACTGATTCTGGGGCTCAATTTCTACAGCTGGGTGCCCATCCTAATACCAACCTCATTTACAGTGAGTGATGGGTGATTTTTTTCTGTGGCACCTCCACGACCACTTTTCAGTGGGAGGGGGTGGGGGCATATTGTCTATATGCTTCAGCTTGTTCCCGTGGGAAGTCAGGTCTTCTGCATTACTGCGCGACGTCAGAGGTCACGGTCGTGTATACATACACTTTATAAAGGATGTTCACCTCAGACATTTTCACCTAACCCTCTACTAACATTCATAATTAATGCATTATTTTTTCCCTTTTTCTATACATGCCTGAACATTGTAAAACGGTGATGATGATATCCTCCCACTCCTTTTCTAAACAAATATATCTCAAATATATTTGTAATTAAATATTAACTTTAATTATTTCATTTATTTCTGATGATTTGCTGAATGCAGACATAATAAAAGTAAATGAATAACAAAAAAAAATATGCCTATTCAGCTCATGTAGTAACAGTAATGAAACGCATGTTAAGTAATATAAAAAATCTTTATTCAAATCTCTCCTCTCTTCTTGCCTAGTTTTTCCTAATATTCTATTTATATTAAATTATTCCCCGAATTCTGGGAATCTTGTACCATACTCGAAGACTCAACATCTGGATGATTATATTACATAACTCCATCAACCATGTTGAGAACAACTATCTGGTAGGATGTTTTGTTCACATTTTGTTTGCATATTCAGTCGACACAAATATGAATTAACCAACTTAAAGAGAAACTTCTTTAGCATGGAAGATGGATGTTAAATGAACGATGATGATATATATATTCATTTATTATGGGTAAGTAGTAACATATTTTTTCACTGACCGGCTTGTTGGTATTGTGATTGTTGTTGTTTTGTGTGTGTGTATTTGTTACCATTATGTTTGCATGAAGTCATGAGTTTACCCTGTTTGGTGTACAAGTACACTGTAACAACAGGACACACCAACAGAGCCTACATTGGATTAACCACCGGCGAATTTAAAACAAGGTTCTACCAGCACCAACACAGCTTTAGAAACCGGGCCCGGAGAAATGCTACAACACTATCCAGCCACATATGGGACCTCTGTGACAATAACACACACATATATATATATGTATATGTGTGTATGTATTATTATAATAATTTCGATCAATATACAAAATATCAATCATATTGCCTGTCCAATGCATGGGCCAACAGGAATGCTAAAAATAGCTCCAGATTAGGTCCTTAAGTCAGCTCCTCTAAAATTAGAACTTTTAGGAGCAGAATACATAATACATCAGACAAAATGTATCTAAGACCATGCATATAAATAGATAGATAGAAAAGCAGGAAAGTAAGCGATGAACTTACACATTGATTCCTAAAGCTTTTACAGCTGTTTCCTGCAGACAAGAACTAATGTCTTACCATTATTAGATAACAAGCATCATTAAGACATTGAGCTAATCATCAGTAGACAGTGTCTTACAAAACACACACAGTTCTGCCATTCACCGTGCATTCTAAACACCATCTGTTAACACGTGTAGATGCTGCTTAAGGCTATTGGCAGTCGAACAGGAGTGTTAAAAATAGCTCTACTAAATTTCAAATGTTGGGACAAATATACAGCAGTTATACACTTTTAGGAATCGGTTTTACCCTTTTCATGTAAGTTCATTGCTTACTTTCCCACACCTTTGTACTTGTAGATTTCTCCACTAACTGGAGCAGTTGTGCCAACCCAATGTTGAATTAATAGGCAATCACCTGCGAAGCCACTGATGTTCACAACACCAAAGTCATCTAATAAAGCTGATGATCATCACGAGCTGCTGCTAATTATGATAGCTATATCAGAGGCACCTCATGCAGGTCGGTCTGCAAACTGAAAGAGGCTAGGTGCTCAGTTTGAATGAGCCTATATTGTACATCATCAGTTTGCTGAGTGGATTGAACAGACACCTTGAAAATAATTATCCGTAATGTCAGCATTTAGTCAAGTAGGATAAATGGTTTTATTGAATTTAATACAATTTCTAAATTGACAAAGAAAAATGTTAATCCAATACATTCTAAAATAACTTTAATCCAACAAGAAACATCCTTTGAAGGGAACAATTCAACAATTACATATTTTCTTCTTGTGAGAAATTAAAAATAATCAGTCAATAACAAAACCCATAGTCAATATATCTATGGAGCATTTAAACTATTTCTATTGATGCTGAAAAATACAATGTTATCAGATGAAAATTATGACAATAATTGAATTATGGTGCAGTTGATTAGAAAAGAAATAGTGCTGAAAAATGTGTGTAAAAAAAGACCTCAAAGAATGAAATTTTGAAATAGAAAATAATTTTTAAAATGAATATTTATATATATGTATTGTTTTTATTTTTTACTTATTTTCAGAAAAGTGAAAATAGCCAACTATGAAAGCATCTGGTATAATTTTGAAAATAGGAACTTTCTGAGAGGCTTAGAATAAATTTTTCAATTTATTAATTTTTTTTAAAGTATGTTTTTGTAAAATTGGGTATTTTCAAAGTTGAGTTTAAAAGAGCCGACTATTTGGTGTTTAATAATAACATACAGTATAAAAGTATTGGATATTAAGTGAGAGTGGTGTAAAACAATGTGGTATACAAAAGAAAATAATTTGCATAGAAGTGAATTTCCAGGAAAGATTTAGTGCTAAACTGGAGTCATTGTTACTGTAACATATAATAAAATACTTTTTTTTTTTTTTTTTTTTTTTTTTTTTTCGATGATTATGGTCTGGTTTGGAAAATACCTGTTAAAATTTCAACATCTTCACTTTTAAGGTGTAATCCCTATTTCCACTCTATTGATAGTTCATTATTATAAAGATCACATATATAGATATTTGATATAGAATATCACTTTCCTTTCTATTTCATTTATTGGTATATATGATTTATCAGAACCAGCCTCAAAGATAATAAAATCACTTAGTTAGATATTAATAATTATTAAATAACTCGTGTACAGATTTACATTAAATGTATTATAATTTCTTCTCGATTTGTTACATACACTTAGGAGCAATAGAAATGACAGGAAAAAAGAAAACTGAACAATGTTTTGTTGTAACTAATTCAGTCTCCTTAACCCCTTAGTTACCAATCCAGCCAAAATCAGTTCTGGTTCTATGAAATAAAACCACCCATTTTAAAGATTTCTAATTTAAATTAAAATCTTCCAACAATTTTATATAAGAACCTTACATTAAGTTACTATCTTAGTAATGAAATAATTAATAATTTCAGTAAATCCCTCAAAATTCTTCATTAATTAATTAAAATAGAGAGTATTTCATTAGAAATGCAGTAATGAAAGGATTAAGATCAAAACTAACTGAGATTGAGTTGCTTTTCATCCTTCTAAGATCAATAATTTATGTACCAGTAAACATCAAAGAAAGAAATCATTATTTGTAGATTTTAAAATATATACTTCCAGATAACTAGTGGTTAATAGTAAAATTATGACATTTTAAATTACATAATATTGTTTATAGCTAATTTTTATTTACACTTACTTGGGTTACTTTACATAAAGAAAGATCATTTCATTAAAAGTAGGTACAACATAATTGTTTCTACTTTAGGCACAAGGCCAGCAATTACCCAGTTCATTACTGGTACTTTATTTTATCGACCCCGTAAGGATGAAAGGCAAAGTCAACCTCGGTGGGATTTGAACTCAGATCGTAAAGGGACGTAACTATGCTGGAAAGGATGGCGTCCGACCCTCTACCGATACTGCCAATCCACCGCCCTTAGTAGGTACAACATAATGATTGTGTTCACTACTGTAAACAACAGTAGCACTATAAAACTGAGGAGTGTTTGGTGAGATCACAGTACTGAGTTCAAGTTTTCCTGTGAGTCTGGAGGATACAGTAAACTACTCCAGTGTATTTGTATTCTTCAGAGGTACCACCACAAAGGTGATTACATGATTAACCATCAGCATAGATGTTGAGTCATAATTAGATTCTAATATGGAGCAATTCTTTTTCTGTCTGAACTTAAGTTCTTTAACTAAGTCTAATGTCAATCTCAAAGTAAATACTCTTGTCCTAAATTCAAATCAACTCAATCTTTTCTTAAAGCACAACATTTATATGGCTGATGACATAATTAAGAGCCAACAAGAGGTAAATTTTCCCTGGGAAGTACACCAGGTAATTTTCCACAGAAGGCTTTGTATTTGCTCACAGGTTAGTTAAACTAAAAGCAACTAGGATTAAGCATCCAGTCACAATATATACCTTCAACAGAATATCAGTTCATGATATAGCTAAATCGACATTTTGTAAAACTTTAACATTCCTTAACCATGAAAGTACAGAATTATATACATATGTTGGACCATTGCTGGCTACCCAAGCATAATTAACATATATTCCACCACAAAACAGAATCCAGAGAAATTAGTTGGAGCTTCTAAAAGACAATAAGCTGATGATGAAATCCAAACTTTCATGAGTTTTGCTCATTGTTTCTTTTAATTTCCAAAACTTTTCTGAAAATATTGTGTACATTCTAGACTTGGCTGCCTAATTTCAAGAACAAAAATCCTATTACAACCCCTGGAACCAAACACAATTATGATATGTTTCTACACCTACATGTAGGAAGACAGTGCATGAGTGTAAACTAATTTGTCTGCAAGCAAATAAATATTTGGTGAAGTACAGCAGATATATATTTTAGTTTTGTACCATTTAAAAAGATGACTATCTCTCCAATGGTAATCTCTTAATTTTAAAAGACTAAAAATCAGTCAATTTTTATTTATGAGTGCATCTTATATATATGTTTTCTCCTTTGAATGAGGGAGAGGATAGTTGAGCTTAGTAAAAATGTTTAAGTCTCATAAATAATTAAAAAGAAAGTACAAATACATACTTATACATGCACATATATACACACATATACATATTGAGTTTTGATTGGTCAATTCATCTGTATACAATTTGGAGAGAGAGAGGCAGATAGTTAGTGGGTGAGTCAAATAAGACACTTTTATAAAAGCTGCAAGAATACCAATAAATGTTTATATCTTAATAGCAAAATGTTTCAAGTAATTTGAAGTAGGAATTAAAGATGAAGTTTTGTGTGTGCCATTTCTATGTTAATTATTATAACAGCTACCAATTCCAAGCATTATTTCTATGACACAAAGACAATATTAAGACTAACTAGAATAACAAAGCCAAATTTAGTGTTTCAAATGTGATTTAAAAGTAACTGGATGTTTTTTTTAAAATTTGACTGTTTATAGATTTTCCTTGTTATTTATTTTATTATCAAATTATTTAGATTCTAACTTGAATAATTACTACAAACTTTAAAAGAGTTGTTGTGGATCTTTTTAATCAAATGGGGTAAAATTCTCCAATTCAACAATGTGTTGTTACACTTATCAATGAAAGTTCATATATTGTAGGAAAAAAAAATCAGAAAACCAACGCAGGAAGTTTGAGATAGTGGAATTTTTTTCAACAGTTATAGAAAAGTTATATTTTTTAAAACAAGATATTAAAAACAAATTTAGTTACTTTCTGGTAAGTAATCTTGAATTTAGAGGAAGCTAGGAGCTGTGTTGACCAATATCATTAATCTTTATCATATCTGACTATGTTATACAGGTCTTAAGGAAAGACACTGGTCAAAACCAACAGATGGGGTCCCTCAGATTTGGGGACAGAATTAAGCTTAGATACAACAGTTTTGTAAAATAATTCCAAATTACAGAAACCATAGAAATGGTTACTGTAGAGTTGAGAACCAGAGAGCAAACAAGTAGTTCAATGACTACTAGTTCTCAAACTCATTTGGAAGAAGATAGTTACTGGGACTCAGGTTCAAACTTGGAATCTATAACACATAAAAAATAGCTTAAATAATCAAAGAGATGAAGGTTTAATAACTACTTAAATAATATCACCTTGAAAAAGAAAGACAGGTGAAATTTTATAGGGATAGAATTATACCATACGAGAAGAAAAGTTTAATAGTCTACAACCAATACATAAGAATGGACACAATTATACATGTCTTCTCCAAGACTGAAGAGATTAAATAGTAGACAAAGTCTTACTTTTGGAATCTTGTTGAAATGATATTGAGAAAATTTGTTTAATTATTAATGAAGAAATAAAACAATATTTTAAAGAAATGGCAACAATTTTCAAATATTTAAACTCCATAAACAAAATGTTTTAAATATTTTTATACTAATTCATACAGATTTGTCTTAAAAAATAAGAGTCATCCAATCTAAATATATTTCAGATACAGACAATTCTAGTGAAAAACAAAAACAGGTTTGAAATAAGCCAGAAAATGCTCCGATTATGTTGTATGAATTATAACAGTAACAATATTTCCCTTGGTGATTTCCATTGTCATTTTATTGTTGAACAAGATTTTAACTCTTGAATTTCTAATGAATATTGATTTCTAAGGCACAATACCTTAGATCTTTATGGGAAGGAAAATAACATGGTGCAAAGAAGAATATAAGAAAAATAAAAGTACTAGAGCTAGGTTTTAAACCAGGCTAGAGGTTTGGATCACTATAAGCATAGCTACACTTTGTTGTATTTATGAATAGTAAAAATTGAACATTGTAAAATGGTTTGTTGATGCTATTATTGAACAACCAAACTTTGTGATGGTAGATAAGAAATGTCTATTGTAATATAAACAGACAGGTGTGTACAGGTATAAAATGGTGTACCTGCCTCCAAAGAAGAAATGGAATGAAAGTGGGTGGTATTGATCATTATTCATATTTCATATATAAAACAAAACATTTAACAGAAATAATTAACAAGATATATCTTAAGTGGTTTTAGATAATTATTTCAAGTCCTAAGTTTCATTTGAGTTCAGTAAAGAGTCAAACTGTAAATTAAACTCTTGTTTAGTTTGAATCTCAATTTTACCAACTCTTTAGACTTTATCTAGAAATTTTCTTTCAAAAGCATTAAAATATAAAAATAGTATTATTAACAATTTTGATATGTTTCTCACTCTAATACAACATAACTTTAAACAACACAATTTACTAAATAAATAAAATAAATAAATGAATTTAGTTTTTAAAATTAAATTA